>JAZKJV010008856.1:0-317809 GCA_037367405.1 Ottelia alismoides | reverse complement strand
TAGTGATAAACTGATTGCCCCAAAATTCTTTTGCCATCTTTATTCCATGCGCATCATCTCCTGTAACAATTATATCATCAACATAATAACAACTATACCTCTAGAATGTTCTATGTACAAAAAGAGAATGATCTATATTTGACCTCTTGAACCCCTGTTGTTCAATCAGATCCGAGAGATTCCGAAACCATGCTCTTGGACTTTGTTTAAGGTCATATATCGCCTTATGAAGCCTACAGACTTGTTGACACTCCCCCTCAGCAGCAAATCCCGGAGGCTGCTGTATGTATACCTCCTCCTATATATCTCCATATAAAAAAGCATTTTTACCATCTAGCTAAAATAAGGTCCAGTCACATACCACTATAACAGAGAATAGAACACGTAAAGTGTAGTGACGAGCAACAGGAGAGAATGTGCCCAAATAATCTACACCGTAGGTTTGAGTAAACCCGCATGTCACAAATCTTGCTTGTACTGATCAAGACACCCATCTGTATGATATTTAATGGTAAACACCCATTTGCAACTGACAATAGAGGCACCAGGAGGAGCAGACACCAAGCTCCAGGTACCATGTGATTGCAAAGCATCCATCTCTTCCTCCATAGCTAAATGCCAGTGGCTATCTTTCAAAGGCTCCTAGTAACTCCGTGGAATATCTTCAACAGATAAAGCAACTGCAAATCTCTGAAAATCCCATGTCAGGCGATGAAAGAACACATGGGAAGCAAGCGGATATGACGCATAGGTACACTTTTGCTTCCTAGTGGCAATAGGTATGTCCATGTCCTCAAGAACCTCCTCTTGCAATGATCCCTATACAGAAATATTGACAGAGCCACGTTGGAAAACATGTTATTAGAGCAAACCTGGGGCATGATGAATGATTTTCCATGACCATGAGCAGTAGGTAACCGACGGGTATAGTATTTGGATAAAGGTGGAACAGTGGTCACAGGCGGTTGTGTAGAGGGAACTGGTGGTGGTGGTGGTGGTGATGCTGGTAAAGTAACAGGAGGAGGAGATAATGGACTAGGAGGAGGAGGTGGCATGCAGATTTCGGTATCAGACTCTGAAGAAGCCAACATGTCAAATGTAGGAGAGAAATAAATTACAGACTCAAAAAATGTGACATCAACACGAGTAGCAGAGCAAGTTAAGTCTCATGCACCTACTACTTCAGATCAGAGATTTGATGATCTTGTTGCCAGACTTAGGTATATCATGCCTCCTGCCTCATCTCAGGAGTCCATTCAAATGTCGCAGCTACTGCTTCTGCCAGTACATCCGCTACAACTAGTACCTCAGGTAGCCCCTCTGCTTTTACCTATTGTGATGGATCTGAGATTACAAAGTGGATTGAAGCGACACATCATTTACGTGGAGACAGAGCAGCTTACAACATACAGACAGGTTCCTCCAGGAAGGACCATGGTGATAGCGGATGAGACTTACTCCCCGATCACAGGACATGGGGAGATTTCTTTGACGCCTTCGATGCGTCTGCAGAATGTGTTACATGCTACGGATTTCTCTATGAATTTGTTGTATATTAGGTAGCTTACAAGGATTTACATTATCGAGCTATATTTGACCCATCGTCTCTTGTTTTACAGGACATCCTTACGGGTAGAGTGATTGGGTGTGTTCGTGAGCATGGCGAACTTTATAGACTGGTTCGCACTCCTTTTGCAGGGGCATCCTATCATTCAACCAAACCAGCCTTTCCATATACTTGGCATCTACGTTTTGGTCACCTCCCTCTCTAGAAGATGTGTCATATCAACATGAAATAACTCAAAAATAGAGTTATTGCTCCGGCCCTGATGACTAGGAAAAGCAGAACGATGATGCTTTCCCAACTGACATGCTTCGCATTGGAAGGAAGAGCGAGGTGAGATCTGCGGTAGTACATGGCACATCTTATGATGTGGAAGGTGGTGTCAAGTGAAGGGAGAGACTTTCCCTGTTGAATGAGAGGATAAGCATACATATGGAGTTCGAACCAGGCTATAGAGACCGTCGCCATATTCACGACCACAACCAATCGCCTTGCCTATAAAATGTCCAGAAAAACAAGAGACGATGGGTCAAAAATAGTTTGGTAATGCAAATCCCTTGTACTCCTGACTAATAGATATTAAATTCATATAAAATCAGGTATATTTAACACATTTTGCAGAAGGATCGAGGGCGTTAAACTGATCTCCCCATGTCTTGTGATCGGAGACTGAGTCCCATCGGTTATTACGACGATTCTCCCTAGAGGAACCTATTTATACCATGGCCTTAAATTTCAGCGAAATTCGGCGAATTTCTATCGAATATCTATATCATGTCGAAATCGAAATTCGACTGAAATGACTAAAATAACCGAAATATGGGGGCCTAGCACAAAAAATGACCGAAATTTCGATCGAATTTTGATCGAATTTCCACTGAAATTCTGTTTCAGTTGGTCATCGAAATGGTGACCGAAATCGATATTTAGGGCCTTGATCTATACATTGCAAGTTGATCTCTGTCTCCACATATGTAATGTATCACCTCGAAGCTCATAATCCACTCTTTAATCTTAGACCCATGATAAGAAGTAAAAAAGCATAGGTATTGCATGAGGCCCTGGCAGTGGTAGAGGTACTGGCAGAGGCGGAAGCAGCAACATCTGAGTGGCCTCACGAAGTTGGTGAAGAAGCAGGAGGCATAATATCCCTCAATCTAGCCACAAGATCATTAAACCTTTGATTCGAAGAGGGAGCAACAAGTGTTTCTGCTTGCTCTGCTACACGAGTTGATGTGAGAAAACCATGCTTGGAGTATCATGTGTCCCTTGTATACCATGATCGGTGATAATAGGTGCATGGCTGATGAATGCGACCTCCTCTATCACGAGGTGCACGACCACGAAACTGAGAAGAGAGAGCAATAAGGGGTTCTGCCTACTTTGCTACACGAGTTGATGCGGGAAAACCATGCTTATAGTAGCATATGTCCCCTGTATACCATGGTCGGTGACAATAGGTGCATGGCTGATGAATGCGACCTCCCCTACAACGGAGGCCGCCATCGCAAAAGATGCCTAACTAGAAGCAGGAGATGTGACAGTGATCCTGCAGATTCTGTGAAACGCTTCCTCATCCGCCAATATTTATGAACAAGTCGCCTCATACTCTAGGGCAAGTGTTGTTAGGAATACACCAGCCATGGTGACATTCCTATATGTCTTTTGCTGCTCTGGAATAGACGTGAGAGGTATGAAACTGTGGAGTTTCTCAAACATACCATGCAGGGACGTGCATAGAAAATGAAAGGGTCGCTTGTTCTGTTCGATGGTAAATATGTCGTGTTGTAGCTGCAGGATCTTTTTCGCATTGCTCGCTTGAGAATAAATGGTTGCAAGGATATCCCACATCGCCTTAGCGGTGAGTTGATGTAGTACAACATTGACGATATCTATCGTCAATGTACCAGAAAGCCAAACCGTGACGTATGCATCATCTGCCTCCCAAAAGGCATTGACCCCAATTTTCTCCACATGTTCTTCCTCGATTAGAATGTGTTTCTTACCTCGTAGACTTCATGACGCTCATGAACTGCATGACCCATAGTCCAAAGTTCGTCTCGTCCATCTTGATGATGACAATGGACCTCTAAAAGTGCATGTGGTAGGGATATCAGATTTGTTCTCTAACATATTGTCGAATGAAGAAAACTTGGGTTACAAACCACAAGGACGTCTACACAAACATACTGTGATTTGATTGCATATGTAGACTTAGGGATGCAACCAAATCTATCACTAAAAAGCGAACCGCGGTGTGGGCATAGACGGAGGTCGCGGATGGCCGCAACAGATCCGCTTAGAGTGACAATCCCCTCACAACGTTGCGCGCACGAGAGACAGAGAGAGAGAGAGAGATGGGTCAGTGTCAGCTCCCAAGTGAGAGAGAGGGGAACCGAAGCCGACAGTGAGAAGAGAGGGGGGTCCCGACGGCAACGACAAAGAGGAGAGAGAGAGAGAGAGAGTCCGACGTCGGTGAGGCTTGCAGGTGGGGGTTAGGGTTTCTTTAGTATAAGAGCTCAGGTCTAAGATCGCCGCTCTGATACCATGTTGGGAAAAGAATGAAACTTATATATTCCTGGGAACCCTAGGCTCTCTTATAAAGAGGAGAGACATATTGGTAAATTACATAAGACGGGCGTAAAGAAATAAAATAAGGAAATAGTACAGAAACATAAATACATCTCTACATAAAACAAGATGTGGAGTCCCAAACACGCTGTAGGAGCGACTGGAGGAGGCAGAAAAACAGATGAGGATTAGTGGAAGGAAATGTAATGGGAGAAGGTGGAACGAAGGGGAGAGTCTCAGCCGACAGGAGGGAGAAGTCCTAGAGACTCACATGGAATTTAGATGGTGTGATTCAAATAGAGATGATGGGAGGAGAATAAATCACATCAACCAAGTTAAATTGCTCTCTCACAGCTTGAATTTTGGGTTTAGGAAGCAACTGTGACTTGTTTCTGGGTCATAAAAAATTAATAAAATAATGAGCCATAATCTACAAAAAGTCAAAACACATCTGAAATAGAAATTGCAGAGAAGCGGAAAGATTATGCTGTTGCAACAACAAATTAAGATATCTTACTGGTTTACTAAAATGTTGTTACTTGGTACTTAGTTCAATACCAGTATCAATCTGAATGAAACGCTATTACTAGCCGTACTATGATTATTTAATCATAAGTATCTTACAGCATAGCTCGTTATATCCAACTTCACCCCAAGCAGGTCCCGAATAACGTCGTGTGTCATGCTCTCAGACGCTGCCAGACGTATATTCAATTGAAAAATCTGAGATCAAAGTAAAAAGATTTAACAGCAAAGACTTCTGTCGGATAAGAATAAGAATTTTTTTGGGGGTACCTCCTTTTGCTGCTTTGCAACCAGAGCTTCAAGCTCTTGTATTTGGAGCCTTCCAGCAGTCAGCTCTTCCTCTTTCTCGGAGTTAATCTGAATGTGTCAAACCTAAGCCAATACACTTAAAAGGAGAACCAGAGCCTCGGGACTTTGTAGCACTTTTCTCACGATTACATGCAATGTTTGTCATATTAGCAGACGAAGCTTCTATTTTAGATTGCTGGAACTGATGGACCATTGTTTCCAATTCCTTAATCTGGTAAATAATATCAAGAATTCATACAGAAACAGAAAATCAAATTTTTTATAAGGATATAAGTCTAAACTCGGCAAGAAGTAATAAGGTTTTGCCTTTATACAACCCAAACCTGGTGAAAGGATTGTACTACATATAAGACCTTTAACAGCAAACATAATTTGATTTTTTACCATTGTTTCTAGCATTTCAAAAGTAAACTATTAGGCATGATCTTGCCTATTAGGTATATTTGAAGGCACACAATCCATATGGGCAATTTCACTTAAAATGAGATACATCTTGGTTCTGGAAGAATGACAACTCCAATACTAACAGTAACAGAGTCAAAAACTCTGTTATAATGACTATACCTTCTCGATGTTTTGTTGTGTTTGTGCCTCTGCATGCGCATTCAACTCAGAAATGTGTTTTATATACTGAGCAATCTACAAAAAAAAACAGAGCGCCGCAAACTTTAAGCACTTGTTCTCTAAGAAACTATTAATAATGGTAGAAACCTTAGCTTTGGGAAAAGATTTAACGAACCATTACCTCGGCATCCTTATCTAACAGATTATGTTTTAGAAATTGGATCTTCTTTCTCAAGTCCTTTTCTGTGTATTCATGCCCATCATCACACCTAATCAAAACAATGTGTTAGAAAAATGCCCAAAATTCCAAAAGAAATACATAGAAGTCCCAGGTTAGAACTATGTTTCTAATTCCTCCATCTTAATATATTGTATATTCATCTTTACACAAAACCTTATGATTTTATTACATGTGCACATCATTAACACTCCAGCTATATGGCAAAGAATATCATAGCACTAGGAAAGATCCAAATCACGTCAGGATTACAGCTAACTTTTATCCATGTGTGATGGACCGAACACCGCCCTTCGATGCGGGTTGTTGGCTCCATCTTTGAGAATTTGAATAGGGCAATGTGGATATTATCAAACCTGCATGAAGAATGTGATCTTTTAAAGGGCCACCACACAAGGTATGGGATTAATGCCACACCGGCTTCGAGATCCGATCCCACGAGCAAATCCATTGTAAGTATGCATGGATTACAAAGTTTACCCACATGACGAGCATGAAGGCTAGCGTTTAGGCTTTAGCGCATCACGGAAGCGTAAAGATCACATCACATGTGATCAAGAGCAACTAGTCGTATTAGTTATACGGGCAACGGAAATAAAAAAATTTAACAAAGATAAAACAACATGACATGAGAACTATTCTCATATCGTTTCATTAAGATCACAAACATGTAATAGGATTACCTCGTGAAGTGTGTTTGTGATCGTGTGTTTCTAAATGAAGAAACCTACTATCTCAAGTCCGATCCAACGAAGGATGCATGTGGAAGAGATTTGTGCTTCCCGCAATCCTAGTTGACAATCAGAGTGCAGAACCTCCTGATTTCGTCTCACGAAATCTGTAACCTTCATCACGAGCATGAGGTACTGAAGAAGGATGAGATCCACGAGTAGTCGATCTAGCAGCACAACAGCAACGTGACGACGATGCTCTCAACAACAGCAGAATAGATAGTCACTAGGGTTGAAAGAGAAAGAACCTCTTGGATGTATACCAGAAGAAGAGAGAAATTTGTTGCAATCAACTTATCTGTTGATGTTGTAATAGAAAGAGCTAGGTCTAGCCTTTCTTTTATAATGTATTGGGTGGTGGAGATACACTCCTAATTGAAATCAATTATCATGATTTTGTTACATAAAATATGCAACAACAATTAATTAATTTAAAATAAAATAAATACGTTGAATAATATTCAACAAATTTAAATTCAATTAAATCAATTCATATGGGATAACTTGGAAACATGAGTAGCCTCCTTCCACATAGAGTGGACCATTGTTGTAAAAGTCGGCCGACTAGGCCGATTAGTCGGCCGACTAGTCGAGTAGGTGGGTAGCCGACTCGACTAGGCCTACTTGGCCATTAGTCGGTTAACCCGACTAATCGGGTCGACTAGTCGGCTGACTACAAGGCCGGCTTTTACATAGAGATTTTTTTATTTTTTATTTTTTCGATTTTTTAAAAGTAAACTAATTCTAATATGTTTAATGTTATATTTAAAAGATAATTACTTATTTTATTTCATTATGATAGTATAGAAAATGTACAAATCAATGTACATATATAAGATATGTGCATAAAAATTGATTTATATATTTAAAATAATTAAAAAATCAAAACCGACTAATGACTGATTAAATCCGATTAGTCACCCGACTGTCGATTAATCCTTAGTCAGTGACCCTGCCGACCGAGTATTGACTACCGCTTTCTGCAACCTTGGAGTGGACGGCCACCACGAAAAGAGATATCGGTGATTGTCCACTCCATACATGGTATGGAGGCCTTCTCATTCCAATTTTGATGATATCTCATCAATTATTCCACATGTGCAATAACTATTATTGCTTAAATTTTCACCAAAATAATTTCAATCATGTCATTGGCAATTAAGAATCATATTCAACCACCCAATATAAAAATGTAAATTGCATTTACAATTTAATTGTTCAATAAGAATTTAAATTACATTAACTTTTAATTCGTAAATCCTATTTATAATTAAATCTCTCCATTATATTATAAATCATATTAAAAATATCTATGATTATTGTGGATAGTGATATTCACATTAATCATATCTTTGATAAGTAAATCTCATTTAATTATAATATATGACTCTTCACATGGGTTCAGATAATATGAATCATATTCACATTATTTATGATAATTAAGTCATATTTAATCATTAATTATTCAATGCTCAGATATATGGTCAATAATAGAATTATTCTTGATCTTTTTAAGAATAATGTGCCTTCTCCGCGGATACATGGAGATAAAGATCGGATGATTGTACATTCCATGTATAGTGATTTGGATATTGAGATCTTAGTCCATATCCAGATCTAGGTGACCTCTAAAAGACGGTTGATTAAATTAAACAGTAAATCCAATCTTCTCATTGTATTTGAAGCGCATTCAGATCAATGACCAATATTTGGACTAAGATCATACTACTAATCTTCTAAGAGGAGTCACTAAAGTCCAATCACGTTTCAACACTCCCTCGGAATGGAAGTGGCATGGTTATACAATTGCTTACTATCTATCACAACATCCACGAGTATTCCTAGTACTCGTGCATCATGCATAGTGGAAGACTTTGAATAAATCTAAAGTTTTAGATCATATTTAAACGGCTTCTTCAGGGTTTTATCAATAAGTTTCTAATTCGATCAGTGAGAGTTGGTATCGATCATATGCTTTTCAAAATCATATACTATACCTACAAATCATGGCCTTAAATTTCGCCGAAATTCGGCCGAATTTCGGTCGAATTTCGGTTTCGGTAGTGACCGAAATTCGGCCGAAATGGCTATATCGGTCGAAATTTAGGGGGGTCTAGTTCAAAAACCACCGAAATGACCGAAATTTCGGTCGAATTTCGACCGAAATTTCGTTCGGTCCCTCACCGAAACGAAACCGAAATCCGACTTTTAAGGCCTTGCTACAAATTATGCCATGCTTCCAAAGCAAGACGATCATGCATGGAATTTGGTTGGTCCCAATATCTCATGAGTGAACTCATGTCTTTCGATTCAGTAGTGAACATGCATGATCCCTTTGAGAGATCATATTACTCATATGCCCTTACATGCACACCAGTTCGTCAGTGTATATTGATATGTCTAATTATATACTTAGACATATAGTAATTTATCCGTCTCCGGTCAAAGGATGTATAGTAATACATGACAGCATACGACATAGGTCTTTGTTATCTTAATCTCGTTATGTCAACTCTTTAAACTAACTTACCTGACACCTTCGAATCTCTATTCCTATGCAGAGGTCCGACATCAAGAGGTTGAACAAATATCAACCTTTAGAGAAGGATTGTCATCTCTTTCCAACATTGGAGATCATTTCTTGACACTTATTTAACAACGCTTGATGAGTCCGCAATCTAACTCTTTAGATATCATCCAAGCACCAGCCTCTATGATTCAACCAATGAATCAACAATTGTATGATTATTTAGATGGAAATGGTGCATAACCCTAATTGTACTAAAGGACTTTATAAGCGCATTCATTCATTTAATCTGAGACAATGAGTGAAATAAATCGATAATTTTTATTGATATATCAAAAGATCACAATAAAAATTATTGTAGAAATGATTCGCATGGAGCTCGCATGTATAACAGAGCATAAAAATTAGTCATTTCCCTTGTACAGAGGAGGGAGGGGATAAACATAGGATCATTCATGGTAGCGGAGAGGAGGATGGAAGTATTGTTGACACACTTTGAGTTATTGTATCTCTTTGCTATTTTAGTTTCTTGTTATTTCCTTTATGTAATTTACCCATAGGCTACTCTCCTATATAAGAGAGCCTAGGGCTATGGAATAAACAACTCATTCACGTTTCCCAACATGGTATCAGAGCGACGGTCCTAGACCGGAGTTCTCGAAACCCTAACCCTAACCCGCCCACCCGCCGGCCTCTCTTCTCTCTCTCTCTCTCCCGGCGATCGCTCCCCTCCGATCGCTCATAGGCGCAGCTCCGATCGCCTATCACCGATCGCCCAGCGCCCTCGCCAATCGCCCAGCGCTCCTCTAGCGCTTCTCGCCGATCGCCTATCGCCTCTCATCGATCGCGCGCTGGAACCTCTCACCTAGCGCCTCTCGCTGATCGCCTCTCACCTCTCGCCGATCGCTGGAGCCAATCGCCTAGCGCCTCTCGCGCTACTCGCCGATCGCTGCGCTACAAAGCGCACATCACGTGCACCTTCCAGTGCACCTTGCGCCTCTTCCCGTGCATCCTGCTGTGCGCCTCAAGTGCACCTTGCGCCTCCTGCTGTGCGGCCTAGTGCGCCTCCTGTGCGGCACCATCTCCAGCGCATAGCGCCTCCTGTGCTGTGCGCATAGCGTGCGCTAGGGCACCATCTCAAGCGCGTGCTAGGGTTTCTACAATCGAAACCTGTGCGTGTGCGGATCGTAGCGCGCATAGATCCATGGGGATAGTTGCTTGACGTCTACACAAGCAACTACTCCCGTCTATGTCATTGTAGACAAAGATTGTTATCTCTCGGTCACTCCAGTCTTCCATCTCCAGTATGTCAGAAAGCAAGGCTGATATCCCATCTATGGGCGCATTTCGTGGGTCCAGCGCCCATCGTCAAGATGGATGGTACGAACTATGAACTGTGGGCAATGCAGTTCATGAGTATGATGAAGTCCCACGGGCAAGAAGCATATTCTCACAGAGCCCGAGCCTGCAGAGAAGACTGGAGTTCATGCCTCATGGGAGGCAGATGACGCATATGCCAAGGTGTGGCTGTCTGGCACATTGGCTATTGAAATCGCCAATGACATTCTACATCAACCCACAGCCAAAGACATGTGGGATATCCTGGCAGCAACATATTCTCAGGCGAAGAATGAGACGAAGATTCTGCAACTACAACATGATATATTCACGATAAAGCAGAATGGTCGCCCGTTACATTCTCTCTATACATCTTTGAGAGGAATGTTTGAGAAGCTTCATAGCTTCATGCCTCTTACCGCCACGCCAGAACAGCAAAAGACATACAGGAACGCAACGATGGTGGGTGTGTTTCTCGCTGCACTCGACCCAGAGTATGAGGCTGCACGTTCACAGATTTTGGCGGACTCAACTATTCCTCCCATGGAGGAGGCTTTTCATAGATTGAGTAGGATCACTGTACCTTCTGCAGCCACTAGTCAGAATCCCTCAGCCATGGCAGCCAACAGGGGTCGTGGTTCTCATTACCAGGGCCGTGGACGTATTCCCCGTGGAAGGGGTGGCCGCACTAGGCCAACGTGCTCATATTGTCACAGAGTCGGCCATACTGAAGACACATGCTACTCAAAGCATGGTTTTCCTGCATCTGCACGAGCCGCTGAGCAGATAGAGCCCCCGTCTGCATCTGCACTGGATCAACGATTTGATGATCTGGTTGCCCGTCTCAGGGGCATTATCCCACCATCTGGCCCAGCACCGTCAACAGAGAGTCATACTGATGTTGCTGCTTCTGCTTCTGCCTCTACGAGTACTTCAGGTAGTACACTTGCACTTCACAGTAGTAGATCGGATATATTGCCATGGATCATGGACTCAGGTGCTACACATCATCTATGTGGCGACCAGAGTCTACTTTCAGGATATACTCAGATTCCTCCAGGACGGACAGTAGTGATTGCCAATGGCACACACTCCCCCATCACGGGTCAGGGGGAGATTAGATTGACATCATCTATGCAGCTCAAGAACGTTTTACATGCACCGCATTTTTCTATGAATCTATTGTCAATCAGCCAGATTACGAAGGATCTCCAATGTCGAGCTATTTTTGATTCATCTTCTTTGATTTTTCAGGACATCCGTACGGGCAACGTGATTGGTCATGGCTATGAGCAAGGAGGCCTCTATCATCTGAACCAGACCCCATTTGCTGGAATCACCTCTTCACCCGCTGGACAAGTATCTTCTCTCCTGTGGCATCTGCGTTTTGGTCATCTACCGCTTCAGAAGTTGCGTCTTGTCTTACCTTATAGTCTTTCTCACACACCTATCCAGTGTGAGGCGTGTCAATTGGGAAAACATCACAGGTCATCGTTTCCCAGTAGTCAAGGTCGGAGTAGTAACTCCAAGTTTGAGTTGTTTCATGTTGACGTCTGGGGTCCAAGTCGTGTTCCCGATCATCAGGGACACAGGTTTTATATTGTCTTTGTGGATGATTTCTCTAGAGCATCATGGGTATTTTTAATGAAAAATAAGTCTGAAGCTGGAAATATTATTATTCACTTTCTAAATGAGATTCAGAATGTTTTTTCCACAACTGTCAAAATTATGAGAAGTGACAATGCCTTAGAGTTGTGCACCAATAATCTAGCCAACTACTACTCCTCTAAAGGAATTATTCACCAAACATCCTGCACCCATACTTCCCAACAAAATGGGGTTGCAGAAAGAAAACACCGTCACCTTCTTGATGTCACAAGGTCTCTTCTCATTCAGAGTCATGTTCCGTATTCCTACTGGGGTGATGCAGTCCTTACTGCATGTTATCTTATAAATCGTATGCCCTCGTCTGTCTTGAATGAACAGGTTCCGTTCTCAATTATTTATCCTGACAAGGATCTGTTCACTCTTACCCCTCGTGTGTTTGGGTCAGTCGCATTTGTCCATCAGTTGTCGCCCGGTTCTGACAAGCTCTCTCCTAGGGCTGTCAAGTGTGTCTTTGTGGGGTACTCCAGAACTCAAAAGGGGTACAAGTGTTTTGACCCTCTGCGTCGGCGGTATATGATCAGTGCAGATGTTACATTCTTTGAATCCATCATGTATTTCTCAGACTCTGGGAACATGCAGCCACCATCTATATCCCCTGATATTGTATTCATGGCACCACCAACATCACAACCGCCACCAACATCTCAACCACCACCACCACCACCGCCGCCATCAATAGTACCTCCATTACCATTCCATTACACCCGGAGGCCGAATCAAGCTCATGGTCCTGACCAGTCAACTAGCTCGCCTATGGTATGTAATGAAAATATTAATGTTGATGAATCTGACGACATTTCTCAGCAGGATGCATCACAGGAGCATGGTGATACCACAGAGGATCTAAATGTTCCAATCGCTCTATGCAAGTCGAAAAGAAGCTGTGTCCAGTATCCAGTTTCAGCAGTGGTGTCGTTTGAGAGGCTATCTGGACCATTCAGGACGTTTGCTTTGGCACTTTCAGCTACGGATATTCCAAGGAATCACCATGAGGCCTTGCAGGATTCTCGATGGCGGCTAGCTATGGAGGAAGAGATGGCGGCACTTCAGTCCAGAGGAACATGGAGCTTGGTCACTATACCTCCAGATGTCAACCCGGTGAGTTGCAAGTGGGTGTTTACAGTGAAACATAATGCAGATGGCTCCATTGACAGGTACAAGGCACGCCTAGTTGCAAGGGGATTCACACAGACATATGGGGTGGATTACCTTGACACGTTCTCCCCGGTGGCTCGTCATTCCACTCTGCGGATCCTCTTATCTGTTGCAGTCACTAAAGACTGGCCACTCTATCAACTGGATGTAAAGAATGCTTTTTTGTATGGCGACCTGCAGGAAGAGGTCTACATGCAACAGCCACCAGGTTTTGCTGTTGAGGGGGAGTGTTCCAAGGTTTGCAGATTACATAAAGCTATCTATGGCCTTAAGCAGAGCCCCAGAGCTTGGTTCCAGAAGCTGTCAGACCTCTTTGAGAAACAAGGATACAAACGCTCAAATGCTGATCATTCCTTGTTTGTACAAAAAACGGCAAGAGGTATTGTTGTAATCATGGTTTATGTTGACGATATCTTGATTACAGGTGATGATGACCAGGGCATTAAGCAGGCAAAGGAAAGGCTAGGGACCGAGTTTGTCATCAAGGACCTGGGAGTCCTTAGATATTTTCTGGGGCTGGAGTTTGCCAGAAATCCGTATGGATTAGTCATGTCACAAAGGAAGTATGTCACAGATCTACTAAGTGAGACAGGTATGCTAGGGTGTCGACCTGCTACGACACCAATGGACCCTAGCATGAAGATGTATGATGATGACACAGAGGAGGTTGACAGGAGAAGATACAGAGAACTGGTAGGCAAACTGCTATATGTCACGATCACTAGGCCAGATATATTATTTGCAGTGAGCCGTGTGAGCCAGTTCATGGAGCAGCCACGCCAGGTGCATATGGATGCAATACACATGATACTTAGATACCTAAAATCTTCTCCAGGTAAAGGTATGCTATTCAAGAAAGGAAAGGGGATTTCTGTCTCTGCATGCGCAGATGCAGACTATGCAGGATGTCCTAAGGATAGGAAGTCCACCTCAGGGTACGCTGTCTATATTGGAGATGCCCTAGTCTCATGGAGGAGCAAGAAGCAAACTGTGGTAGCTAGATCCAGTGCTGAATCCGAATATAGGGCTATGGCCCAGGCTACTACAGAGATGATGTGGGTGAAAGCGGTGCTGACAGATTTATGTTTAGATATACCACTTCCTATGAGCTTGGAGTGTGATAATCAGGCTGCTTTGTTCATTGCTAATAATCCTGCATTCCATGAGCGGACCAAGCATATTGAAGTGGATTGTCACTTCATACGTGATATGATCCAGAAAGGATTCATTACCACATCCCATGTTACTTCAGAGAACCAGACTGCAGATATATTTACCAAGGCATTATCACGTGGCCCATTTCAGAAGTGTGCTTCCAAGCTGAGCATGATTGACATCTATGCTCCATCTTGAGGGGGAGTGTTGACACACTTTGAGTTATTGTATCTCTTTGCTATTTTAGTTTCTTGTTATTTCCTTTATGTAATTTACCCATAGGCTACTCTCCTATATAAGAGAGCCTAGGGCTATGGAATAAACAACTCATTCACGTTTCCCAACAAGTATCATTGGTGTTTGCAGAGAGAAATGAATAACCAACTTATCCAGAGCCATACGACTCCATTATATAAAGGCGAAATCTTAAAGGGCAAAGAACTCTTCCGGAAGGTCTGCCAGGCTAGGTAATAAACTGTGATTCATCACTCTAAAAGTAATTAAATAAACTTAGTTCCCTAAATTTATCTGCATTTTATCAACTATCTTACACAATTAGCAGTCATGCATGTATACATAATGATTGTATTTTATCACTCATAATTGCATAAAATAAGAAGTCAAAAATCCCAGTCGAATCGACATGTAAAACAAGCTAAATTTCCCGATTTTTAATTAATTAATGCTAACTCCGAATCACCTGAAACCACTCCATTGGTTACATATTACTAACAAGAATAAATGAAAATTACAAAAAAAATCACTAACTAAAATAATTGAGAAATAAATCCAAACCATAATTTCAGGAAAATCAGACCAAAACATTGATATCTCCATATGGTATCCGATTTGATCCTACTCACTTTTAAACTAATGTATATTCAATTACCTTCAAAACAAGACCAAGTTCAAGTGAATCAGAGCTCATATGTGAAAATTGGTTTATGAGCCTCTTTCGTACATAATGTATTTTACCCGATTTTGAGCTATTATTTTATGTACATATTTAACTTTTTTTATTTTATGTCCTTTTCTTTTATCTTATTTGACCAAAGTTTTATTAAAATGCATAAAAATACAAATCCAAACTAAAACCAAAATGAAAGAAACTAAGCAAGTCCGAGTGTTCACTAATAGTCTGTACAAAAGTCGTGTTTTCGTATTTTATTTTTTTCTCAATTTTCTTAATTACTAAAAATCCAAAAAATAGATTAAGGTGTAAATATTTGTCCTTTATCAAATTTATTCAGATTTTTAACTTATTTAAAAATAACAAAAAAATTACAAAACCCCAAAATCAAGGTATTCTATATACATGAAGTACCCCCAAAAATACCACTTTATGCAAATGACATAGTTTGTTGTTGACCTCTTCATGGAAGTTGCAGATCTCATCGAGACAAGCAACTTTCGTGAAGAACATTTTTTGATCCGAGGTCATTTGCTATTTATTTTCAATTTTCCTTTGTATTTAATTTTCTGAATTTTCTGGAAAAAAAATACCACTTTATGCAAATGACATAGTTTGTTGTTGACCTCTTCATGAAAATTGTAGATCTCATCGAGACAAGCAACTTTCGTGAAGAATATTTTTCGATCCGAGGTCATTTGCTATTTATTTTAAATTTTCCTTTGTATTTTACTTTCAGAATTTTCTGGAGCTGACACGTGGCTGCTCTTGGAGCCGCCACATGTCACTCATTTTTGGCATTTATTTTATAAAAATTATATTAAAAAATAAATTTCAAAAATATATAAATAATCGCCACGTGGCATCATCTGTGCTATCCGATCTCGGGCGATTGGACGACCCATATGACATCTTCCTCCTCTGCTCGTCTCTCCCCCTTTCCCTTTTTGAGTGTCGCCACCCAAGAAATCGTCGCCCCAATCTCCTCAACTGCCTTCCATCTTCGCCACAAGCCTCATCAAGTCGCCGCCCTTCTCGCACCCACCTTCCATCCTTGGTTGGCGCCACCATCACGTATCCCTTGACTGAAATCTCCGCATCCCAATCAAAGCCTTCATCACTCAATCTCGCAACAGCTCTTCCAATCTCAACTATCGTCCTTCCTAATCAACCAACAAGCCAATCTCCAACATAGATCCTCGTCACCTCCGCCTTCGCCCCTTCTCTGACGACATCTCCAGAAGCTCCACCAGAGGACTGCGGTACTTCTCCTCACCTTCAGCGAATCGTCGATCCAACCATGCTCCTCCGCCATCGCTCCGCCAAGACAACTGCACGCACGCCACCAGGGATCGTACCTGAGGCCCTTCCCACATGAGATGCACGTGACGGGAGGGATCTTTTACAATCACCCCCCATCTTCCGCCTAACTACAGACCACTACCACCTCACGTAATACGCACCTCGGGGTGGATATATTACGAAGAAGCACCCGGTGGACCCCCAATTTACAAAGCCATCCCCACCATCTCAGGGACACATAAGGAGCATGGGTTCCCTAGAAGTTTTGCATAAAACCCCCAGCGGGGCCGGTAATGACCTTTGGCCCTTGAACTACAATTTTTAAATTATTTATTTGCGAACAAAACCATGTGTTCCTCTTTTATTTTAAGCATCATTCTTGCATCATTTTACTATTCCAAAATTGCATTTTATTTCTCAAATAATTATTAACATTATGGCATGCTTGTTATATTTTTATTATCTGTGGTTATTATCTGTGGTTAATTACAAATTAATATAGGCTTAGAAATTCATAATTAATTTACCATTGTTTGAAAAATTGCCACAAATTCATCGATCATAAAATTAATTCATCGACCATAATGCATCATTTGCTCCATTAAAATAATTTTCTGGATTTCAATATTCAATTTTTAATAGGTATTAGACTCAATATTTTTAAAGTTTAAGATTTTTCTAGGATATTTGATGTTAGATAATTGTATTTCTTGAAAAAAGGAAGTTTTAAATTTATTATAATTAACTATTGAGATTCACACTTTTTGCATTCAAAAATTCATTATTTATTCATATTGCATCAAGAAAATTCCAAAAAACTTACCGAGTATCTATTTCATCATAATTAATATCTTGGCCAAGTTTTGTAATTTTTGGACATCATTTGATCAAAAATATTTTTTCTAGCCCTTCAAATTAGCCATATTCGCACTTCCATTCAAGAATTGCATCAAAAATTCTCAAAAACATTCCGTCTCAAAAATCTTGCACGAACTTTGATAGACATTGATCTAGGTTGTTCCTTTACCTCCTCGAGTTTGACCCTGGGACTTGCCTAGGCTAAATAAACAGAAAAGTGCTTCGATTAAATTTAATTAAATAATTAAATGGTTATTTTCTTGATTGATTCTGATTACCTGCCTATAACTAGCGACAACATCATTTCGAACGACTAATTAACGAAAAATAATTAAGGGTTTCTCACAAGGTTTTAAAAACCGAACCGAACCGACCGGTTGAACCGGTTAAACCATGAACTGGAAGAAAAACGGTCCAACCACCCAGTTTTTATTCAGAAAATAGAAACCAGTCAAAACCCGGTCGGCCCTCTTAAACCCGGTTGAACCAATTGAATCATACCACCGGTTCAACCATCCATTTTGATAAATTTTTTTTGATAATTGATAAAATGTAAACTTTTAAAAACTATTCATCTCCTCATATTCTAACCAAGAATATAGTACTCATTTATCTCTTCTCCTTCCACATGTGTCAATGATCTATTATTACCTCCTCCTTCCTGTCATATAAGCATTGCCACTCTTCTCACATATTACATGAGTTTGTCTACTTCGAACAACAATAAAGGAAGAATATGTTGTCATACTAATACTATGAGAAGTAATACATTAAAAACACTTGTTATTAATTAAAGTTTAAATAGTTTTAAAATTGTTAATTTTATACATCACAAACATATGAACTTTACAAAATAGCGCGCTTTTTGAGTTTTCCAATAAATTTATACCCTAACATTTAGCAATGTCTTTTGCACTCCTATATTCTTAAAAAATCCACAATATTATCCTTACGTTGGTATAATAGAGGAGCACACATGTGCTAATAAAATGTCACTACTATCCGTTTTGTAAAAATATAGGGGGCGTACAATTATATAAAAAGGGAGTATAAGTGTTATCGAAAAAACTTGGAAGGACACGAATATATAGATCCTCTAAAGATATGATGTAGCATTTTTCATATTTATTTGTATGATTCTACCGGTCTAACTCGATTCGACCCGGTTAAACCATATGAACCAAACCAACAGTACAATGGTTCGTTTTTTTCCGGTTTTTATGAACTGTTGATGTCATCACCGGTTCGACCGGTTGGTCCCATTGGTCTGACCATAAAAACTAAAAACCGATACTTGTCCGGTTCGATGTTCGATTCGGTTTTTAAAACCTTGGTTTCTCAGACTGACCAGATGGCATCGTTGTCGGAGAGGTAAACGTCTTAGGATTTTGTTTGGAAAAATAGTGTAGGTTTTCCATACATTCAGTTAGTCTGGCCCCCGAATCTCATCACCGTAGATTTTCCATATTTTTTCCTGCATTTATTCTATTTTGGTTTTATTTTCAGCATTTATTTTTTATTCTTTTTTTGATTATTTTTCATACGAAATACCCAGCGTACGTGAGGAGGTTTTTACAAAACTGATGCATCTTCATCGACCGCCAAGCCACATAAATTAAGATCGAGTCGAGTCGTGAGAGTGCGTAGAGTCGAAGATTTATTTTCTGTAATTTTAATTAGTTGTAATTGTTGGGATTACTGTACATCTTTGGTGTTATTTCTTATTTTATTTTCTTCATGTACCTCTCTTAATATTTACCTAGGATTTTTCTCCTATATAAGAGAGCCTTAGGGTCTCATGAATAAACAAGTCATTCAGTTTTCACAACATGGTATCATAGCCGCCTGCACTACTGTGGCTTAGACTCCTTCTGCTATGGCAACCTCTCGAGGCAGAGGGAGTACTTTGCAGTTCCGTAGCCAAGGACCACGTGGTTAAGGAGCAGGTCCTCAACAAAGTCCATGTTCACATTGCCATCGTCCAGGTCATTCTGAGGAGACATGTTGTCAGAAGCATGGGTATCCAGTTTCCGCTCGAGTTGCTGAGCAGACCGAGCCTACTTCTACACCTGCTCCGGCTCATGATGCACGCTTTGATGATATTGTTTCCAAGCTTAGAGAGATGATGACTATTCCTACTACTTCTACTGCAGGTTCTTCAGATGTCGCACATATTGCTAGAGCCTCTTTGAGCTTGTCAAGTATTGCTCATGCCCTTAGCAGTTGCAGCAGTTAAGATTTGTCTGATTGGATCATGGACTCTGGAGCATCTCATCATATGTGTGGCAATCGAGCACAGTTTACCTCTCACAGGACTACACCTCCGGGCAGATCAGTGGTGATTGCCAATAGAGTTCATCTACCCATTGTTAGACAGGGGGAGATTGTTCTAACTCCCTCAATGCGTCTGCAAAATGTCTTACATGATCCAGCATTTCAGATGAATCTTTTATTAATTAGTCAGATTACAAAAGATTTACATTGTCGTGCCATATTTGACCCGTCTTCACTTGTGTTTCAGGATATACTCACAGGCAAGGAAATTGGATGTGACCGAGAGCAGAGGGGACTTTACAGACTTGTCCAGCCTCCTTTAGTGATATGAATTTTTAGATGATTATATTTTAATATTAATTGATTAAAGCATTTCTATTCAGAATGATCTAAGAAATCATTTGAATCTATCAAACTTGGAATATGATCAAGGAATAGCCAGTAGCATTAACTTCTCCAATAAATTAAGAAATTTTTTTATATTTCAATTAGATATTTAAGCAGAGAATAGACAATAACATTAGTTTCTGTCAATCAAATGAAAATTTTAATTATATTTTTTAGAATTTTAAAGAGGACAGTATCACAAACTTGAATCTAAATCAACTAAAAATTTAATTCTTTCCAAATCAACTAAATATTTAATTCTTTTCATTTAGAATTTTAAACGGGGACCAAACATTATCTCAAACTTAAATAAAAATTTTGAATAATTCATTTTAAGCAGCAGTTGTACCGTAATCAGATAATTATATTCAAATTAAAAATAATTTTAATATATTTCTTTAAAAATTATCATATAAGCAGTAGATTACAGAGAACCATACTCAAACCAAGTATGAATTTTTTTATCATTTAAGAAACAGACAGAGAAATAAATTCTTGATCCAAAAATTCTTCTCTTTTTTACATATAAGCATTTATAGGTTAAAGAAGCTTGCATAGAAACTTGTTGAGAACAAAACATGGATACTTGTTAAGTAGTAAATAACAAGTAGTAGATAACTAAATGTTTCCAGCACCAATTCAACTTTATTAAATGTATACAACATCGTAAATAAATGGTCATATACGTATATCAAAATCTATTGGTGGCTAAGACATTTGAGAACAAAGATAAAAGCGTAAGATTCATATGTAGCAGAGATATCAAAGATTCCTATGTAGCAGAGATATCAAACATAGTAATACAAGGCATACAAGCTACCCAACCATCAAGAAAGCTATGTCAAAGTGTCATCTTAAAGCAACATAAGTCTTACTGAAGGCAACCAATTGGAGAAACCCCTGCATCAATTACATCTCCCACAAGACAAACACCTCATAGGATACAATAGAACTCTTCAAATAGAGTGCACCTAAATAAAGGTACTCCTTAGCAATGACAAAACTCCACCCGCAAAGCAAAGAATTTAACTTCAGACCTAAAATTTCAATTTTTAGAAGCTTATTTCATGATATAAAACCCAAACTCTTAAAAAAAAGAAATCCATTGTGAGAAACATGCGTGGCAGCAAAGTGGAAAAATTGTATTGTACCTATGAGTTGTTTCAAATTGGAGGAATTGGCAGCTGCTATTGCTGCTCTTGGTAGCATCACTTGTTGGGAATTTAGCCCCAACTGCATGCAACACTTGATCAATAACAGCATCTCCAACTGCAGTTACAGCTGGAAAAAAAGGGACAGTGGGGTTTTTGGCTCCCTCTCATCTGGAGAAGAAAAAAGGGATTTGGGGAAATATTAGGGAAAGAAAAAGGAGAAAAAGGGGCACTTACTTTGGAAGAAAAAGGCCATTTATCCCACTTGGAATGATATCAGCAAGCTGATGTCACACTTTATGTTATTTTTTCATTTGACATACTAAAGATGACCGTACTCGCACATCAAGTTTCCAAATTGGGTGTAGAATGGCTCATTTCCACCGTCTCTGGATGACGATCAAAATGAGTATAATATTTATAGTCTTTGGATTAAATGTGAATTCCCGAATTTCTCGAGATATAGTCTCAGTTTGTGACTAAATTTTGTGATTTTAAAATATCAAATGACCACCGATCGATGAACGGTCGATTCTGTTGGTCTTATTTCATCTAATCGGATTTTTGGGTAGTCTCGATTTGTTTTATGGTTTCCAATTTACGGCGTGGCTTTTTTGATGGCACGATTTACGGTGTAATCGACTTTTGATCGATTACGACCGTGCAAATTTTGATTTGCGACTTATAGGTTGCTAGGTTTATTCAATAAAGATTGAATATTAATTGATCTTTCGAACTCTTAATCGGGTCGGGATTGGTTTATTTGGACCCGGATGTCATAGACAACTCCGGTCTAGAACCTTTGTTATGATACCATGTTGGGAAAAATCAAAGAGATGTATTTCTTGAGAACCCTAAGCTATCTTATATAGAGGAGAGGCCTATGGGTAAATTACATAAGATGGATAGAAATAAAGAACAGTAAGAAAACAGTACAGAAATAGAAACTATCTCTACAATCCTCAAATGTTGCACGGGTGTCACATCCTCTAATCCCAAAAAATGGTATACGGAGCAAAAAGTTTTGGGAAATGAGTTCATCAGCTCCCGTCTATTCATTTACGACAACATTATCATCAAGTTCTTGGTCATTGTTCTCGATCAACTCGGAATACGTTACCCTTGTGATGACATCATATGGGGCACAATCTACTTCTATCAAGAGAGCATCGCTCATAAATTCATGAACTGGTGTTGTCTGCAATATAGGGCTATTGGTGCTCTGAACAATGGAAGAACCCAAAGGGAGGCGATCCTCCATGTCATCAACATTATGCACCACATACAAACTCGTCTGACTCTCAATAATAATATCAGTAGGTGTTGATTTTTCAATTGTCTGGGCATATACAAATACATCTTGTACATCGTAATCGTCCACAACTGACATCAATGTTGGCTCTTCCTTATCATGTGTGGGATGCGATGTGACAATTAAATTGTCCTTGTCCAAGTTGAATTTCTGATGAACAAAACTCAACAACTCATCATAGGTAATGCTTGACATTAGCCCAAAACCACGTACATTGGTGTTCGATGAACCACCAATAGTATCCTTCAAATGATACATGTAATAAATTCGCTTCATTCGAACCTAAAACATGATGGAAATGGATTTATAAATACGAAAATGTTAACCCAACAATACTAGAACAGCAATTTGGTTAAAAAAATCACGTTTTACATATTAACCAAATCCTAACCTAACACCAAAGACAATCCCGTTTGTACCTAAGACTTCGAGAAAGGTGGAGAATCACCAATGGTGAATGTACCTTACGGAAGGGAGGCACCAAAGTTCTTCAGAGGCCTAGAGACACGACGTCAACAAGAGGGAAGCGAGGAGGAGGAGGCGGAGGGCGAGAGGTAGCAGCAGACTCGGGCTCCGCTGGTGTGTGAGTAAAAATACCGATGCAAAGAAGCCATGTATGGAAGGGCCTAAGTTTCCATGGGACTACACGCATGTCGCAAGTTCAGCGTGTAAGATAAGCACATAAGGCATTCATAGAATGTGATACTAGTGTCGCATTAACAACATGCGATATGAGTACAGCAGCAAAGTAAAAAATGTGCAGTACCCAGGGATTTTTGTAATGCCAGGGCACTTCTAAGGAATTTGCCCCATCCTTACAACATGCGGATCTTTTGTAATGAAGGTCTTCTATAAATCCAATAATAGATAAACCTTTGGTAGGAAAGTACAAGAAATTTGCATCAAAATAGTATATATACATGGGTGTGCTAATAAGGACTTGGACACAATGGTAATATTGAGGGCATGATTGTTAACAGTACTATATGGCCTGGACTCAGTAATAGTATAAACAACTTTGATTCCCGAGTGTGAGAAGTTGGAACAATTGCCTTGCAAAAAGCTGCAAGAAATACCGAAGAAATGTGGATGCAACAAATCCATATGTTCCCACTTGAAGTAGAAAGAGTCTTAATTAATGGTCGTTATTGCCCTACGTGTTTGATTTTTTGGCAAATGAGAATTGCATGTAGGCCTATTTGAGAGTACAAATAGTAGACTTAAAATATGTTAAACTTCAAGTATGAATTTGCCATACTACCCCATGTGGTAGTTACTCTTTTGTGTGTCTAAATTTAGGCAATATAAGAATCACATCAAGCTATGCATGGGAATTTAAGTAATAGGCTAACCACTATTCAAGCATTAAGGATGAATTTACCACCATAAGACATCAAGATCAAAACGGACCGATTTTTGTGGATATGTTGCGAGCTCAAAATACTATTATATAGTACTAAATACTTTGTGATTTTTACAACAAAGAACCTACTGATGTACATAAATTGTACACCAGATCTTTTCAAGTAGAGAGATTAAAAACATCTAAGTATTTTCTAGGCATCCATAATGGACATCATTAAAACCACCTAGTAATAACATGGGCAAAGGGACAACTTCAAATTGGTCCAAGACTCCGAACATTAAAAATATTCATGCGGCTACATACCCGGAGACATATTCCCCACCAATAGTATTCTGGAAATTACAAGCATTGGTCTCCAAGAGATGATGGTTCACTTTATGAAGCTCAATTTCCAACTCCACTCTTTGTGAACGTTGATTTTCAGCCTCTCCTCGAACAATCTCCACCTAAGAAAAAATTTATAAAATAGTAAATCCATTGAAAAAAATAACAACTACAACCTGGTATCTTTCATCATGAAAAATCTACCTTGTCCTGGAGCACATCAATTGTGCATTCAAGCTCTTCAATGGATTTTTCTAATAGCCTCACCTCTTCCTCTTTGCCTTCAGCATACAACTTTCTTGAGTTTGCTATCTGAACGTGGGAGATAGGAGGGAAAAAGATCAGAAACGACCAAACAAATTAAATCCAGATAATGAAGTATTCAATTTCAATAGCTTTCACAGACCTGCTGAGCCTCTGTAGCAATAGCTTGATTGGCTTCAGCAACTGCTTTTGCCATTTCTAGATGTTCTCTCATTGAATCAACATCAGAAGTGAGCTGGCTTCTTTCTTCACTAATCTTGGTTATCCTATCTTTTAATTCTCTCTCAATACCTTTTTGTTCACCTAACAAATTTTTCATTTGTTGTAATTCATTTTCAAAGATTTGCACCAAATTGGCATTTCTCTCCAGTTCTAATTCCATAGTGTTCTTCAACTTTATGGTTTCCTCCAAATGCCAGCTTATTTCAGATTTTTCCCCACAAACAACTTTCATAGACTCATGCTGCTTACACAGTTCAAATTCGAGGAAGGAGGCCAGAATGCATTTCTCGAGCAATTGAGACTCAAGCATCTGCAATTGCCCATCAGATTGATCAAGTTGATTTGATTGCAATATTACTTTAGCTTTCAAAAATTGTATAGTGGCTTCAGCAATTTCAAGTTTATTCTTCTGACTCTCTGCATCCTGGGCATTCTGTTGAAACATTTCCTCCATTCTCATTTGTTCAGAATGAAGATACAATATCTTGGATAGCAAGCTTTTGGCATATGATTCCAAGGCCCCAAACTGCTCAAAGAAATGACCTATTTTCTCAGTACATTTGCAGAAATCAGCAAGTAAGCAGTCTATAAAGGAAAAGCTCGTTTCGTAAAATATTTGAGCCAGCCCAGACAAAGATATATCACAAGAGGAAAGTGAATCTGACCATTCTTTCCAGCTAATTCCAAGTGCAGTGAATATATGATCCCATGTTTGATTCCTAGAAAGAAGCTGATTTCTGAAATACTTGTTTTCCAACTCAAGCGATTTTATTCTTGACATCTGGCAATCATATTCCATAGACTTTGATAGAAGATCCTTTGAGACCATCGAATTGGTGTCCAGGGCTTCATTCAAATCTTCTTTCAGCTGTGTATTCTGGTCACGCAAAGCATTCAATTCATTTCGAAGGAAAGTGATTTCACTTCTTCCCCAGATATGGTTCTCAGCCATATTAAAATTCTGATATAAAACATTTTCCAGCTCGGTATTTTTCATCTCCAATATATTTTCAAACCCAGATATCTCGGTCTGTAAAAAATTTACAACATCCTGGAATTTCTTGTGATCTTCACAGGAGGCTTCTAAGATGCAGTTAGTGCATTCTATTATCACTTCTTTCATAAACAAATTGTCAAAAAGTCCAGCATTTTCATCCTGGAGATCCTGAAATATCTGGGATAATTTCGCTGTTTTTTCTGCACCTTCTGAAAGCTGAGAATGATGATCACTAGTCATTACCTGCATTCTGTAATGAAGCCTTTCAATCTCTTCGTTTCTTGCCTTCAACTGACAGGCTATCAACTCAGTGAATTGTTCAGACTTTCTCAAGTCAATATTTTTTATAATCAACAAGTTCACTTGCTTGGTAATTTCAGCTCTAAGGTCCAACTCCTTATGACTATTCTCAAGGCTTTTTTCCTCCATCTTTTTTAGTGTGCTCTCAAGCTCGTAAACCTTGTCCTCGCTTTGCTTCAATTGAAGACGAAGATTGCTTAAATCTTTTGCCTCAAATTTTAGATGCAGATGGGCTACAGTAGCTTCATCGGTTAGAATAGCAATGTTAGTTTCCATGTCCATCAACAACTGGTTCTTTAGGTCTTCGTCTATCTTGGACAGAATTAATTCTTTTTTAAACTTTTCAATGAGGCGGCAAGATTGATGTTTTTGTATTTCCAGATCATCTAACAGAAGCATTTTCTCATTCAGACATTCTAACATTTCTCTCATTTCAGAAGACAAGAATAATATGTCCAGGTCTTTGGAGAATAAATCAAGTGAAACCTTCTTGTCATAAACATGAAATTGTTTTGTCAACACAGAAATCTCTAAACCCATCGCATTTGATCTCTCCAGCATGTATTCCTCCTGCAGCTGCAACTCCATTATCTTTTTATCAAGAGAGTGAATTTTTGTTTCCGATTTTCCAGATTCTTTCTCGTTATTGGTCAGACGATTAAAGCCATTGCTAATGTCCATTAGTAGTTTTCCCTTTAGCTCACTACACATTCTGAACTCCTGTCTAGGTCGAATGTTCTGCTCTCTAAGACCAGCAATAGTTTTGCTGGAATCATTGAGCCCATAAAGAAGTAGCCGATTTTCTGTATTAAGACCTGTTATGGCCTCCAATAAAGTCCCCAATAGACAGAGGTGCAACACAGAGACAGCACAATCTTTGCCTATGATCTCTGACCAGATATCTTCAAACCATTTCTTTGCTAATCCTACGGAGTCGAACAGTAGAGACTTAAAGCAGTTAATATCACCAGATACAAATTTCAATTCTTCTACAAATAATGCCTGGATTTGCATGCATGTATTTTCAAGAGATGAGAGTACGCTTTCTAATTCAGACAAGTTCAGGCAAGATTTCGTCTCCAGGGCAGCATATTTTTTATCCATTGCACCAATACAGGACCGCAGAACAGAGATTTCATCAACTAAGAGATCTCTTTCAGATATGAGATTGCTCTCTATTTCCAGATGTTGCATCACCTCAAGTTTTGCGGCCTCGTTGGCAATCAATAGCGCCATCACCAAAATGTCCGCATCTTTCATTGTTTCCTGTGCATTTTGAAGTTGGGAAAAAAAAAGCAAGGCCTCTAAATTCTTTTGAGCAGCAAATGCCTGTGCTTCTCCAAATAAAATCACAGCATCCTGCAGGACATAATATAGAAATAAAATAAATTAAGTCATGTAGATACATAATAGTTATTTCCTTGTTGACCATGGTTTGAAAAGACGCGCCTCGAGGCGCATGAGGCGTACGCCTCAAGGCGAGACGGCCGGAAATCGCCTTAGAACGGCCGCCTCGACAGGGTCCTGAGAGGAGACCGCCTCAGTTAATTGAGACGGTCTAAGTGATCGAGGCAGAAGCGAGGCGTTCGTCGAGGCACTTTCTTCAAATTAGTTTTTTTACGTAAATTCATTTATCCTATTAGCAACTTTATAAAGTTCTAGTTGTTTAGGATATAATTATATAAGATGAATGCTTGAATTGACCGCTTTCATGTTCATATTTACCATTAAACATGTCCAATCATGTCAAAAAAACTCTTAAATTATGCCCTTAGATATAAAAATCCACAAGTATCATAGAAAAAATCACCCATAAACTTATTTTTAAGGAGTTGTCACATATTGAGCTATGAAATATACCGAAACGACAAACAAGATATAATTCAAGGGGGGTTTATGTACTACTCCCATTCAAACATATCAATATATCTGAATAGAAATAAAGTCCTCAATAAAAAAATCGTGGGGGGGCTACCCCCACACTACCGCAGGACGGGAGCCGCATATGCTCCCCCCTTAACCCCCCCCCCCCCAAGCGAGACCCTCGTCTTGTTGGGGTATGGTATGGCAGGAATGGTGCATACGACGGCTCTTCAACTTAGGTTAGATGGTTAGAATTCAGGGAAGTATCAACAGATTCAATTTCCGATTGGATTGGAAATAAGCAAAAAGGCATATACAGTTGTATATATTTTCTATCGGTTTTCTTGCATTTATAATTTCATCATATATTATAGTGATATATATCATATGTCAGTCAGAATATATCTAATTTCAATAGTATATTTTTTATTGTAGTTGTTATAGGTTTTATCCTCGTAAACTGAGTCTTACGTCTCGACCACCTCGAGGCTACACCTCGCCTCGATTCTAGGGAAATCGCCTCGTTCTGTTTATAGTTTTTTTCAAATCTTGTTGCTTACAGAGAAGAAAACAGCAATTTTAAAAGCTTTTTAATCGAGCTACACAAGAAATGAATAGGTCAGGATATACATCATCGGCATTTATAAACTCATTATATACATAAAAAGTAGTTTATTTGCTATCTGAGAAGGATTACATTAGGAATATAAATCATCAAGCATCAGAATACTGAACTCACCTCTTTGTTCTTTTTCCAGTTTGTGATTGAATCATTTACTTTGTCTTCAAGCACTTGCATCTTCTGATTTAACTCCAAAAGCTTACGCTCCACAACTGTCTCTCTGTCTTTCATTTCATCATTCATCTTAAGCACCAAATGCATCAGATGCTCGGTATCTTTCCTTCTATGTATCTCACAATCTTTAACCGTTTCTTTCTCCTGCAGCAACTGATTCATTTGAATATGTACACCATTTAAGCTCTTCAGGGACGATTCTATTTCCTTCTGTAAAAGAAGGATTGTGATCTCCTCGTCACAGAGAGCTTTAGAATACCTTGATTTTTTTATAGATGAGCAGATGTTTGGTTTGTACTCTGGTTTGTACTCACGTGGACAACATCCATCAATGCCCGCTGAAAGGTCATTGGAATCATTTATAATATCATCAATTATATTTACATCAGTAACATATTGAGCTGGCATTGTATTAACCTGCAAAATAGCCCAACGTGTCACTGTTAAATCTATGCCCTGTCAAGGACCATCTGCTCAAACAATGCAATTAAAGATAAGAAAGAACCAATAATAGGTATGTACAGTTAAGATTTTCACACAGATGCCCTCCATATAAGGAACTGCACATATAATATTGAAAACTTTGGGTATGAGTGAATATGTCAGTTAAACATGACTCTCTCTTAATTTCTGTCTTTTTAAATATAATTTGTGGATAGTAGAGCAACCCCAAAATTATCCATTCTCTCTTTTTCTCCTCTTTCTCTTTTCATAGCAAGAACCCACCTCCCTGTGCTCCTGCCCCAACGGTTCTCCCTCCCACAATATTTCCCTGCATTAGCTTTCCCGCAGCCCCCTCCTCCTCGACCTTGCTGCTCTCTATCACCTCCTCTTATCTTCTCTCATGTCTCATGGTCTCTCACCCTCCCCCAGCACCTCCACCATCTCATTCCCTTTCTTTCTATCGTCCTACACCATCCTATTCCACCTTCTCTTCTCTGTTCCCTCTGCACCAACCCTTCTCTCCTCAAATACCCTGCAACCTTCTTTCCATGTTGGTGCATGAAAGTTCAACATATCATTGCACGGGGGTGTCCAGTAAAATGTGTACTACTCACGGATTCCAAGGGCATCTTGTAAAAATCAAACAGTTTAACTATCGCGCTAAACAAAAATTGTGACTTTCAGAGCTTACCCCATGCTTGGAATCAAAATTTGGACTTTCTTCAACATACTTTCCTTGTTGATCATTTCCCTGTTCTCCTCCCTCCCCATTATATGCATCCATGCATGAATAGAATGCTGATATTCCAAGATTTAATTGAATTAATCTTTCCTCAGTTTTTGTTATTGCATCTTCATATTTTGAAGCAGCGAGATCCTCTTCCTGTCGCAACTGATTCTCTCTTGCAAGAAATCGGTCCTGCTCCTCAGCAAGTTTTATTTTTAGTTCAGCAACAATCTTGTCAGATTCTTCCATCCGTGTCGAAAGAAGGCGAAGATTCTCCTCTGCACTAGAATACAGTAAAATTTGGTCGTGCAAAATTATGTCCTTCTGTATGTTTAAACTCTCCAGCTCTCTTAAATCGATCTCCTTCCTCTCCAGCTCTCTTAAATCGATTTCCTTCCTCTCCAGCTCCTCGAGATAGACAGAATTTAACTCAGACAATCTATTCACGACCACAAAAGCAACAGTAGCACGCAAATCAGCTCTCCTTTTCTTATCTTCACTATCCCTTAATGAATGTTCTAGATCACATATAGCAGACAACTTCTCTGATAATTGTGAATGTAAGAGAAGAAATTCATTTTCTAGTTCGGTGTTTTTCTGCTGTTGAGTTTCAGTTATAGCCAGCATTGCACCTCTTAAAGACATCAGTTTCCACTCCATATCGAACATCACTTTCTCTGCATCCTCAAGAGACTTTTGCAGTTCTTCAATCAAAGAATTTTTCTGAGTGATGTTCCTTATTATCCTATTGACCTGTTCACCAATCCAGCTCCTCTGAGAAAAAGAATCAATCATCAAATCAGCTTCATTAATAGCATAATCAAGAACTGCATCTCCATCAGCAAGAGCTTCTGCAATTTCACAAGCAAGTTCTTCACATTCTTCACGCAAAGATCTAAGTTCCGCATCCTTCTCTCTTAGGAGCTCAAAAAGTCGTTCATTGTCCTCAACTACAAGGCATAATCTCTTATTTGTGGTTGTGATTTCATATTCCAATGACGATAATCTCTCTCTAGCAGCCAGCTCTTTCTTGTTGCTTTCCACAACCGCCTTTTGCAAAATGGAAATCTCTTCTTGTAAGCTAACAATGACCTCAGCTGTTTCAGCCTCAACATGCCGACATACTTCATACATCTCTTTCTCGTGTGTTGTTTGAGCCACGAGATCATCTTGGAAGCGCATATTTAGCATATAAGCTTCTTGCACTCTTTTAAGCTTCATTTGCACAGGGGAGCCATTGTCTCCCAGGACCTGCTCATGCTTTCTCAGATTCTGAAACAAAAGTGACTCTCTTCCATCATCAATGAAGTGTATCCCAAGCTGTTTCTTTAATGATGATATGTCTGACTCTTTCTGCTTCAAAATATCTAAGTTGATTTTACAGCTTTCTCTCAGTTCCTCCATTTCTTGTGTTGTCACACTTCGTTCAGTCTCCAGTGACTCAATGAGGCTTCTTGCTCCTTGCAATTCACATGTAATTTGATCACATTTCAAGTTGATTTGCATAAGCTTTCCCTCTGCAGCATAACGAAACGATCTTTCCTCGGAGATGATTGTTTTCAAAATATCTAATTCCAGTTGCAGATTTACAATTTCTTCAGAATGATTCAAATTATACCCATACCCAACATCTGTTAATTTTTCTAACTGTCTGGAGTTCGGAGGGGATGATCCGGAGCATAGTTCCTGAAACACCATCAATGCACAAGTGATTAAAGAAGAATCGCTTTGTTTTTAAAATATTATACTCCCATAAGCATCACGCAGATTCTAAAAGATAACATTAAATATTTTTCCACTCTAATGCTAAATAATTTCGTAGGTGAGTGGACTCATGGCCTCAAATTTCAGCGAAATTCGGTCGAATTTCTATCGAATATCGATATCCAGTCGAAATCGAAATTCAACCGAAATGGCCGAAATAACCGAAATATGGGGGTCCTAGTACAAAAAATGACCGAAATGACCGAAATTTCAGCCGAAATTCCACCGAAATTCCATCGAAATTCTGTTTTGGTCGATACCGAAATGGTGACCGAAACCGACATTTAGGGCCTTGTGGACTTAGGGTGTGAATCTTATGCCCTAATTTTATATAAGCAGTACACATCCATCCTTTGTTTGATAACATTGGAAAATGTTTAGATAGGTGTTTTCGTTTGTTCTTTATTTATATTTAATTATTCTTATGTCTACTTTATAAAATTTTTCCTTACGGTCTTCTCCTATATAAGAGAATCCTAGGGTCGCAAAGGAATACCATTGACTATTTTTCTCATTATCAGAGCGACGGTCCTAGACCAGAGCATGTGCCCTCTCGGTAACTGATGGGCAACGGGGATGACGTCGGGGATGATGTCTCCCCTCTCGGTAACTGATGCCACAGGCCGTCGCCGCTACATTACCGTGAAGCAGCAGCCACCTGCTGCCGCCGCCGACGCACCAAGAAGGGCCTCCTAGTGGCGATTCTCCGCCGCTCAAGGGGGGTTATTATTGTCGCCCATAGCCCTGGGGATATTGCCAATTCGCTTTCTTTTATGGGGTAAAAATTATGTTGATATCACTTCCTATGGTGACGCTGACTATGCTAGTTTTTCTCCTAAGGAATCTGATCTACTACTGTTTTTGCCATGTTTGACTGTGGAAAGCTTGCTACATGGAGAAGCAAGAAACAAATTGTAGTCTCTAGACCAAGTACAACAACAACAAAGCTTTTTCCCACAATAAGTAGGGTCGTGTACATGGATTTTTTTGCCTCCGTTCAGATCTATCTTTGGCCAAGCTTGGGCTTAGGTCCAAAAAACTAAGATCACTCCGTATAGTCTCATTCCAACACTTCTTTGGCCTTCCTCGGCCCATCTTAGATGGTTCAACATCCCAAAACTCACATCTATCAGTGCATCAATGACCTTCTTTGCACATGGCCAAACCCCCTTAAGCGGTTTTCTCGCATCTTATCCTCGTTCGGAGGCAAGAAACAAACTGTAGTCTCTAAATCAAGTACAACAACAACGAAGCCTTTTCCCACATTAAGTAGGGTCGGCTACATGGTTTTCCCACAATAAGTAGTCTCTAGATCAAATGCAAAAGCATAATACAAAGCAATGGCTCAGGCTACAAGTGAGATTACTTGTCTCGTCTCCTTTCTACATAAACTTAGACTCATTTTTTTAATAAGAAAACGGGGGAGCCCTCCCAAGGCAGGAGTCACCACACCAAAGTATTCATTAACTAACAAAAACATACATCAGATGGATATCCAGAAATAGTACAGAGCATTACAGTGCGCAAGTACATTTTCAAAGTAAAATCGTTGCCCCTTGAAAATGGTATCATTCCTGCCAAGTCAAATAGCCCAGAGCGCGGCAAAGGGCTTGGAGACATCACTGGATAACCCAAGACCTACCGCCCGAATAGATCTCCAAAATTGTTCCGCATCTGATGACCGAACCCACGAGCTCCCCAAAGAATCCCATACATTAGCCGAAGACCTATAACCAAAGAAAATGTGATTCGCATCTTCCATGTTGTCCTCGCATCTGTCACACATCAGATTCGTCACACCCAGCATCCTGCCTCTTCTCACCTTGTCACAAAGACGGTCTCTCCATAGACACCAAAGAAAGACTTTAACCCGAGTAGGGATCTTAGCCGCCCAAATCACCTTCAAGTCAGCACAAAGGTCTTCATCACGCTCCGTCATACCACTACTCATCTTCTGATAAGCAAGCTTTACCGAGAACTTATCATCTGCCCACTCAAAATGATCTGGGCCGCCAGACATCTACCCAACAGGAGGAATCTCCGACAGTAACCGTAAGAAATCTTCCAATCTCTGATCAAACGCACGGAACCTCGGCGCCCACGACCCAGAGTCGGCCACCTCCGCCACCAGCGGGCCGTGTCAACGACTAACGCCATCAACCTAGGAAAGCGGTAGGCCAATGCTCCTTACCCCGTCCAATCATCCTGCCAAAATCGAAATTGTAGACCATTCCCCAACTGTGGCCGAAGGAGAGGCCTGAGACCAGGAATCGCGGCACGAAGCCTACTCCACAAAGAAGATTCATGACGCTTCCTCAACGCAACCAACTCCCTAGTGACACCATAGATCTCTCTCAGCAACCACAAAACTGGCGAGTCAGATGGACCCCAAATGCGCACCACCCATTTTGCTAACAAGGCTTTGTTCATCGATTCCACATCCCTGACGCCAAGGCCCTCCCTCCGAAACCGGTACAGTAATATCCTTCCAAGCCACCAGGAGCAACCCCCTCGTTGTCTGCCTCCCATCTGACCAGAAGAAGGATCTCATCAAAGCCTCCACCTTCCTTCTAACACCAACAAGCATCAATCTCGTCGAGAAGAAAAAAATCGGTATGGTGGAGAGAACGTGCTTTAGTAATGTAATCTTCCCACCCTTGGACAGAGTGGTAGCCTTCCACCCTTCCAATCACTCCTCCATTCTTCGAAGAACACAGTCCCAATCGGACTTCCCCAACCTGTCATCAACGAAAGGCAACCCCAGATAGGTTATCGGTAATCTCCCCAAAGGGCAACCTGCCCACGCCGCTAACATGTTACTCTCCTCGCCATCCATCCCCAATGGAACCAGGACCGACTTCTGTCTGTTAATCTGCAAACCTGATAGGCATCCAAACAAATCCACCAAAATAGTTGCATTGTGGTTCTGCTCCTCCGTCCCCCCCAAGAAGATCAGCGTGTCGTCCGCATACTGCAACACCGGAACAGAGATGTCCCCCATCCTGAAACCCTTACACCAACTCTCTTGAACCGTCCGTTGAAACAAAACCGCAAGACAATCCGCAACCAACACAAAAAGCAAGGGGAGCTAGGGGGCAACCTTGACACACCCCCACTGCGGTTGGAACCAACCCCCCTCCGGTCTCCTGTTGACCAACACAGAGCAGGAGCTAGTGGTGACGCATCTCGTAACCCAAGAAATCCACTCTTCCTGAAATCCCCTTTTCTGCATCGTTGTCCACAGAAATCTCCAACTGACATAATCGTAGGCCTTGGCATAATCAACCTTCCAAATTGCCCCTTTCTTAGAAGACCTCTTCCACTCACGACAGATATCCGAAGCGGCCACGATTCCATCTGCCATACACCGTCAAGGAAAGAACGCAGATTGTGCCGGTAAGAGCACAGAGGACAAGACAGCTCTAAGTCTGCTCGCCAGCACCTTGGTGACAATGAGATAAATGCCATTAGAGATAGAAATTGGCATGTAGTCCCCAACCCCAACTGGGGTCTCTTTCTTCGGCAGCAAAAATATCAACGCCCTGTTTACTTTCTCAAAACCCCCGTAGCCTCCTCTGAATTCAGTCAGAACCTCCAAAATGTCATCCTTCAACACATCCCAGAACTCCCGATAAAAGGATATAAAGAAGCCATCCAGGCCAGGAGCCCCATCCGCATTTAGATCCCAAACCGCTCTGCGCACCTCTTCCTCTGTAAAAATGGCTACTAACGAGTCAGTCTGGGTCCCACTCAAAGACCCCGCCCCTACCCGACCATCCCCAACCATTTTCCTCCACCACTCTCCTTGAAGCCCTCACAAAGTGTTCCCGCAAGGCAACTCCAATGTTCCTCTCGCCCGACACCCTTTGGCCCGCCACCTCCACCTCATGCAAGAAACTCCTTCTCCTCCTTCCAGACGCCACGGAATGAAAGAAACGCGTGTTCGCGTCTCCTTCCCTTAGTCACTTCTGCCTCGATCTCCGTCGCCAATGAACCTCCTCTTTCCTATACTCTCGAAACACCGCCTCTAACAACGCTGCCCTCTCCTCCACCTCCTCTGGAGTCAGTCCCCGATCATCGTCCAGCCCATCTAACCTGCAAATCCCGGCCTCTGCCTCTGTTCTGACGACCTGCCGCCTCCTGGCGACATCCTTCCCAAATGTCAACAGCAACCGCCTTAGGAAATCAAGTTCGACCGCGAATCGCGACACCGCCGAACTTGTGACCACAGAAGCACGCCAATGATCTGTCACTAGATCCTGGAAACCCTCCTTTAATAGCCACTTCTTCTCAAAACGAAAAGAGAATCGAGCCAAACACTCCTCCCCAGAAAACCAAAGAACAGGAGTGTGATCCGAGAGCGTCCTCGGAAGAGCCCAAGCCCTTGCCAACGGGAAAGCCTCCCCTGCCTCAACCGACATCATGAACCCGTCAAGTCTGGACCTCGACCTCGAGTTCCTCCAAGTGTACTTGCAGCCGGTCGCATCAACAACTGACAAACCCAGAGATCCAGGATCAGAACCACCACCCTCCGGCATGTCGTCCTGGAACAACGTGACATTCAAGTCACCATCGATGATCCAAATACCAACACCAACCTCATCCACAACACCCGCCAAGTCCGCAGCCAAGCTACCATCCTCTCGCCGACACGGGCCATAGACATTAGTGGCGTACAGACAAATCCCATCCGCTCCCCGTAGTAGCCTTACCGATAAGGTGAACAAGGAGACGAAAGTCCCCAGCAAATTAAGCGAGTCGGACCGCCAACCGGATAGAAGCCCACCCGAAGCACATGGTGCCTCTTTCACAGCCACCGCGAACCCCCCCCTACTCATCTCCCATCGCACCTGATCGTCCAAAGCCGGCATCTTTGTCTCCTGAAGCAAGAAGATATCTGCCCCAGCCTCTCTAACCAGATTCTGCACCCCGAACCTTTTTTCGGGTCGGCCCAGGCCCCTCACATATATGATAGCACCTTAATTTAAGCAACGGAGCAGCCATCTTCCTCGGGGGAATAACCCCCAAGCGCCTCGCAATAACCCTGTCAAGAGCAGCAAACCGATTCTGCACGACCAACGGGTCGATCGCCCCCAGCCTTACAGCCTCTTCACCCGCCCCCAAAGCCAAAGAGGCCCTCAACGAAGCCATCGTCAACTTTTCTGCCCTCCTCTGACCCCTTCCCCCCCTCTCAAACGCCAAACCGAAACGTCGCTGCTGCGGCTCCACCCCTTCTAGAACCGGCAGCCCAAACCCCACCCCCTCATCCGCATCGACGGCTCCGAAGACCATAGGCAAAGACCTACCCGCCACCCCCAAACCAGCTGGATCGGCCCCATCCCCAGTCGAGCCCCTCCACCACCCTTCAGAACCCGACGCGGCCTCCTCCCCTCAAAGCGGGATCGCTGCCTCGGCCCTCCACCATCCGACGACACCACGTCCAAGTTGACCACTCTCCTGCAACACCCAGCCACTTGAAAAGCCGCCTAAACATCTGCGGCCACCAGCTCAAGAAGCAGCCGCCTACCATCAAGCTGAACCTCCCACCAACCCATCTTCTCAGCCCCAACCGGCCTCACCCGAAGCACGACCTCCAATGGCTGACCGAGGTGACAACCCGAACTCTCAACGGAGTCGACTACAAGAACGCCCCGCAGCAACCCCGAGATGCTCTCCTTCGTCCTCGCCCCTAGCGGAAGCCCCCTGACAACGACTTTCTCCACCTTGGCCGACAGCACGGCGACATCCCACTCCCTTGGCCTTCGCCACCTCAACTACAACGACCCAGCCTCTGATCCGCGCAACAAACTCCGCAACTCGGAATCTGTGAGCCCTCTCGCCAACGCCCTCCACGGTGAAAGCCGAGCCACATCTCCCTTGAATGAAGCCTTGGACACGAGCCCCACGTCAGAAGTCGCCAAGAAAAGCGCCCCATCTCCACCACCCTCGCCAACCAGCACGTTTGCCCGAAGCTCAGCCAACAGGCATCGCCTCCGCGAATGGCCAAAGCACCGACACGAGAAGCAGCGTCCGGGCTCACAGCACACCCGCGCCCAATGGTTGAGACCCCCGCAGCGGTAGCAACCCCGCCCGAAATGGGAGACTGGCGACGACCCACGCATGCGCCTAGAAGCTGCAGCGAACCGCCTCCTCTGACGCTCCTCCACTAGGTGCCAACCACCACACACATCCAAGCCCTCGCTGGCCACCCTACCAGGGGCCGCGCCCACTCGCCCTAGGCCGCACCGCTCGCCGACCACATCGAATGCAGAAGGAGCCATGCCTGCAAACTGCAGCTGCGCGCCAGCGAGCACGCCACAACTGCTCGCCCACGCGCGCTGACGACCCAACAGACCTGCACCCACACCGAACTTGCCGAAAGCCGAAGCACCTTTGCCTGCTCGTTGTAGTCGCTCGCACTCGCGCGCCAAAGCCGACGCACTCGCGCCCTCCCGCGCCGAACGTAGAGTCCCGCACCTACGCGCAACAGGAGCACCCCTTCGCGCACCACAACCACTAGCCCCGTGCCGAAGCACCTGTGCCCCTTCTCCGAACGCCGACTCCCATACCCCGCACGCCGAAGACGACCACGCACCCCACCACCGCCATCGACGAGGGCAACCTCGCGACCGCGCGCGGAATCTCCCCCAGGCGGCGTCGCCCCCAGGCGGAATCGCCCCCACGCGGCTTCCCTAAGTCACATTTGCCTTTCGTCCCCCGGAAACTTAGACTCCTTGCTACAACCTCAGTTCCTCTCTACTATGACAACAAGTCTGGTATGTGCCTTGCCACTAATCATGTCTTCCATGAGCGAACCAAGAATATTGAGGTGTACATGCCACTTTATTCGAGACATATAAGGAGGGAAGATCACTACTTCGCACATTTCCACAAAAATTCTAACTTGTAAATATATTTATCAAAGCATTTGCAAAGAAACACATATCACTGTTGACTTCCAAGCTGGGATGATCAACATATATGCTCCAACTTGATGGGGGTGCTGACATCATTTGGTAAATATAGCCGATGATAGGGGTGCTAATCGAATCGAATATATTCGAATCTACCTAGATTCAGATTCAATTCATTATAAAATTTGTGAATCCGAATTCGAATCGAATATTAAAGAATTCCTAATCTAAATTCAAATTCAATTCATTTGACGTTTCGAATATTCAAATTCGATTCATTTTATATCGAATTAGAATTTTATTTAATAATATAATTAATTATAAAGAATTATTATTAACAATATTTTAAGTTTCAAAGAATTGAATAGAATTTGGGACACTAATTTGTAAAAAAAATAATTGAGATAAGTAAAAACTTTTAACATAAATGGTAAAATTCGATAGATAATATAAATTGCATTAAAGTACCTAACTTTTGTCATTCGTATATGTCTTTAACAATCCTCATTTTCTCTTTTTGTACGTATGGTAAATTGAATATATAAATAAAAAATAATTATTGACATCTTGATAAATCATTGATCTTTTCTTTTTGTACCTTTGATTAAAATTCAATCAATGCATCTCCACCTTTCAACTAACACTCCACCAACTTTCTCATTCTGTTTGGTAAATGATTCATAAACCATTGATCTTTTCTTTATATCAAACTTATTAATTATTTCAGGAATCAGTTTTTCTATTCCTTCACCCTCTGCTTTCAATTTTTCATTAGTATCATCATTATGCCTAATGACCCTCTTATGGACACTATCTTGAGAAGATGGTACGTTTGAATTAGGCTTCTAAAAATAAAATGAAAACACATACTCAAAACTATATTTTAAATTCCATAACAATATAGAAATACAAGATATAGATTAATATATATACATGTCCAAAATAATAACCAGAAGATTGTGTTCCATGTTTCTTTGAAGAATCCTCCATATCTTCCCTCACATTGTGACCTACCTCCATGATATTGGAGAAAAAAAGAATCACTAAATTCCATCATAATCATAAAAGATCGATGTGAACTGACTTATGGAGTTGAATCCATCATCTGAGGTGTATGAAAACTGACATCCAGGACTGAGAACTTTGTTGGTACGTTCTAATATGTAACATTTTTCCTACATCAATCATGAACAAATAATGCTTGCCTCATTTCAATGCACTCCTATGGGGGTATAGTTGTGCTTATTAAAGATTATGATTCCATTTCCTTCTTGATATCATAGTCCCCTTATAATCTTGATGAGAAATGGAACTTTGTTGCACCTGTGATCTATTGTACATTTAGCCATTTAGGCAAAGCATGAAATCCATGAAATCTATTCACACCTTAATTGTCTCTAAGATATTATTTGTATTCAAATGCTTGCTTATCATAAGATCTGAATATTATGATAGATAAGGATTAAGAGTGTGATTAAGGAAACGATGGTTAGAAAATTGAAATTTGTGATTTCAGGATGGTATTTAAAAATTTAGTATGTGTTTTGTTTACAGATGTATTTTAGAATCACATTAATTATTTAAATAGGACCTAAGTCTTAATATTTTAGGTTAAAATGGGGGTATGTGGTAGTACTAGTAGTTGCAAAGGTGATGGAGAGATGCTGGCAACATTGGTGAGTTTAGAACCGATGTCGTTGTCAATGGTAGGGGAGAGCGGGAGTTGGTGGTGGTGGTGTTGGCTATTGGGAGGGTGGTATTTTCAATGGTGGGAGCAAGCAGGAGCGGGAGACAGGAGCTGACGGTGTAGGAAAGAGCGAGCATGAGCGGGAGGCTAGAGTTGGCGTTGTTGGAGAGAGCGAGCAGGAGCAGATGGTTGGAGCCAGTAGCATAGGAGAGAGCGAGCAGGAACGAGAGGTTGGAGTTGGCGATGTTGGAGAGAATACGCAAATGTTAGGATTTTTTCTCATGAGTGATGAGGGGAGAGAAATTTTGGGGGAGTAAAAAGGGGGTATGATGTATGCAATAGCCATCCCAAAATTGAGATGTTTAGAATAAGATGATGAAAAAATTTATTTATTATATTAACTTGTGTATCATGTGTGGGGATTTTACAAAATATATATTACGTTTATTTACATATATATAATGATCCATACCCTATCATATATGTGTGTGTATCGAATCGAATCGAATTGTTATCGAACAAATCTACGTGAATTTAGAATCGATTCATTTGGGAATTGAATCCAAAAGTTAAATTCAAATTCAGTTCATTTGATTTCGAATTGAACTTTTTTCGAATTTTTATCGAACGAATCCTAATTGAATTCGAATGATTCAATTCAATTAGTAGCCCTAGCCGATGACACGGTTCCAATTTAAATTCCAAGTTGTATATTCTATTTGTAACCCTTCAGGGTCGATTGCCACTTATTGGGCCTTAGGGTTTCACTCTATTTGAGAAACCCAACCCATGAATAAAATTTATTCCATTGGGTTCTCAGTTTTCCCAATTCCCATATATACAAGGCATGTATGGGTCACTACAAGATATAAGGGCATGCCATCGGCATGTTACGACACCTGAGGCTGAATTGAAAGGTGTATATGATCCTTCACCTAATGTAGAGGAACCATGCTGAAATTAGGTGATTTCCATCAGGAGAGCTAGAGGAACCTACAATGTCGATAATATTATTAATTGTGCAAAAGCTGTGTACGAATCATGTGTAATGTAATTCTTTATCGGTTAACAATATATAATGATATAGTGTGCACCATTCTGAGGGTTCATCCTTTTGCTTTTCAAAAGAATCACTATTACTTCATCAGAGAAAATTGCATTACCATATCTTCAAGTACAAAATCAATTTGTCAACTATTGTAGACTATGTTTAAACCATCCAGCTCAACTCCAAGATAAATTGCTTTTATGGATGTCTTTCTCGTTCTACTTTGATGCTCAAGAAGACGTGGAGCATTTTTTTTCTTTTCATGTGCTCAGTCACTGAGATGCTTGATTAGGGGGACCCTTTCTGCATTTGGGGTGAAGGTCATTCTTTTTTTCTATGCATCTCACCGTCCGACTTGCTTTGGATTGTATGGTAACTGGACGAAACCCTTAGCCTTAATTTAGGTATTTTGGCTAGTCAGTAATGGGGGTGATTTTCAGTAATTGGGTAATCTTCCATCAGGAGGAATTATATGTTGAAAACGTTGTTGCTCATGCAAGAGCATGGTATGAATCATTGATGTAATTCTTTATTGTTGTGATTAACATATAGTGTGGTGTACACCTTTCCGGTTCTCCACCATTTCTTTTTACAAAAAAAAGTCAACTATTACTTCATCAGAGAACATTGCATTACCATATCTTGAAGTTCACCGTCGATTTGACAATTATTGTAGACTGCCTTTAAACCATCCAACTCGGCACGAAGATCAGATGCTTCTCTGAATGCCATGCAGATTTCCAAATGATAAGCTCATGAAACAAGAAGTATTAAAAGACTAGACCTATGTAAATAGTTATATACCTAAGAAGCTTTTCATTGACTTCAAGACACGACTTCAACTGGCTTCTGCAATCCTTCAGCTCTTGAGATGTCTTTTCCAGCTAGAAAATTAGACCCAAATGAGCATATTTAGCAGAAATATTAAGTATTTTTTTCTTTTTTACTGGTTCCAACTGTTCGGAGGCATGAAATGTGAATCAGCTAAAGGATATTTTCCAAATTAATAATGCAGAATATAAAAATTACCTGAACTTGACTTCCATAAAATATTGTCTATTAGAATTAACTTCCTAGCATCCTAAAATATACACTCGTAGAATCGTATTATCATTACATTGCACTCATTTTCCTTTTCTTTGACAAATAAAAGAACATTATACATCCATGGAACCCGTCATAAGCCCCCAAATACAAGGAAAATATCGTGGGTGGTTTTCAAAGTGAAAATTTGGCAGAACTACAAAGTCAAAGTCAGGGCCCTGAAACAATAGTCTTTAGAGTTCGGAGGTTTACATAGAGATTGAGGCTTGAATTTCAAACATCGGAATTGATTAAGAGCTGAAAGGTAAGGATTTTGGATTTTTAGGGATTTTGCAATAGGCAAGATATGTAGAAGTACATGCAGGATTATGACAGGAATTTACTATAGACCTAGAGCACATTTCTGTCCATGTCTTTAGGACTCTTCATATTATTATTGATGTCATCAAAATGCCAGTACTTCGCTCATTATTCTGGTACCAGCAGTACTTCGCTCATCATTCTGGTATTGGTATACTCTTTATCAGTGGTTTGGCATTCTTAAAGTTCGGGAAAAAAACAAATATTGAGAATTCTGAATAATGTGTAAGGCAAATAAAGAAAAAGCACGCCTCAATAGCAGGGGCAATTTCCCGTTTATCAAGGGACCAATCAAATCAGGAGCATAGTTTTCAGAAGGCGACCCGATAACAGTACTAACCTGAGTGCTCAGTGGAGGATTATAACCTTTAGTAAATTCAGACTTCGCATCAAGAAATGCAACAAGCTGAAAATTGCATTATATGAAAAAAAATTAGAAAGGACCTTCCGAGGAAAATCAACCTCTTCTTTCGGAAATAAAACATATTCTCGTATATATAGCTTTAAGTCTAAGTAGTGACCTGGTTGCGCAACTGAGATACTTCTGCCAACAGCAATTCCCTTTCTCCTTCTTCATAGTAATCCTGAAATCTGCAAATGCATAGCTAAGCTGGACCATTGTTGTTAGATAAGGCAAAAGGAAATGAATAACTTATTTATTTATGGCTGCTGAGTATTTGGTTGTGCGCATCTTATGTTGTAGATAGGTAAATGGATATCTCCAGGATCCATTTAGTCCATCCAATTGTTTAGTCACACATCTACCAATTTGGAGATGTGGAGATTCGGTGGAGGCTATATATAGACCCCCACACCCATTGTATCTAGTGAGAGAAAAGCAATGAAGCATATGGCCCTTTGAGACCTTCTCCCGTGATTTCATCCCCCTCCTTATGGAGTAGGGTTCCACGTAAAATCCCGTTGTTCTTCAATCTTTATTCTTTTTCCATGTTCGCTTCCACATGTTTATTTTCTAACATGGTAAAAGAGCGGGTTCGATCCTTGATGTTTTTGAGTTCAAATTCTTTATTTTATTCGAGATTCGATTTTGGAGTTCTTGAAGATTGATGTTTTGAAAAGGTTTATGTTTTCATGTTAAACCTTGCATAGTTGCATATTTCTATATATAACTCCAACCAAAAAAGAAAAGATCACTTGAAACAAGAGAAGCTCAATGATCTTGTATACATCATGCTTAATTTATCATACATCTACACATACTAGTTCTATTGCACCTAGATTTGAGTTTAAATTGTAATAAATTGTTTATATTAGTTCAAGTTTGCAACTTAATTTTGTTATTTGGTTATATGAGTTGTGAGTCCCTCATCTTGTTGGGTATGATATGGCAGAGATGCATATGACGGTTCTTCAACTAAGTCCACCAAGACATATGGTTGGGATTCAAGGCATATCAATATTTTTTACTGAACACTAAAAAAATGGTTTTTATTGTACTTTTAGTATTAAGTATATACTTTAGTTCAACAGTCATATAGAATCGTTGAAGTTAGAACTTGATATTTCATATATTATTGGCTTAATATTAGTTTTTTTGAACTTCAATGCTTTCGTCGCTTATGTTTTGTATCTTTTACTAGTCTGAAATTTTTTAATGTATTTTTGATAAAACTTATTATTGTTATATACTTTTTTTGAATAAGAAAACGGGGGAGCCCTCCCAAGACGGGAGTCACCACATCAAAGTATTCATTAATTAGCGAGAAGGTACATCAGTTGGAAATCCAGAAATTGTACAATGCATTACAATGCGCAAGTACATTTTCAAAGTAAAACCGTTGCCCCTTGAAAGTGGTATCATTCCTGCCAAGCCAAATAGCCCAAAGCACTGCAAAAGGCTTGGAAACATCCCTGGAAGACCCAAGGCCGACCGCCCGAATAGATCTCTAAAAATGCTCCACATCTGATGTCGAACCCACGGAAGCCCCAACGAATCCCACACATTGGCCGAAGACCTGCATCCAAAGAAAATGTGGTTCGCATCCTCCACGTCGTCCTTGCATCTGTCACACATCAAATCCGTCGCACCCAGCAGTCTGCCTCTTCTCACCTTGTCACCTAGACGGTCTCTTCTTAGACACCAAAGAAAGACCTTAACCCGAGAAGGAATCTTAGCCGCCCAAATCACCTTCAAGTCAGCATATAGGTCTTCGTCGCGCTCCACCATACCACCACTCAGCTTCCGATATGCAATCTTCACTGAGAAATTACCATCTGCCCGCATAAAATGGTCGGGGTCGCCCGACATATCCCTGACAGGGGGAGTCTCCGATAGTAACTGCAAAGATTCTTTTAATCTCTGATCCGAGAGATCCGCAAGGAACCTCGGCACCCACAACCCAGAGTCTGCCACCTCTGCTACCCGCACCCCCTGTCAACGGCTAACGCCATCAACCTAGGAAAGCGGTAGGCTAACGCCCCCTCCCTCGTCTAGTCATCCTGTCAAAAACGAAAACGGAGACCACTCCCCAACTTCGGCCGGAGGAGAGGCCTAAGCCTTGGCATCACAGCACGGATCCCACTCCACAACGAAGACTCATGTCGCTTCTGCACAACCACCAACTCCCCTGTGACACCGTAAATCTCCCTCAGCAACCGGAAAATTGGCGAGTCGGATGGACCCCAAATGCACAGCACCCATTTGGCTAACAAGGCTCTGTTCATAGAATCCACATCCCTGACGCGTAGGCCCCCCTCCGAAACCGATACAGTAATATCCTCCGCAATATCCTTTCAAGCTAACAGGTGCAACCCCCTCGTTGTCTGCCTCCTATCTGACCAGAAAAAAGATCTCATCAAAACCTCCACCTTTCTTTTGACACCAACAGGCATTAATCTCGTCGAGAAGAAAAAAATCGGAATGGCTGAAAGAACGTGCTTCAGTAATGTAAGTTTTCCACCCTTGGACAGAGTAGTAGCCTTCCATCCTTCCAACCGCTCCTCCGTTCTCCGAAGAATACAGTCCCAATTGGACTTCCTCAGCCTGCCATCAACCAGTGGCAACCCCAGATAGGTTATCGGAATCTCCCCAGAGGGCGTTCTGCCCACGCCGCTAACCTGCTACTCTCCTCGTGATTCTGCTCCTTCGTCCCCCCCCCAGGAAGATCAGGTGTCGTCCGCGTATTGCAACACCAGAACGGAGATGCCCCCCATCCTGAAACCCTCGCACCAACCCTTTTCAACCTCCTGCTGAAACAAGACTATAAGACAATCCGCAACCAACACAAAAATAAGAAGAGTCAGGGGGCACCCTTGACGCACCCCCCCTGTCCCACCGTTTCGCAACCGATCAAGATCCAACCCGACAGAACGTTGACCCTCCTGAGCATCATCTGGCCGAGCCCCATCTCCCAAAGCATCTCGAGCGCCAACTGCATGTCGCCAAGGTAGCAGAACCGTCGCCAATCTCGGAAGTCCCACTGCAGTTACGTCGCCGAACTGAATCGCCTCCACTAGGGAGTGCACCACGCTCGGATGCGACCCACCCGCACAAGGTTGCTCTGCCTCCGGGAACTTAGCCCCCTCCACTGGGGCCTGAATCTGAGACCGCTGCTTCGACCCCCCACCTCTCGACGACCCCTTGTCCAGCTGGAGCTCCCTCCTGTGACAACCAGCCGCCTGAAAAGCCGCCCAAACGTCTGGGGCCACAACCTCAATAAGCCGACGCATACCATCAAGCTACAGCTCCCACCAACCCATCTTCTTTACCCCAACCGGCCTCACTCGAAGAACGACTTCCAATGACTGCTCGGGTTGACAACCCGAACTCTTGACAGAGTCGACCTCAAGCACGCCCCGCAACAACCCTGAAATGGTCTCTTTCGTCCTTGCCCCCAGCGGAAGCCCATTGATAACGACTCTCTCCACCTTGCCAGGCACCACGGCGACATCCCACTCCCTCGGCCTCCGCCACTTCAACTGCAACAACCCAACCTCTGACCCGCGCAACAAACTCCGCATCTCGGAGTCCCGTAGCCCCCTCGCCAACGCCCTCCACGGCGAAAGTCGAGCCACATCTCCCTTAAAAGAAGCCTTGGACACGAGCCCCACGTCAGAAGTCGCCAAGAAAAGCACCCCCTCTCCACCCCCCTTGCCAACCAACACGTTTGCATGGAGCCTAGCTAACGGGCAACACCTTTACAAGTGGCCAAAACACCGGCACGAGAAGCAGTGCACGGGCTCACGGCACGCCCGTGCCCAATGGTCGAGGCCACCACAGCGAAAGCAACCTTGATCGAAGGGGGGGGGGACGGCGGTGGCCCACGCCCTCGCCTTGAAGCAGTAGAGAGCCGCCATCTCCGACGCCCTTCCACCAATCGCCAACCCCCGCTCGCATCCGAGTCCCCATTGCCGACTTCGCTAGGACCCGCACTCGGTCGCCCCTGCCTGCACCGATCGCCGATCCCACCGCAGAGGGAGCCGCGCCAGACTGCGCTGCTCGCTGAGGGAGCCGCACCTGCTCGCCGAGGTACCTGCACCCTGACTGCGCACCCGGTCGCCCCAGGCTGCGCACCCGAACGCCCCTGTCTGCGCCGCTGAGGGTGCTCGCTGAGAGTGCACGCCTTCTCACCGAGGGACCCGAGCGCCCCTGACCGCGGCTTTCGTCAAGAAAACCACGCCTGCTCGTCCCTCTTGCTCGCCGCCGATCGCGTGCTCGTCGCCACCTGCTCGCGAACGGTAAAGGAGCCCCCCCTACGGATACGCGTCCTAACGTAGCCGCTAATGCGAGAGGAGCCGCCCCCACGGGGACACCCCTGCGGAGTCGCGCCCTAACTCGCATCGCCCGTCCACATTCTGGAGTCTTGGTTGTAGGTGGGGTTTTCTCCTTTGCTAATAGAGGACAATTTAGTGCATACAGATCAATTCAGCCAAGCAGATCTGTAATCATAGCAGACGGGACCCACTCTCCCATTATTGGATAGGGGGAGGTGCAATTGACTTCAGCAACGCGCTTACAAAATACGCTTCATGCTCCTGATTTTTCTATGAATTTACTTCTATTGGTCAAACCACCAAAGATTTACATTGCCGTGCCATATTTGATCTCTTGTGTTTCAGGACTTTCTTACGGGCAGGGTGATTGGATCTGGCCGTGAGCTAGGTATCTATAGACTAGTCCAATCCCCATATGTCGGTGCTTCGACGATTCACACTGAATCGGTCTCTCCTTATACGTGGCATCTTTTTTTGGTCATCTTCCTCTGTAGAAGATATGCCATGCCCTTCCTCAGATTTCTCCTCGTCCTCCCCTCCGGTTTGAGGCTTGCCAGCTTAGGAAGTACCATCGATCTATCTTTCATAGTCGTCATGGTCATAGTAGTCATAGTATTTTTAAGTTGATTCACCTTAATATTTGGGGTTCAAGTCGTGTCCCAGACCATCAGGGACACATGTTTTATCTTGATGATTTTTCCAAATTACCTTAGACGTTTCTTCTTTAAAATAAGTTTGATGCAGGTAATGTTATATTTGTTCTGACAATGCATTGGAATTCTCCAAGGACTACGACCGTGTGGATTGGTGCTTCATTTGGGTTTCGCTTTAGAAGAGAGGATTTTTGAGTCTCTGGATCACGTGGATGAAGATGTGTACGTCCTACGCAGTCTTGGTGAATGGTTGCCCTGTGGGCGTCTTCTTCCAGATGCGAAGTGGTGTCTGGCAGGACTGTCCCTTGGACCCTCTGCTCTTTGTTATTGCGTTGATGCCTTAGCGATCATGATGAGGTTAGCTGTCGAGGAGGGTCTCTGTACTGTATTCCGAAATGATGATATAAATATATCGATCATCCAATACGTTGATGAGATGGTTATTTTCCTTCAGGTTGATGTGCAGTAGGCTAGGTGGGCGTCGCAAATCTTGGAGATTTTTGGCGACATATCATGGCTTCGTATTAATAGAGATAAGTCCTCTTTCATGACGATTGGAGTGGGGCACGAGGAGACTCAGGGATTTGGTGATGCATTGGGATGCAGGAGGGAGTTGCCAATCACATACCTTTATTTGTCTTTGGTGGTTGGTCTTCTTTGGAACTCGGATTGGAACCTGGTACTCGAGAGATTGGAAAGTAAACTAGCTAGATGGAAGGATAAGCTCTTCTCCAAGGACAGTATGGTGATTTTACTCAAACATGCCCTCTCAAAGATACCCATTTTTTTCTGCTCGATTAGGATGCTACCTATTGGTGTTAGTGGGTGGATGGAGCACCTTATGCAGAGGTTTCTACGGTCAGATGGTAAACATGAACATAGAGGGTTGCATCTTCCGAGGTGGGAAGTTGTGACTCGTAGGCAAGGTTTTAAATCTTGATTTCGATTTTGTTTCGAGATGTTGAAAAAACGAAACAATTTCAAAATTTCATCGAAATTTTGACTATTTCGGCCAAAATCGACCTAGATTTGTAAAGGAAGGGTATATTTCGAGATTTTGATTTCGATTTCGATAGGATCTTGCAGCTGAAATTTCGCAAAATTTGAATAAATGCTTGCAGGAAGAAGGATGGTGGACTTGGCATTCTTATCCAACAGATGAATAAAGCTCTGATTGCCAAATGGGTTGTGAAGTTGTGGGGAGCGGAGGAGGACTTGGTGACTACACTGCTACGGAAGATTTACCATATTAAGGGGGAGTTGGAGCTACCATCCATTCATTTCCCTTATTCCTTATGGCCGGGGCTAAAAGATGCCATGCCCAACCTGAAGGAGATGCTCCATTCTGTGCTTGGCAATGGTGAAAATTTTAAATTCTGGATGGATGATTGGATTGGCCTCGGGGCGTTGAGAATTCGCTTTCCATGACTATTTCCACTAAGAACAAAACAGGTGCGGTGTCGGATTTTTTCTCCGATGGTGTGTGGATCTCTGGTTTCTCAGTGTCTCTATCGGAACAATGGTTCCAGAACTATTTGCGCTTGCGTGCAACTTTGGAGGATGTGGACACCCCAAGTACGGGGCATAACTATTTTATATGGACAAGCGATAAGTTCACAGTTAAGAAGGCTTACAATCTCTTCGCGCATGAAGATATTGGAAACCGAGCGTAACATGATTGGGACATCACAATTTTTTTGAAATCAAAGATCCAAAAAAAATCAAAATTTTACTTTGGCTTACAAGGCATGGACGTATTATGACAAAGAAAAGGTGTACCTACTTTCTCAATACGGATGATATCTTATGCTCGAGATATAATGAAGAACAGGAAGACTTGGAACATCTTTTCTTTGGGTGCAGGACTTCGTTCAAATATGGGAGGAGGTTAGAATTCGATAGCTTAATGTGAACATCACAAAGGACTTTTGGACATCAATTAGAGTGGTTGGTGGCAATTCTCAAGAGGATGTCTCCCCGATGCACCTGATCCATTGGTCAATATGGTATGTCTTTAGGGGGCAACGCTTCTATCTTGAGAATGTATTGAGTCATTTAGAAGATTGCTAGCAATCATATCTTAAAAGGCTCTGGTGTTTGTGTCATTTGTTTTTCAGTCATGGTACATTGTAACGTCTACCTCGTGCTTTAATGAAAGCTTGAGGTGAGCCCCAACTTGGGGACTCACCCTTTACATTCTAAAAAAAGACAATGCATTGGAATTCTGTAGTTTACAACTTTCATAATTTCTTGAGACCCTTGACATTGTTCTTCATACTTCATGTGCGTATATATCCCAACAAAATGAGGTGGCTGAACGCAAACATCATCACCTTTTGGATGTCACCAGAACCCTCTAATTTAGAGTTGCGCTCCTCATTCATATTGGGGAGATACGGTTCTAATTGCTGGCTACTTGTTGAATCACATGCCCTCGTTTGTGCTTAGAGAGGAGATTTCATTATTGATTGTGTTTCCCCAAGAAGGATCTTTTCTCCCTCACTCCTCGGGTGTTTGAGTCAATTGCCATTATTCACCATAAGTCTCTTGTCCATGACAAACTCTCTCTTCGAGCTATCAAGTGTGTCTTTGTAGGGTATTCCATGACATAAAAGGGATATCATTGTTTTAATCCTGTCCGACAGAAGTATTATGTTAGTGTGGATGCCACTTTCTTTGAGTTGATCATGTTTTTCTCTCCTACATGTGATAAGTTGATTCTTTCGTAGTCTGGAGAAGAGGTATACATGCCTTTATCTCTGGGTTTGTCTACCACGGATATGCCTCCTTCACTACCTCCATCATCACCTCCTCACCATCTTCCTCATCACCACATTCTCCATAATCTCCACCAACAACCTCCATCTTTTTGTCACGGGTTTACACACGCCTACCTCGTACTCATAAGCCTCTATCATCCAACAAATCCCAGGTATGTTCTGAGTACTTGATTTCTACTAATGGTACTGGTGACTTGCATATACATGAGGATGAGAATGTTGTTATATATATTCTGATTTCGGTCACCTTGTACTCCGTCTTGCTTCCCATGTTTCTCTTGCACATCTCTCAAAGGAGTTTCATAGGGTTGTTGTTGGACAACCTGTTGTGGATATACCGTGAACATTTCAGGATGTATTACAGATTAGTCAATGGCATCTTGTTATGGAGGAAGAAATGACTACGTTAGACTCTCGCAACACGCGAAGTGTCCTGCTCCACATGGTGTATCTGTTGTTGGGAGGAAGTGAGTGTTTAGGGTGAAACACCGTGCAAATTGTACTGTGGATATATACAAGGCCAAACTCGTTGCTCGTGGATTCACCCTGACATATGGGTGGATTATTGGGATACGTTTTCTCATGTTGTTTGGCATTCTACATCGAGGAATCTTCTTTCTGCTGCTGTGATACGTGATTGACCTCTGTTTCAGTTAGATATCAAGAATGCTTTCTTGTATGGTGACTTGCAGAGGAAGTCTACATGCAGCAACCATCATGTCTTCCTACTGAGGGGGAGTCTCGTATGGTTTGCAGACTTCACTAGGCTATTTATGGCCTTAAACAAAGTCCAAGGGTTTGGTTCTAGAAGCTCTCTTAGTTGATTGAACATCAAGGATTTGTCAGACCAACTGCAGATCCCTCTCTATTCATTCAGAGATCCTAGAGCGGTAATGTTGCCATTTTGGTTTATGTGGATGCCATCATTGTTACATGGGATGATAATGAGGGTATTCAAGCAACTAGGGATTTCTTTGGACATCAGTTTGTGACCCAGTGATGAATCTGCGATTCATCGCCTTTATTCATTTATTTTAGCTTAAAATCTCTCATAAAACACCTGCATATAGCAAACTCCATATTCTTACTAACTTGCATCTGTATGTAAATATTGTAAACTGCTTACTAATTTTAACCTAAAATAAATAAATAAATAACGAAAGGAAAAATAAAGAAAAGAAAATAAAAAAGGGAGGACTGTATACATGCTGCCCCAAACCCCGAGAGAAGGCCAAGACTTAACCTGATCGACCATGAATAAAGTAGGGGGAGATAGGGTCCTTAACCAAAAATTCCAAAAAAAATGTGTGTGTGTTGTTGTAAATACTTCACTTATTTTGTGTATATCTGTATAAAAATGACACTAATTTATTTGTGCATTAATTGACCTTAAATCAAATAACTTTCAAAACCAAAGTTGTAAATAAAAATGTGTTTTAATTAATAAAAATAATTGCACAATTAAATCTTGTACAGAATAAAAGTAACCACACTTGAAAAAAGTCACTAAGCACTAATTGAAAAATCAATTCCGGCTCCATATGAACTCAAATTGAACCAATCTCACTTCCATTGGATTCTAAATTAAATTATCTTTAAAATGGCTATGATTTCATAATTTTTGGAGTTACGAGTAAAAAGTTGGTTTTCCAAGGTGGTTTGTGCAATTTTCCCATGTATTTTGTAAATATTATATTTGTATGTATTTGTAAATTATTCTTACTAATTATTTAAAATAAAAATAAAAATAAAAAAATTAGTTAAAACAAAAAAGCTAATTTCCACATTTACCCTTGTATATAATGTCATATATGTGTACAGTATATGTATATAGTTGCTATTTTTAATTAACCATCATAAAAAATAAAAAATAACATTTTTTAATTCAAATAAATAAAGTGACGAAAATTCAAAAAAAATAGATAATTTTGTAAATAGTTTTATCTCTTTTACTTTATCTCATTTCATCTCTCTTATCTCTTCCACCAAAAAATTTCAAAAATTCTTTTCAATTTTCATCTCTTATCTCTTTATTAAAAAAATTCAAAAATCAAATTTTATTCTATCTATTCTATTTATATGGCTCCTTCTCCCTCATTCCAACTTGATCAATCTTTAGAGAGATGAGCCCGATCTCCGAGAGAAAATTTCGTCGAGAATTGTGCCTATCCTCCGAGCCGTCCGGTGATAGCGAGTCGGCCTTGTCGAGGCGATCACGGTCCATTTCCGCTCCTAAGGTGAGATCCATATTTTTCTTCTTATTTTTATCATAGTTTAATCGTAGTTTATTTTGCCGCATTTTTCTAAATTCCATCGTCATTTTTTATTTCTCTAGATCCTAAAAAAATTCATCACGATTTTGATCTGCTTCGACTCGATTTTTCATCTCACTTTCTCGATCTCTACGCATTCTATTCTATCGCCACGATCACTCAACTCCAGCCGCGTACGGTGGCTGGAGATCGGATTCGATTCTCTCATTTCCGCTGAATCCCCGTTCATTTTCCCATTTGTAAATAAATAAAAAAATAAAAAAATTTGTTTCGTTTTCTCTAACGTTTGTTTTGCAGGATCTTATAAAAAACACAAAAAAGTATGAATAAAAAACATGTAAAAAAAGAATTTCTATATCTTTTTTCTCTATTTTTTCGGATTTACAAAAAAAAATAAAATAAAAAAGAATTTTATTCATTGTTTACATTACAATAAAAAATTACAAAAAAGAAAAAATAAATAAAAAAGAGGACGGCTGCCCGCCAGGCGCCGCCGCCCCCTGCTCATCCATCTGGGCCCTCCGCCAGACCACCGCGGCCGCCTGCAGCTCATCGCCCACCGTCGATGCCATTGTCGCGTCGCAGAGAGGAGCCTTCCTCGCCCATCGCCCCCCTCGCGACCGCGCACAACCTCCTCCGTCGTCGCGGTGCCGTTGCGCGCAACCTCCTCGCCCGTTCCATCGCCTGACTCTTCCAGCGCCTCTGCGCACGGAAGCACCGCCCTCGATTTCTCCACCTTCACCAACTACTGCAGCACCTCCACCCGGCACGCTCCTCCTTCAGCCCAGCGCGCGGCCCCGCCGCATCCCCGCTGCCTGACCTCCGAGCACCTCCTCTGCGATTACAGGAAGGGGCGACGCCCCCTTGAGCCTGACTTGAAGAACAACGAAGACCCACAGAGAACCCTAGGTTCATTTTAAAAAAAGTTTTTGGGAAAATTACATATCAACTCCAGGAGATCTTCAGAAATTGCAAAAAGGTCCCTGCCAACTACTCAAGCACGCGCTGAGCACGTTATTTCTAGGTAAATTGCACATTCTCCACTATGTGTATTTTTATTATTTATTTGATGCAAAAACATTGAACTTTTTTCGAAACTAGTCCCTGAATTCCAGAACTTGAATTTGCATGTGCTTTTAATTGAAATAAATGTTATTTGTGACCTAAAAATCTTGCAAAACTTATGCTATACTCATGATGTTTTTATCTTCTTCGCATAAATTTTTCATTGCATTTTGATTTCATTTGATATTTTTAAAAAATCAAAAACAGTGTCATTTTGTCTTCCTGAAATTCAAAATTTCATAAAAATTCAAATATTGTTCTAAAAAATTCCAAAAAAATAGAGTAGTTGTATTTCTTTGTCTTTTAATTTCTGTACAAACTTCGTGCATTAATTATCTATAAAACCCCCAAAAATTAAAAAACATCAAAAAACTTTTAAAAATCATAAAAAATTCTACAAAATTCAAAAATTATGATTTCAGTTCCTGTTCGTAGATATTTGCCTGTAGTTTGTAATAAAAATAATTGTCAGGAGTTTTAGGCACTTAAATTATTTTTAAGTTGCAAATTACTCCATGTTGTGCACATTTTCGCATTTTCTCACTGTTTGATTTTTAGAAAAATACAAAAACTTCTGAAAATTCTGCAAAAATTTCCAAAAACATTTCAAAACTTTTAAAACACAAAAATATTTTCTCTGATTTTTTTGAGCATTTTTGGTATAATTAAAAAAATAACAAAAAAAATTGGTGTGCATATTTCTTGTGCTTGTTCATATTGTTCGTTATTTTAAAAAATTAAAAAAATACAAAATCAAAATCAATAAAAATTTGAAAATCAGAAAATAAAAAAAATAGAAAGAAAAAAACAACTAAAAAATAAAAGGTAAAAAATCACAAAAACCAAGGATAGTTGTCCTTTGAGATTTTTGTTTTCTCTTAATTGATTCTCGATTAATTTAACAACGCTCTAGATTTGTAGCCTCCCTGAGTTCGACCATGTCCGCTATACAGGTTAATAAGTAGCAAAAAGAAATAAAAAATTTGTTTGTTGTCACGGGATTTTTGGGGATAACAACGACGACAATATATTTACCATTAATTTCCGTCCTCAAGAAAAACGTGCTCAACACCCAGGTTCTTGGTAATCTTCGTTATTTTCTTGGCCTTAAAATTGCATGGAACCAACGTGGTGTGGTGATGATGCAAAGAAAGTACATTATTGATCTCCTAGTTGAGACGAGCTTGAGAGGATGTAGGTCTGCCACTACGATGGATCCTAATGTTGAACTCTATGATGATGACTCTAAGGAGGTTGATAAGAGACGATATAGAGACTAGAGAGCTTGTGGGGAAGCTTTTATATATCACTATTACCGGGCCTGATATATCATTCGCAGTGAGTAGAGTAAGTCAGTTTATGGAGTAGTCCATGCATGTACATATGGATACTTTTACGTGATTCTGAGATATTTGAAAACTTCTCCATGTGCATGACTCTTGTTCAGTAGAGATGCATCCTTTCCAGCTACAACATTTGCTGATCAGATTACACAGGATGCCTTACCTCATGCTTCGTTGTGTTTGTAGGGAGTTCACTTGTTTTCTGGAAGAGTAAGAAACAGATGGTTGTTGCCAGATCTAGTATCGAATCGGAGTATAGAGCCATGACACAAGGTAACACATAGATGATATGGGCCAGATCTGTCTTGATTGACCTAACTATTGAGGTGCCACTTCCCATGCACCTCCAATGCAACAACCATGCCACCCTGTTCATAGCCAATAGTCCAGCCTTCCATGAAAGAACCAAACACATTGAGGTCTACTGTCACTACACTTGAGATATGATTAAGAAAGGATTTCTCTACTTCTCTTGTTACTTTAGGAGATCAGGCCGCAGATATGCTCACCAAAGCACTTGCTAGAGGCCCATTTCATTGTTGTTGTTCCAATTTGTGCATGATAGATAAATATGCTTCAGCTTGAGGGGTAGTGTTGAGATAATTATTTCTGGGAGAGAATGAATTACATGCATTAGGCGTGGCCAAGGGCTCTCTTATATAGGATAATAGCCCTTGGGTTAATTACATGATAAGTACTCAGAGAAAATGAAATTACATAAAAGAGACATAACAATATATTTATCTTAACACTCTCCCTCAAGCTGGAGCATATATATCTATCATGCTCAGCTTGTAACAACACTTCTGAAACGGACTTCGAGATAGAGCCTTGGTGAAGATGTCTGCTGTCTGATCCCCTGTAGATACATGAGAGGTAGATATGAGCCCTTTCTGTATCAAGTCTCGAGTGTAATGACAGTCCGCCTCAATATGCTTTGTTCGTTCCTGGAATACAGGGTTATTCGCAATGAATAATGCAGCTTGATTATCACATAAAAGTTGCATAGGAAGGGGAACTTCTATGGTAAGATCAATCAACACCGATCTAACCCACATCATCTCTGCACTCCTTGTGCCATGGCCCTGTATTCAGATTCTGCACTTGATCTAGCAACCACTGCCTGCTTCTTGCTTTTCCATGAGACAAGTGAGTGTCCAACAAAAATAACAAAACCTGAAGTAGACTTTCTATCCATGGGACTTCCTGCATAGTCAGCGTCTGCACAAGCTGTCACCTCCAGGGATGCATCCCTACTGAATAAGAGTTGTGAACCATGTGAGTTCTTCAAGTATCTCAAAATCATATAGATAGCATCCATATGTACCTTTCTGGGCCGCTCCATGAATTGGCTGACCTTGCTTACTGCAAACATAATATCTGGCCCGATGATAGTAACATATAAAAGCTTCCCACCTAGTTCTCTATACCTTCTACTATCAACTTCCTCAGTATCCTCATCATACAATTTCATACTTGGATCCATAGGAGTAGTAGCAGGCTTGCATCCGGTCATTCCTGTCTCAGAGAGGAGATCCATCACAAACTTTCTCTGGGTCATCACTAGACCACGATGATTCCTGGCAAATTCTAACCCCAAGAAGTAGCGAAGGGTGCCATGGTCCTTGATCACAAACTCTTTACCTAGGAACTTCTTGGCTATCTGAATGCCTTGAGCATCATCTTCTGTAACAATAATGTCATCTACATAAACAAGAATGGCAACCGTACCTTTCTATGTCTTCTGAACAAAAAGTGAGTGGTCTGCAGTGGACCTCACAAACCCCTGTTGTTCAATCAATCTGACAACTTTTGGTACCAAGCTTTAGGACTCTGCTTCAGACCAACAATTACCTTATGTAGCCTACATACCTTCTAGGACTCCCCCTCAACAGTAAACCCAGGTGGTTGTTGCATGTAAACCTCCTCCTAAAGATCTCTATAGAGGAATGCATTATTCACATCAAGCTGAAATAACGACCAATCTCGTGAAGTTGCAACAACAAGTGGAATTCGTAGCGTTGAGTGTCTCGCTACTGGAGAACAAGTATCCTGATAAACCACCCCATATGTTTGGGTGAAGCCTCGTGCCACCAACCTTGCCTTTGAAGATCCACACGCCCATCTGCGTTTTGCATAATGAAAAATATCCACTTGCAGCTTACAATCGAAGCTACTTGTGGGGCAGAGACAATATTCCATGTCCCTCATGACGTTAAGCCGCCACTTCTTCTTCCATGGCATGGCGCCACCTGTCATCCTGTAAAGACTCCATATATGTTCGAGGTATAGTAACCGCAGAAAGGCCAACTACAAACCTTCTGTACTCATCTGAAAGATGATCCAAAGAGACATGTGCAACAAGCGGGTATGTGACACATTTACGTCGAGGCCTCCTCAACGCAATAGGGGCATCCAAATCCGCATCACCTCTGTCTTCTACGTTGGAATAATCATATGTATGATGTGGAACTCCAGTACCATCAGTAGAAATAATGTTATCATGACATACCTGAGGCGTGCTGGATGATGTGGACGGCTTATGAGCATAAGAGCTAGTAGAACACCTGCGAGTGTAAACAATGGGTAAGAATCTCGGCTGAGGAGTAGGTGGTGGTGGAGGAGGAGGTGATGGCGGAGGTGATGATGGTTGCGCAGGTTCAAGTGGTGGAAGAGACGGAGGTGGAGGAACAAAAATATCCTCGTCATAGTTATTGGATAACCTGTCACCTGTAGGAGAGAAGTACATGATAGATTAAAAGAAAGTAACATCAACACTTACATAATCTCCTACTAACCGGATCAAAACATCTATACCCTTTTTGAGTACGAGAGTATCCAACAAACACACATTTGACAGTTCGAGGTGAGAGCTTATCACGACCAGGGATACAATTATTTACGAAAGCCACAAACCCAAAGACTCGAGGTGTGAGAGAGAATAGGTCCTTCTCGGGAAACGCAATCAAGAAGGGACCTTCTCTCCAAGAACAATAGACGACATACGATTCACCAAGTAGTAAGCAGTGAGAACAACATCCCCTCAAAAGGAATGAGGGGCACGACTTTGGATCAACAATGTTCGTGTGACATCAAGAAAGTGGCGATGTTTGCGTTCCGCCACACCATTTTGTTGCGAAGTGTAGCTATAAGAAGTTTAATGAACAATGCCTTGGGAACTGAGAAACTCCGACAAATGTAAGGTTGAAAATTCCAAAGCATTATATGTGCGAATAAATTTGACATTGGCATAGAAGATATTATTTTCTAGAATAAATCTTCTGATAATGGCACCAGCTTCAGATTTTTGTTTCAACAAGAACATCGAGACAATCTGGAATAATCATCCACAACAATCATATAATAACGATCCCCCTGAAGATCAAGGACACGACTCAGACCCCAAATATAAAAAAGAAACAGTTCAAAAGACCGACTACTATGACGACTCGGATGACTCGGAAACGAAGACCGATGGTGTTTCCCAAGCTGACAGGCTTCACAATCCAGCGCGGTACGGGTAGATATTTGTGGTAGGACATGACACATCTTCTGCAGAGGAAGATGACCAAATCGTAGGTGCCAAAGGAATGGAGAAACTGATCCAGATGGAATAGTAGCAAGTCCAGCACATGAAGGTATAGCAAGCTTCTACAAGCCCCTCTGCTCACGGCCATGTCCAATCACCCTGCTAGTCAGTATGTCCTGAAACACAAAAGAAGATGGGTCAAAGATGGCACGACAATGTAAATCTTTTGTAAGCTGACTAATGGACAATAGGTTCACCTGAAAATCATGAGCATATAAGACATTCTGAAGACTCAAAGAAGGCATTAGAGTAATCTCCCCCCTGACCAACAATGGGTAATCGAACCCCATTTGCATTGACAACAGATCTTCCAGGTGTACGTGCTTTGTAGGTAGTAAACTGCATTATGTCGCCACACATAAGATGGGAATCCCCGGAGTCTGTGACCCAATCTGTCAAGTCTGAGCAAGTAGTACTGGTAAGTGCATAATGAGTACCTGATGAGCTAGAGGATGCTCTGGCAGAGGCCGCAACCTCTATGGAACCTAGAGACGGAGACGTAGGAATAGTCATCATCTCCCGAAGTCTGGAGACAATGTCATCAAAGCGAGTGTTTGAGATAGGCGCAGAGGGAGTCTTAGTCTGCTTAACGACACGTGCATAGGCTGGATATCCATGCTTGTGAAAGCATGTTTCCTCAGAATGGCCTGGACGGTGACAGTGAGCACAGGGACCACGATTTCTGCCTCCCCCTCTACCACGAGGTGCACGACCCCGAAAGTGGGACGATCCTCCTCTGCCTCCAGTGACAGCCATAGCTGAAGGAGTAGGTTGTGTTGTAGACGCCGATGCATTAGTAATCCTACTCAATCGCTTATAAACCTCCTCCATAGGTGGAATAGTCTCGCCAGACAGAAGTTGAGTACGTGTTGCATGGTGCTCAGGGTCAAGGGAGGACAGAAAAACTCCCATCATCGTGACATTTCTATATGCATGTTGTTGTTCCGTACTGGTTGTGATCGACATGAAGCTATGCAATATCTTTAACATACCCCGTAGATGAGAGAAATGGGCATGGAGTGGTCGCCCATTTTGCTTGGTGGAAAAAATGTCGAATTGCAACTGAAGCATCTTGCTTTCATTCTTCGACTGCCTATATGTAGCTGCCAGTATGTCCCACATAGCCTTTGCAGTTGGTTGATTCACAATATCATTAGCGATCTCTGTGGTCAGTGTCCCAGAGAGCCATATACGAGCATAAGCATCATCTTGCTTCCACGTCGCATTCGCTCCAGTTTTGTCTTCCGGCTCGGAGTTTGTCAAGATGTGCTCCTTATTATGGCATTGCATCAGGGTACGAAACTGCATGGACCATAGTTCATAGTTGGTCCCGTCCATCTTCACTATAGGGACTGGGCCTTTGAAGGCACTCAAAGATGTGAAAACGTCACCCTTGTTCTCTGACATGTTTGAAAAGAGCCACAGACCGATGGAGGAAAAAGAGATAGGCGGTCTACAGAATCATATGTGGGATATGTTGTATGTGTAGACTCATACAACCATCCCTAAACCTTGTTCAAGCGGCCGATCAAGCCAACAGAAGATGCAGCGACGCTGCCCGGAGGGTCTGGTTGCAGCGGCGGCACCCACAGGATGATGCGAGGGTCGTTGGGGTTGACGTCGGGGGCCGCTCGGGCTTGCGGTGGAGGCGCTGGGGGTTGCAGTGGTGCCGCTCGGCCTGCTAGGACTGGTGGCAGGAGCCGCTGGGGGTCGTGTCCCTGATCTTCAGGGGCATCGTTATTATATGGTTGCTGTGGATGATTATTCCAGATTGTCCTGGGTGTTCTTGTTGAAACAAAAATCTGAAACTGGTTCCATTATCAGAAGATTTATTCTTGAAGTTAATAGTATCTTCTCTGCCAATGTCAAATTTATTCGCACGGATAATGCTTTGGAATTTTCAACTTTACATTTGTCGGAGTTTCTCAGTTCCCAAGGCATTGTTAATCAAACTTCTTATAGCTACACTTCGCAACAAAATGGTGTGGCGGAACGCAAACATTGCCACCTTCTTGATGTCACACAAACATTGTTGATCCAAAGTCGTGCCCCTCATTCCTTTTGGGGCGATGTTGTTCTCACTGCTTACTACTTGGTGAATCGTATGTCGTCTACTGTTCTGGAAGAGAAGGTCCCTTCTTGATTGCGTTTCCCTAAAAGGACCTATTCTCTCTCACACCTCGAGTCTTTGGGTCTGTGGCTTTCGTGCATAATTGTACCCGTGGTCGTGATAAGCTCTCACCCCGAGCTGTCAAATGTGTGTTTGTTGGATACTCTCGTACTCAAAAAGGGTATTAGATGTTTTGATCCGGTTAGTAGGAGATATTATGTAAGTGTTGATGTTACTTTCTTTGAATCTATCATGTACTTCTCTCCTTCAGGTGACAGGTTATACAATAACTCCTCCACCTCCATCTCTTCCACCACTTGAACCTAGGCAACCATCACCTCCTCCTCCACCACCACCACCTACTCCTCAGCCAAGATTCTTACCATTGTTTACACTCGCAGGTCTTCTACTAGCTCTTCAATGGGAGTTATATAGTAAGAACAACCTGAATCAAGAATCCCTGCTTTCTGTTGTCTTTTGATCTCTGACGGTGAGAAGCAGATCATCTTCAGTATCTGCGCCTCCTTGAGCCATGACATCAATTGTGACTTTGCCTTTCTTTGGATGATCCTTCTTCTAATCTGCGCCTCCTTGAGCCATGACATCAATTGTGACTTTGCCTTTCTTTGGATGATCCTTCTTCTAATATCTATGTTCCTTGCAGTAATTGCAGATATCCTTAGTTTTGTGATTCTTCGACTTGGACTTCTGCTTTCCATTCTTCTGTAGCTAGAACTAGTATCACTCTTTTCACGAGTCATAACCAAACCTGCACTGTTAGCTTCCTGCTTCTTGATAGCCATATTTTGAAGTTCAAGCGTATGTAGACTCGCACGAACTTCCTCTAGGGTCATTGATTCTCTTCCCGTAATATATGATCGCGCAAAATTCTCTTACGATAATGGAAGAGATGCTAATAAAATCAAAACAACATCCTCATCTTCAATCTTAAATCCACCAACAATGTATTTAAGCGATCTAGACGTTCTTTAAAAGATGTGCCTTCTTGCATGCGGAGAGAGAACACACGTTTCAAGAACAACTTGTTCGTCAATGACTTCGTCATGTGCAGACTTTCGAGTCTCAACTACATACCAACTGTGAAATCCTCATCGACAACCTCCACAATTGTCTCATTTGCTAGACACATCTTGATCATTGAGCGCATCTTCTCTTCCTACACTGTCAACTCAGAGGGCTTGAGTGCCTTCGCTCGCTCCTGATCCACCAACATCCAAATGACCTACCACTTCAGAAGGACGCAGATCTTGATCTACCATAGACAGAATTGTTCTTTCCTATGAACTTCTCGATCTTCACATTGCACGACGCTATGTTGCTTGATGATCCAAATGGAACATGATGCTCTGATACCGGTTTATTGTGAATCACAGATGCACCTATAACCGAGATCAATCAAGCTAGCATGGAGACACTCATATTTACAAGGTTCACCCATAATTGGATTACGTCCTTGGACGACGGCGATTGATTTTCACTATGTGGAAAGAAGAAAATTATAGGGAACTCAAATAGCCCTAACCCTAGGGAGTTTATATAGTACTCCTGTACAAACGGATCCCTGAAACAAATGGAGCAAGACCCCATCTTGTTGGGGTATATGGTACGACATGAGGGGTTGTATACAGGATTTTTCAACCTAGATAAGATGGTTAAGATTCAAGACATATCAACAGTATGACATGGAGAGATTTGATTGATGCCTTCAATGCATCTGCAGAATGTGCTACATGCACCATAATGTTTTATGAATTTGTTGGCTTTTATCAAATTACAAAGAATCTGATTTTTCGTACTATTTTTAATTCATCTTCTCTTGTCGTTCAGAATATACTCACGAGCATGGTGATTCGATGTGGTTGTGAGCAGGGTCTCCATTGATTTCTCCAATCTCCGTATGTTGACAAATCTTTAATTCCTCCTGATCAGTCTCTCCATACTTGTGGCGCCTTTAGTTCGATCATCTTCTTCTACATAAGTTATGTACAGTCCTTCCTCAAATCATGTCTTAGTCCAGTTTTCATTGTGAGGCTTGCCAACTTGGGAAGCTTCATCATACGGTTTTATCATACGGTTTTTCCAATTATCAGTTGTTGCCGTAATTATTTATTTGAGTTGTTGCATTTGCATGTTTGGAGTCTCAATCATGATCGTATCATACGAGGCATCGTTTCTTTCTTGTTGTTGTTGATGATTTTCCCTGACTTTCTTGGGCCCCTCTTTAGAAAAATAACCTGAGCTTGGTTTTATTATGCAAACATTTATCATTGAAATAAATAATCTCTTTTATGCTACTATTAAATATGGTCGTTTTGATAATTCTCTATAATTTTGCAATGGTATGTTATCTCAGTTCTTCAAGTATCTTGGGATTCTCCATCAGATTTTGTGTGCATACACTTCTCAGCAGGGCAATGTTGTCGAGTGCAAACACCGTCATCTATTATATGTTAATAGGACTTCCCTTATATGGGGGGGATATAAGGGAAGTCCTATTAACATATAATGGTCTAGTGATAGTACAGTGTGTCTACCACACAAAAGACCAGGGTTCAAATCCCACTCTTGCAGTGGTTGCGTTAGGTAGTCGACGGCCAGCGTAAAAAATAGTCGAATCTTTCAACATGGATTTGAGCAAGAATCCATGTAGCCGACCCCACTTGTAGTGAGAAAAGGCTTAGTACATTTTTAGGACTTCCCTTATATAGTCTTTCTCCTCATTCTTATTACAAAGATGTTATCCTAACTGATTGCTCCCCCTCATCAACTGTATGCTAGACAATGTAAAAGGTTCCCTTTTTTAGATGCATTTCCGAAAAGGACCTCTTCTCTCCGCCACATTGTGTCTTTGGTTATGTGGTCTTTGTTTATCACTTAACTCATTGCTATGACAAGTTCTCCCTCAGATATGTCAGGTGCATCTATGTTGGCTATTTCTTGACCAAAAAGGGTACATCGCATTGATCCTATCTCACAAATGTACTATGTCAATGCTAATGCCACTTTCTTTGAGTATGCTATGTATTTTTCTCCTAGAGGAGACATGAAGATATCTTTTGAGTCTGATACGGAGGTTTACATTCCACCTCCTCGTTTGCCACAAGTTCCTACCACTCCTCTTGTGGTTCAGACTTTGCTTCATATGTACATTTGCAGATCGACTACGAGACCCGTTGCTCTTTTGCATTCCTCATCATCCAACACGCCCAAGGTGAGTCCTGAAATATTGGGTTCCACTAATGGCATTGTTGCTCTTTCTATATAGCATGACACTATACAAGATGAGAGTGCATATCCTCAGGATATTGTGTTGCAAGGGATAGATCATTTGTATGATCTTAACTAACTTATTGCGCTATAAAAGAGGAGGCATACATGTACTACATGCCCTATCTCATGACATGTTTCACAGGGCATCTATCATAGGTTTTCAAGATGTTTGTAGTGAGATCGTCAGTTGTTACGATCCCACATATATATGAGAAGGCTATGCATGATAATCAATGGTATCCAAGGCTTTAAATCTCGATTTCGATTTCGTTTCAAGATGGCGAAAAAAATGAAACAATTTTGAAATTTTGACGAAATTTCATCAATTTTGGACAATTCCACAAGGCCATGTATGGCCTCAAACATAGTCCAAGGGCTTGGTTTCAGAAGCTCTCGTAGTTGATTGAACAACATGGCTTTGTTAGATCTACTGCAGATCACTCTCTTTTTGTCACGAGAACCTAAAACGAGACCATTACTATTTTGGTCTATGTGGATGATATTATTGTTACATGAAGTAATAACTAGGGTATTCATGAAGCTAAAGATTTTCTTGGACAACAGCTTGTGACCAAGGACCTTGGCAAGCTGTGGTATTTTCTTGGCCCAGAATTTGCAAGAAATCATCAAGAAAAGGTAATGACACAAAGAAAATACATCGTTGATCTCTTATCTGAGACGTGCATGTAGGGTGTAGACTTGTCGCTACTCCAATGGATACCAATGCTAGGCTATATGATGATGACTCCGCAGAGGTGGATAAGAGATAGTACAGAGAGCTGGTAGGAAAACTATTGTATGTCACTATTACCAAGCATTATATATATCGTTTGTTGTCAGCAAGGTTAGCCAATTTATGGAGCAGCCCAGGCAGGTTTACATGGATGCAATCAACATCATCTTGAGATAACTCAAGTCATCTCCAGGAGCAAGGCTTCTATTCAAGAAAGACACGTCTCTTGCAGTTTCAGGATGTGGTGATGCAGACTATGTGGGGTGTCCCAAGGACAGGAAGTCTACTTCAGGCTTCACTATGTTTGTGAGCAGCTCTTTGGTTTCATGGAAGAGCAGGAAACAGACGATTGTGGCAAGATCCAGAGGTGAATCCGAGTATAGGGCTATGACCCAAGGAAGTATAGAAATGATGTGTGTTAAGTTCATCCTGACTGACCTAACTATTGAGGTGCCTCTTCCTATGCACCTTAAATGTGATAACCAAACTGCTCTATTCATAGATAATAATCCATCCTTTCTTGAAAGGACAAAGAACATTGAGGTTGACTATCACTACACTCGTGACTTGATTCAAAAAGGGCTTATATTCACTTCTCATGTTGCTTCAGGTGATCAGATTGCCGACATGTTTACCCAAGCTCTTGCAAAGGGGTCGTTTCATCGTTGTTGTTCCAAGCTGAGCATGATAGATATATATGCTCCAGCTTGAGGAGTGCTGAGATTTTTATATCTATTTAGTATTAACTTGTAATTTTCCTTTTTAGTTTTCCCCATATATAAGAGAGCTCTAGGGCTACGAGAATTCTATTCCTTTCATTTCAATCCTTTCCACAATTACTATGATAACGTCTTCCTTGTTTGTTTTTGTTGGAAGTAGACATCTTCATGCACAATGTGGGAAGAGTGGGGTAATGCTCATATGGCAATGGAGTGGAGATAATGGGTAATTGGCTCGTGTGGAAGGAGAAGAGATAAAGAAGTACTATATTATGGGGTTTGAATCAGACTAGATTATGGCTAATTTTTAAAAATTTGTATTTAATTAAATTATTAAAAATTATTTTTTTGGTAAAAAATGGATGGTTATACTGGTGCTTTTGTCCAATCGGTTCCACCGGTGTTTGAGCAATCCAATCGAGTTTTGACTGTTTTTTATTTTTTGAATAAAAATCATGCGGTTGGATCGTTTTTCTTCTATTCCTTGATTTAAATGGTTGAACCTGCTGACACGCTTCTATTTTTAACACCTTTCTTGTCATGACTCAGATGAAGTGCATCACTGGTCTGCTTCTCGAAATTAGGATTGCAACATGTAGTCCTATCACTACTCCTATGGATCCTCGCAAGAAGCTTTATGATGATAATACATACGAGGCGGAGAATATAAGATATGTGGAACTCGTTGAGAAACACATATGTGTGACGATCATCATGTCGTATAACTTCTTTGTAGTGAGCAAAGTCAACCAGTTTATGAAGCAACCATGTCGGATTCACATGGATGATGTCTCCATGATCCTCTTGTACGTGAAATCTTTGTCAAGTATGCAGATACTCCTCAGCAAATGGACTTCTCTTGAGATCATGGCTTGTACAATTATTGACTTTGCATGATGCCCAAAAGGCAAGAAGTGAATTTCTGAATTTGTAAATATTTATTGGGAGCTCACTGGTCTCATTGAAACTAAGAAGCAAAACAATCGTTGTGAGATCCATTGCTGAATCTGAATACACGGCTATGACACAATAAAGCTATAAGATAATGCGAGTAAGGTCTGTTTTGAATGACCTAGCTATTGACACACCTCTTCCCATGTAATTAAAAAATGGGCAAAGCCTTCTCCCACTGACTAGGGCCAGCTACATGGATTTTTGCTCATATCCTTGTTGAAAGATTCGACAATATTTTACGTTGGCGTCGACTACCTAACACAACCTCCACATGGGGGGATTTGAACTCTAGTCTTTTGAGTCGTAGGCACACTGCACTACCACCAGACCATTTAAGCGGGTATTATGTGATAATCGGGCTGCATTGTTCATTATCAACAACCTAACATTCCATGACAGGATCAAACACATCGAGGTGGATTGCCACTACACTAGAGAGATGATAGATATCTATGCTCCAGCTTAAGGAGGAGTGGTATAGGAAATACTATTTATGTATTTTTTATTTTCTTTTTATATAATTTCCCCTTTGATTATTTACCTTTTAGAGTTTCTCTATATAAAAGAGCCCTATGGCCATTGTTAGAAAATAAAGATGCATAAGCGAAACATGAAAAAAGAATACAGATTGAAGAACAATGGGATTTTACGTGGAACCCTACTTCCAAAGGAGCGGGATGAAACCACGGGAGAAGGCCTCAAAATGCAATATTCTTCATTGGTTTCTCTCACCGGATATAATGGGAGTAGGGGGGTCTATATATAGCCCACACCGGGTCTCCACATCTCCAAACTGGTAGATGTGGGACTAAACAATGGGATTTTACGTGGAACCCTACTCCCTAAGGAGCGGGATGAAACCACGGGAGAAGGCCTCAAAGGGCAATATTCTTCATTGCTTTTCTCTCACTGAATACAATGGGAGTAGGGGGTTCTATAAATAGCCCACATCGAGTCTCCACATCTCCAAACTGGTAGATGTGGGACTAAGCAACAGGATGGGGTAAATGGATCCTGGAGGTATCTATTTGGCCATTTACAACATAAGATGCACACACAACCAAATACTCCAACACTCCCCCCTCAAGTTGGAGCATGCAATGCTTAACTTGGACGGACAGAAAGAAACTCAACTCACTCTACATGACACTACAGACGATATCAACTCAGTATGCATAATTGTCGGCTATTGTCGAGGACGTTGCTTTTCATACCGTGCAGGTGAGGAGGACAAACAGACTGGAGTGCGAGTCCAACTTAGGACTCAAAATTTGAACACCGAGTCAGAAACTACGCCTGGAGAAGTCTCCTCGTTGGAGAACAGATCTCTCCCATCTAGCTCAGAGAATGGTACTTTATTATGGAGGCCCTATGATACCACATGAAAACCCTCGCCCATCATGGCATTGGGAATGGTCCTCTACCCTGAAGTCTCTATGGCTCATATGAAAACTCTGACCGAAACAACAAGAATGTTGAGGACCATGAAACTGAAGATTACACACTCGTGCGTCTTGAATTGCAGACTCGGAACCTAACGCCGAATCTGAACATCTGAGAAACTGATTGGTCTGAAATCTATTTCTGGAGAATCTACATAGACCTGTGACTCTATATATACTCCCTCTTTCTCCCATACTAGTCGGAATATATGTCATTGACTATGTTGAGAGAAGATAAGAAAATAGGGAGAAGATATTTTTTTTCAAATAATTTTTTCAAAATTTTTTAAGCTGTTACTATCATTATTTTTTTCAGCTTTCTTTTTTTCCGCACATTTTCTTCTCGGCTATCTCTCTCCTATTTTTTAATAGCTGTCTCATTCATTGCATACAGATTTTCCTCTCCTTTTTTTTCGAAACACCTACTTCTGTCTTTCTTTTTCCTTTTTTTAATGCAAACATCCTACTTGGGTTATCTTTGCCTTCTTCTTCCTCTCTCTTTCTCTCTCTCTCTTTTAAGCCACCTCCCACTTATGCCTTTACAATAATAGCAAACCAATAATTTTTTTAAACTAGTTGCCCATAGGGGTCGTAACCATATTTAGGGTTCCTCGTAGTGGGAACCCCTCTGCTTAAGGATTGTCGCCCCCAACTTGGGGATCTCAGATATGCATATCTTGGACTTGGAGCATCACGCCTCTGGCTGTAGAAGAATGAGGCACCGTGGCTACAGATTTTCCTCTTTTCTTTTTGTACGCATTTTTTTCGAAACACCTACTTCTGTCTCTTTTTCCGTTTTTTAATGCAAACAACCCACTTCGATTTTCTTTGCCTTCTTCTTCCTTTCTCTTTCTCTCTCTCTCTTTTAAGCCACCTCCCACTTATGTCTTTACAATAACAACAAACCAATAAATTTTTTAAACTAGTTGCCCACAGGGGCCGTAACCCTATTTAGGGTTCCTTGTAGTGGGAACCCCTCTGCTCAAGGATTGTCGCCCCCAACTTGGGGATCTCAGATCTGCGTAGGCTGGATTTGGAGCATCACGCCTCTGGCTGTAGAAGAATGAGGCACCATGGATACGAATTTTCCTCTTTTCTTTTTGTACGCATTTTTTTTCGAAACACCTACTTCTGTCTCTCTTTTTCCTTTTTTTAATGCAAACAAGCCACTTGGGTTTTCTTTGCCTTCTTCTTCCTCTCTCTTTCTCTCTCTTTTTTAAGCCACCTCCCACTTATGCCTTTACAATAACAACAAACCAATAATTTTTTTAAACTAGTTGCCCGCAGGGGCCGTAACCCTACTTGGAGCATCACGCCTCTGGCTGTAGAAGAATAAGGCACCGTAGCTACAGATTTTCCTCTTTTCTTTTGTACGTATTTTTTTCGAAACACCTACTTCTGTCTCTTTTTCCTTTTTTTAATGCAAACAACCCACTTCGGTTTTCTTTGCCTTCTTCCTTTCTCTTTCTCTCTCTCTCTTTTAAGCCACCTCCCACTTATGCCTTTACAATAACAACAAACCAATAATTTTTTTAAACTAGTTACCCACAGGGGTCGTAACCCTATTTAGGGTTCCTCGTAGTGGGAACCCCTCTTCTCAAGGACTGTCGCCCCCAACTTAGGGATCTCAGATATGCTTATGCTGGATTTGGAGCATCATGCCTCTGGCTGTAGAAGAATGAGGCACCGTGGCTACGGATTTTCCTCTTTTCTTTTTGTACGTATTTTTTTTCGAAACACCTACTTTTGTCTCTCTTTTTCCTTTTTTTAATGCAAACAAGCCACTTGGGTTTTCTTTGCCTTCTTCTTCCTCTCTCTTTCTCTCTCTCTTTTAAGCCACCTCCCACTTATGCCTTTACAATAACAACAAACCAATAATTTTTTAAAACTAGTTGCCCACAGGGGCCGTAACCCTATTTAGGGTTCCACGTCGTGGGAACCCCTCTGCTCAAGGACTGTCGCCCCCAACTTGGGGATCTCAGATCTGCGTATGCTGGACTTGGAGCATCACGCCTCTAGCTGTAGAAGAATGAGGCACTGTGGCTATGGATTTTCCTCTTTCTTCTTGTACGCATTTTTTTTCGAAACACCTACTTCTGTCTCTCTTTTTCCTTTTTTTAATGCAAACAACCCACTTGGGTTTTCTTTTCCTTCTTCTTCCTCTCTTTCTCTCTCTCTTTTAAGCCACCTCCCACTTATGCATTTACAATAACAACAAACCAATAATTTTTTTAAGCTAGTTGCCCACAGGAGCCGTAACCCTATTTAGGGTTCCTCGTAGGGGGAACCCCTCTGCTCAAGGACCGTCGCCCCCAACTTGGGGATCTCAGATCTGCGTATGCTGGACTTGGAGCATCACGCCTCTGGCTGTAGAAGAATGAGGCACTGTGGCTTGGAGGAGAGCCGCCTGGAGGTACTTGAGGCGGCGATGGCCGCAGAGGAGTCACACACTGGCCTGGATCGCTACCGCCTCATGGAAGATCTGGAGGAAGTTGGGGGCACATGATGGAAGGGGAACCTGGACCCCTTCTGCCTGGAGGCATCGAGCACGGCTCCTGGCGGCCTTGCGATGAAGCTGTTGGAGAAGTCGCAACGCTTCAGGAGCTTGGAGCTGCTGGATCGTGCACGCAGGGGGATGAAGGATGATGCAGGGAAGGATCTACATCGCAGGTAGGGCTCCGCCTACTGGTGCTTGGAGAGGAGGGAGATACGACTTGGATGGCATCGCCTACGTGAGATGGAAACGCCGGAGGAGTTCGAGCCGCCACATGTGCACGTTGAGGAGGTGCAACGGATGCGTAGCTTGGGCGCTGCTTGGATCTGGGGAGCAGCATCGGTGTTTGATCTTAGCCGAGGAATTGCCTCACCTAGAGGTTTGGTCTGGAGCTTAAGGGTACAATGCGGGGAGGCTTTATGTTGTAGGGCTTCTCACCTCGAGGTCTGGCAGTTTTTAGGCGATGGTCGAACTTCTGGAGCCATCGGTGATGAGGTGCATCGCATGGGCGACGATGGAGGAGGTCTACCTCAGGCTGCTGGATCTTACGCATGTGCAGGAATCTTTGGAGATGGTTCATTGACAGGAACCCATCTTTTGTTGCTTGGATGATGCGCATCGTGAGGAAGCCACCACCAAGATTGTGCCACGGATTGGTTGTTCATGCTCTTGCAAAATAGGGTTCAAAAAAACCCCATAGGTTTTCAAAACTTCAGAACCTTAACAAAAATCCCATAACTCCAGAATTAGGGTTTTGGAACGAAACCCTAGAACTTGATTTAAAACATGTTATCTTGAATAATATATGAACAGATTTGAACAAGAATAAAAAAACCATAATGCTTAGGCAAAAATATGGTCAGGAGCAACGAAAATAACCAAAAAGTAAAAAAAACATCCAGCTCGAGGCTTATGCCTCTGCCTCGCCTCGAGCGCCTCGAACACCTCAAGCCAGGTCAAGGCGTACTCCCCACCCATAGGACATGAGGCATGCACCTCAAAGCAATTTTGGCGCCCCTCACCTCGAGGCGTACGTTTTTGCACCTCGAGGTGTCGCTTTTTAAAACTATGGTAACAACTTGTAAAAGCATATGTGATACCTGGTGTGGATACAGATGCTAACGTAGTTCTGAGGATTCTGAAGGAGCGGTAGATGACACGAATGCAGGCATAATCTCTCTCAGTCGTGTTACAAGCTCATCAAACCTTTGATCAGATGCAGGAGGAAGAACACCAACTAGTTGAATATGCTCTACAATACGAGCTGAAGCAGGAAAGTCATTCTTGGAGTAGCATGTATCCTTAGAATGACGTCATGTGACAGTAGGTGCACGGCTGACGGGGCCGACGACCCCCTCCCCTACCATGGGTACCATGTCCATGGTATTGTGTAGAACCCCCTCTGCCACAAGATGTGGCCATAGCCGAGGAGATCAGAGTGTTGAGTGCCGCCACCATACGTTATAGAGAGCATACTCAATCTGCAGTATGCCTCCTCCATTGGAGGTATAGTGGCATCATTAAGAATCCGTGATTGAGCTACATCATATTCATGACCGAGAGTTGTTATAAAAACCCCAATCATCATCAAATCTCTATAGGCCTTGAGTTGTTCTGGCAAAGCAGTCAAGGGAACGAAACCATGAAGCTTCTCAGACATACCCCTGATAGAAGTATAAAGGGTATGGAGAGGACATTCGTTCTACTTAGATGTGAAGATATCATACTGAAGTTGTGGTACCTTCGACTCATTCTTCACCTGCAAATAAGAAGCGAGGAGGATGTCCCACATCGACTTCGTTGTGGGCTGACTCGGAATATCATTGGCTATCTCCATTGATATTGTCTCACATACCATATGCATCATCGGCCTCCCACGAGGCATTAACCCCGGTCTTGTCACTTGGCTCATCCTATGTGAGAATGTACTTCTTATCGTTGCAATGCATTAGGCTCATGAATTGCATAACCTATAATTCATAATTAGTCACATCCATCTTGACAATGGGTGTTGGACCTTTGAAGGCACCCAAGGATGGGACATCGACTTTGGAGTCGATTCTGTTGTCTAACATGATGACAACTGTAACGAAGACTGGGGTTTTATACAAGAATGAATGCGACTACACATGCAAACAAAAAGATGGTTATGGGTATAGACTCATATCACAACCTCTACCATTTGTTAGAGGCCTCTCCGGGTAACTATGGTTATTTTAGATGATCAAACCACACCCTAGAAACCCAAAAATCAGAATAAATAGGAATCAAATCACCTTTTTAAAGTGATTATCAGACCTAGGCCAGCATCGAAAAAGGTCCTCTAAGGCGCCACACGAATCGAGATCACATGAGAGGGAGAATGTGTGCCCTTCACGGTGATGGTGGTGGCGTAAGGCGGTTGTCACTGCTGTTCAGTGGCACTGGTGGTGACGGCGGCAGTCTACCATTGTTGTTGTTGCGGGGTCTCTAGGGCGGCGAAGGCAGTCTTGGGCAGTTGTTGCCGACCTAGAGAGAGGGCAGCGGCGGTGGCGACGTTCGGCTACTGCCAAATCACGTATGGGACGCATTCCCTTGGGGTTTTTATGAGGAGGGACAGCAAGAACACAGGCTATGTTCAAGGATCGTCGCTCTTATACCATGTAGAAGGGAAAAATATAATTGATTTAAATAATTGTGACCTTAGGGCCCTCTTATATAGGAAAAAAGCCCTATGAAAAATTAAAATAAAGTAGACAACTAAATTAAAATAAAGTAGACAACCAAAATTAAAATAAGAAATATGAATTAAGAACAAATAAAAACAATTATCTCAATGTTAGAGATCGTGCAGAAGGAAAGATTTTCTTATATCAGAAGACTACATTAAGAAAGTTCTAATGAGATTTAGAATGTCTACAACCAAGCATCTAGACACTCCATCTGTTGCGAATATTCAACTCTCAGTTTCTTCCGCACCTCAGTAAGACACAAAGAAGGATCATGTCATATGTTCCCTATGCCAACGTAGTTGGAAGTCTTATGTATGCCATAGTATGCACAAGACCTGACATTGCTCATGTTGTGAGCATTGTTAGCATATTCATGGGCAATCTAGGGAAGGAGCATTTGCAAGTAGTCAAGTGAATTTTCCGCTATATGAGAGGAACATCAGACATTGGCCTCATCTACTTAAGTGATTTGGAGTATTTTGTTGTTGGATATTCATATTCAGATATCAATTACTTTAGTAGACAAAGTAACTGATGGTTTTACGGTAGCCTTCCAACCGATGATCAAATTCCCCAAAGTGAAGACGTATCCTGTCATTAATCTTCTCCCATCAAGGAGGATGGGGTTTTAATGCCACAATTTTCCTGAAAGATGATCCCGATGGGTTCCGAAGTGGGGTGTAAGCGGGAGCGTCTTCAGAAGCGGGTATGGGTTCCGAAGCAGCTCGGTGCTCAGCGGCCTCAGGATGATCGCGGTGGTTCTCTCGGTGCCACTCGTCATGCAAACCTTCGCTCGCATGATGATATCGGGGAGGAGTGGGTGAAGGTGTCTCACTCTAAGCCCGGAAGACGCTGCTTCCGTTGCGCTCGTCGTGGTCATCTGGCGTCTGCATGCTGGGCCCCCCCTCGGTGCTTCCGGTGCGGGGGGGTTGGTCATCGTTCGATTTCTTGCAGGTCGGGGAGCATGGATCCTCGGCAACTGAAGCTCTCCTCTCGGTTGAAGGCTCCCTCCCGCGTTCGTGGGTCCTCCCATGTTCGTGGTTCCTCCGCCTTTCGGGACTCTCGTTCTTTTGCTCAGGTGGTTTCCGGGGGCGGTGGTGACGCTTTTGGCAAGGGAAAGAGCATTCAATCTCCTCCTACGCTTGGCTCTGGCGGTTCTGGGGTTCCTCTTGCTTCGGGGTCGCATGGTACTCAGGGTTTGCCAGCGGAGCGGAGGCAGCCGGGCTCGGCCCGGCGAGGCGACCACTCGCGCGCTCGTGATTTTCATGCGGCTGGGGACGCGGTTGGAGATTCTTCTCAGGTGCCGGCTACGACGAGGTTCGGTCCGAAGGCGCTGGGTGACAAAGCTGGCGTGGCGATTGGCGTGGTGCAGCGGCCGGGCTTGGACCGTGAGGTAATTCGTTCGGCTACTTTGCTTCTCCTGGGCGAGGCCTTCTCGGGGGATTTCTTCTTCTTGGATGACTTTTGATGCTGTGTTCGAGGGCTCTCCCCGGAGCAACGGGAGACCCTCCTTTGTCGTGTTGATGCCTCTATCGTCAAATGGCGACGGCCTCGGGTTGCGGATGGGGCGAGCTTGGGCTCCGAACTATGCGTCGTGGAGGTTCGCGGCGTTCCATTCCTCTCACGCTCGGTTCATTGTCTTTCTAAGATTATTGGCGGTTGGGGTCAGGTGGTGGTTATTCTGGACGACGGCCTCACCCCCGGTTCTGATTAGTCTTGCACGAGGATTCTGGTGGAATGCTCATCTACCCTTTGCCATTCCATGACTGGCAAGGTTCTCTTCGAGAAGATGTGTCTTGGCAGATGGTCATTCAATCTCGAATTCTTCTTCCCGTCGCCGGACGCTCCGGCTCAGCCGTCACCGGCCGACGTCGGCGGCTCTCTCTCCGATGCTGACTTCGTCGGTTCGTCTTCCATGGCCCACGTGTCTCTTTGCAGGGATATTATCGAAGCGTCGCAGATGCTTGGCGAGATTTTAGAAGCGTCGCATGGGCTTCGTTTCGCATGGGAAGCTGGAAGGGCGCCTTCTCACGTGCCTGGGGGCTTTTACGAGGACGATTCGCTGTCGAAAGATTTAACTGTTGTTCCCGATCCACAGGACGACGGGCTGGTCTCGGGCTGTGTGGTGGCGGTTCCGATTCCACTACCCGAGTCGGACCTTCTTGATTCTCGGTCCCTGTCGCGGGCGGCGCCTGACCCGATTACTATTACCGGTCCACTTTTTTGCTATTCAGATTATCCTTGCCCTCTTCCGGTCTCAGCGGTGCCCTGGTATCATACACTTTCCTCCGATGACGATTCTTCATCTACATCCATTTCCGCGCCTCTTCTGATATCGCTGGATTCGGAGCCCTCGGGGGCCGTATCCACGGCCGTTACTGGTATGTTCTCTCTGCCTACTAGCCAGTCCTATTCCTCATATTGGACTTCTAGGTCTGGTGGCGAACCCTTGGCTTCATCGTCGAACGCTCCGGCGGACTCACCGACCTGCTTTGCTGCTTCGTGGAATTCTTGGAATGCTATGTTCGCTTCCCCGGCAAGATATGGAATTGTTTATTCTCATCGCCTGGAGCCATCCTTCGAGGGCTCATCTTCCTCGCCGTGTCTCTTGGCTCGCGAGGCTATGGCGGAGGCGGCAGGGCTTCGCCGGGCGGGTCAGCGCCGTGCTCAATTATAGTTGTGCTTTGGTCGGCGAACACTTTTTGGGGCCCTTCTTGTATTGTTTAATGAAGCTACTATCTTGGAATGTACGTGGGCTGGGTGACCCGTTTCGTCGACGGGCTTTGGGCTCGCGTTTGCGCGATTGGGACTGTGATGTCGTATTCCTCCAGGAATCTAAACGCTCTGGAGTCGATGACGCTCTGTGGAAATCTTTTGGGGCGGGGCCTGTCGACGCTTTTTGCTCCTTGGACGCGGTTGGCGCTTCTGGTGGTGTTATTGTGGCTTGGCGATCTTCAAGATTTTCTTTCTCATGTTCTCGTTTGGGTCGTCACTCTAACACTATCATCCTCGTGCATGCGGACACTAATATTTCTATGGCTTTCACTTGCGTTTATGCGCCTTTATGCCACCTTGACCGTCGTTTCTTATGGGAGGATCTTCTTGGTGATGTTGCGGCCTTGGGGGAAATTCCTTGGATTTCGGGGGGGGGGGGGGGATTTTAATGTCACTTTGCTCTCAAGTGACCGCCCTCGTGGTAGGGGGGGAAGGGATCCGGGCTCAAGCGATTTTTTGAACTTCATCCATGACTTGGCTCTTGAAGATCTGGTGGCTAGAGATATTATCTACACTTGGCGTCAAGGTTGCAAAAATCGGTAGTCAGTACTCGGTCGGTTGGGTCACTGACTAAGGATTAATCGACAGTCGGACGACTAATCGGATTTAGTCGGGCTTTAATCGGCTTTGATTTTTTAATTATTTTAAATACATATATCAATTTTGTATGTATATCCTTATATATTTACATAGATTTGTACGTTTTGTATATTATCATAATGAAAGAAAAGAAGAAATAGATTTAAATAAAATATTAAGCATATTAGAATAAGTTTGCTTTAAAAAATAAAAAAATATATGGTATCTCCAATCAAAAATCGATCGACTAATTGGCCTTAGTCGGAAATAGTCGGTACTCGGTCGGTCACCCCACCAACTAGACTAGTCGGACCTACTAGTCGGACCAGTCGGGGGATTTTTACAACAATGCTTGGCGTAATAACTCATCTCGATCCCGTCTTGACAGGTTTTTTGCAAACTCACGTTGGATGGAAGCTTTTCCACTGTGCTCGGTCTCCTCTCGTCCGCGGTCCTTTTCAGATCATACTCCCATTATTTGGGAGGCTGGCGATTCCTCCCGCCCGCGTGGTATTTTTCGGTATGAGAGAAGTTGGTTGCTGGAGCCTAATTTTAATGATATGGTGAGCAATCATTGGTCCCAGACTTCCTTTCGTGATGCGGCTCGCCGCTTTGATCTTAAGCTCTCGTCCCTTCGTCGTGTTCTCGCCTCCTTTAAATTTATCACTCGCCAGGCTAGACTCTCTACTCGCAATGAGGCTGAAGCGATTATTCTTCGCTTGGATCGTATTGAGAACGATAGGGAGCTCTCCCCAGAGGAATTAACTGAACGTTCTTCAGCTATGCAACTTGTCTCGGAGGATGACATGAAAAGGGCCATTGAGTGGAGGCAGCGTTCACGGATTCGTTGGATCAAGGATGGGGACGCTAATACTGCATTTTTCCATCGGGTCGCCAGTGCGCGTAAGCGTGCTAATTGTATTTCCTCCCTTGAAATTGGGGGCGTTTCTATTCAGGGCGATCGCGAGTTGGGCTCGGCTTTGGTTAACCACTTCAAAAATTTCTTCGATCGCCAGCCTTCTTCCTCCTGGCGCTGGACGGCCAGAGGGGTCCCCTCGCTTGCCTTCTCGGATGCGACTTTATTAACTCGGCCTTTCTCGCTTGATGAGCTTAAGGGGGCGGTTTGGGACCTTAACGTTGACGCATCCCCTGGTCCCGATGGGTTCCCCATCTCCTTTTATAGGGACTTCTGGGATGTTATCGCCAATGATGTTTTGGATGTGGCTCTCCAGTTTTGCGAGGGAAACCGGGGCTTCAACAGGATTAACCGAGCCAGCATGATCCTCATTCCGAAGTCCCACGGGGCTAGCCGTATTGAGGACTTTCGCCCAATTGCTATCTCCAATGGCATCTATTTAATCATTGCTAAGGCTTTGGTTAGGCGGCTTGCTCCACTTCTTGGCTCTCTCATTTCTCCCGCCCAAGCCGCTTTTGTGCAAGGGAGGCAAATCTCGGATTGCTTCGCGCTTGCCTCCGCGATTATTGATGGATGGCACAAACTAGTACGGAGGGGGTTCTATGGAAAATTGATTTTGCAAAGGCATATGATTCCTTGGACTGGCGTTTCTTATGGTCGGTTTTGAAGTCTCGGGGCTTCCCCCCCCCTGTGGATTTCATGGGTTAGACGATGTGTTACTACCGTCTCCTTCTCCTTATCTCTTAACGGCCGGCCGGCTGGGGGCCTTTTCCAGCCTCGCAGGGGGGTTCGTCAGGGCTGCCCCCTTGCCCCTCATCTGTTCTTCTGGCGGCTGACGTGCTGCCACGTATGATCCAGGGTGTGGCCAATGCTGGGCTTACTCGCGGATGCTCTTTGGGTGATTTTCATATTCCACTCCTTCAATTTGCGGATGACACCCTTTGCTTTATAGAGGGGGATCGGACTCAGGCCTTGGGGATGGCCACTACGATTCAACTTTTTTGCGAGATATCGGGGCTCCGCATCAATGGGGCCAAATCGAAGATTGTGCCTTTTGCTTTGTCTCCAATGGAGGCAGGGGAATGCTCTTCTATCTTGGGGGCTTCCCTCAGGGATCTGCCGCTGGAGTATCTGGGATTACCGCTCTCGGTGGGCCGTGCGCGCTTACGTGATTATCAGAGGGTGGTGGAGAAGGTGGAGTCCAAGTTGGCAGGATGGCGTGCGTCGCTGCTCTCCAAAGGTGGGCGTTTGGTTCTTCTTAAATCTGTCCTCTCGGCTATTCCCGTCTACTTCTTATCGGCACGCGGCTTGCCTAAGGGGATCCGGTTGCGCTTAGAGAAATGTATGAGGGTCTTTCTATGGGGTAAAAATGGAAATGATGGAAGAGGGATTCATTTGGTGGGGTGCAAGGCCTTAAATGTCGGTTTCGGTCACCATTTCGGTACCGACCAAAACAGAATTTCGATGGAATTTCGGTGGAATTTCGACCGAAATTTCGGTCATTTCTGTCATTTTTTGTACTAGGACCCCCATATTTCGGTCATTTCGGTCATTTCGGTCGAATTTCGATTTCGACTGGATATCGATATTCGACAGAAATTCGACCGAATTTCGCTGAAATTTGAGGCCATGGTGGGGTGGGATGACATTTCGCGTCCAAAACGCGACGGGGGCATGGGCGTTCTGCGGTTGGAGGTGGTGCGTGATGCTTTGCTTCTCAAATGGGCGATGAGGCTTTTAGGTCGGGATGAGAGTTTCCTGGTGCAATGCCTTCGCGTGCGGCTGGGAATGCCTTTGATTCTGTTTTTGGCGGGCAATCCCATGGAATTTTTCCCTCCTTTTGGCACGAAGTCTTCTCTGTCTTCAACTGTAACCGATCCCTGTTTAGGCCAGCTCTCGGCGATGGTAACTCCTTCCGATTCTGGTCGGTGGATTGGTCTGGTAATGGTATACTCATGAACCTCTTTCCGCGTCTTTTTGCGTTGGCCGGGGATAAACTTGCATCGGTGGCTTCGTGCTGGAACAATGGCGCCTGGTGCCCTATTTTGGTGGACAATCTTTCTGATCAGCGGTTGCTTGACTTCTCGGCCATGATGGCTCTCCTTGTGGAAGCTCCTTCTCCATCAAGGGGCCGTGATCACTTCGAATGGAAGGAAGGGACCTTCAGTTCTCGGAAGGCATATTTTTCTATTCTACCCAACGCCGTGTCTTCAGATGCGTCTTTTCTAAGTCACTGCAGGCTCATTTGGGGTCTCAAACTGCCGGAAAGGATTGGCATTTTTTTGTGGATTCTTAGACGTGGAAGATTGCTTACTCGCGATCGTTGTGCCTCGATTTTCCCGAATTTCACAGCCTTGTGTGGTCTGTGCGGTTCCGATGTTGAGACGCCCAGCCATCTTTTCCTTCATTGCGACCTCGTGCGGCCCATTTGGGATGACGTGGGATGGGTGAATCGTTACACGATTGAGGCTTTCTGGGAGAGCTTATATATCGTTGTTACTCGTCCGAGGGAGGAAAGACTTTTCCCCATTGCACGTATCTGGAGTATTTGGCTGGGAAGAAACAAATCGCTTTTTGCTGGGCAGAGATTTTATAAGGAAAATATTTGTATCGCAGCGAATCGCTTTTGTATTGATTGGTCATCCGTGTAGCGTCTTTTGGGAGGCGGATGATATCCTTTTTGATATCGTCTACCTTTACTTTTTGTTTTTCTCTCCCTCTGTAAGTATTTTCTATCCTCTTTCTTAATAATATGGGGCGAACACCTATGAGTGTCTCCCCCTCTTTTGAGTGTCAAAAAAAATCTTCTCCCATCAACATCTGTAACATTATCTCATTAGGAATATATTTTTTATATATTCATATTCAGATAATGATACAGATGTTGATGGGAGGAGATCAATGACAGGATACGTCTTCACTTTGGGGAATTTGATCATCGGTTGGAAGGTTACCGTACAACCATCAATTACTTTGTCTACTAAAGAGGCAGAGTACATGGCTTTGACAAAGGCTGCGAAGGAAGGCATATAGTTGAAGGAGTTAAATGGAAATCTCAGTTTATAATAGGATCAAACTATAGTATATTGTGACAATCTCAGTGTGATATGCTTAGCCAAGGATCATGTGCATCATGAGAAGACCAAAGCATATAAATGTTATATATTAATCCATTCATTCTGAGAAGATGATCAAGGTGAAGAAGATCCGCACAGCAGATAATCCAGTCGATATGTTTACAAAGACAATTCTTGGGAGTAAGTTCAAACACTGTTTGGACTTGCTCAATGTCGACAGTTGACAATAGCCCCAAGGAGGGGTTGACGGCAGCACTGCGAAGCTTGGCAAAGCTTCTCAGAGAATTCAATTCAAGGTGGAAATTGTTGATATACCTTGAATCCTGACCATATGACCGAGGTTGAACAACCTCATACGCGCCCCTCCTATCGTACCATATACCAACAAGACGGACGCCTCGGTGGCAAATTTTTTTATTAGCAGCTCCATTTGTATTCGTGTATATGGATACGTTTCTTTCAGGGATCCGTCTGTACAGGAGTACTATATAAACTCCCTAGGGTTGGGGCTCTCTGTATCCTCTGTACTTTTCTTCTGTCTACAAAGTGAAAATCGATCGCCACTGCCGAAGGATGCAGCCCAGTTACGAGTGAACCTTGTAAATACGTGCATCTCCATGCTTGCTTGATTGAACTCATTTGTGTGTGTTTCCACGATTTGCAATAGTAATAGGAGAATGTCTCCCATCGCTAATGAGTACAAATCAGACATGACGAATGATATTGTAGGATGTGAATTGCTCCCTATCATCGCAAAGATGAAGAGATGCTCTTAAATCCATGATCCATTCTAAAATATATGCATTAACGGGTGGTACGAGCAAAATATGTACCTGAGATACCGATAGATGCAGTAATGCCAGAAAGCCGGAAGAGCACTAGTAGAACCTGCGAATGAACATGATATCCCTCAGATGGCAGACAATATTGTTGAGGGAAAAAGAGTTCATACATTATGAGAGGCCCTAAGGTTCTCTTATATAAGAGAGGAACCTCTAGGGCAAATTACGAGAAGAAAAAATTAGAAAATAAGAAAACAATAATAAAGATAACTAATATCTCAACACTCCCCCTCAAGATGGAGCGTAGATATCGATCAAACTCAGCTTGGAACAACATCTCTGATAAGGTCCTTTGCTAGGGCCTTTGTAAGTATATATGATGTCTAATCTCCCGAGCTGACATGTGTAATGGCGATAAGACCTTTTTGTATCATGTTACGAGTGTAGTGACAGTCCACCTCTATGTGCTTTGTCCTCTCACGAAAGGCTAGATTGTTGGCAATGAAGAGAGCAACCGGATTATCACATTGGAGATGCATGGGAAGAGGCATCTCCAATGTCAGGTCAGTAAGTACTGATCTGACCCACATCATCTATGTGCTAGCTTGTGTCATGGCCATGTATTCCGACTCAGCACTTGATCTGGCAACCACAGTCTGCTTCTTACTCTTCCATGAAACAAGAGAATTCCCTATGAACACAGCAAAACCTGATGTAGACTTTCTATCCTTTGAACACCCAGCATAATCTGCATATGCACATGCTGTAACAGAGAGAGATGTGCCTCTGCTGAAAAGAAGTCCCGTACTAGGTGAAATCTTCGAGTATCTCATAATCATATGGATTGCATCTATATGTACATGTCTGAATTGCTACATAAACTGACTCACTTTGCTCACGGCAAAGGATATGTCGGGCCTAGTAATAGTCACATATAATAGTTTGCCAACATGCTCTATGTATCTCCTCTTGTCGACATCCTCAGTATCATCATCATAGAGCTTCATGCTCGGGTCAATAGGAGTAGTGGCAGGTCTGCAATCTGTCATGCATGTCTCTTAAAGATCGGTAACGTACTTCCTCTGGGTACAAGACCTCGTTGCTTCCTGGCAAACTCCAGTCCCAGGAAGTAACATAAATGTCCAAGATCCTTGGTCACAAACTGCTGACCTAAGAAGTCCTTGGCACCCTAAATGCCCTGCTCGTCATCCCCTATAATAATAATGTCAACGTAAACAAGAATGACAATAGTACCTCTCTGGGTCCTCTGCACAAACAAGGAGTGATCGGCAGTCAATCTCACGAAACCCCGCTGCTCTATCAAGTTTGAGAGATTATGGAACAATGCTCTTGGACTCTGCTTAAGGTCACATATAGCCTTGTGTAGCCTGCAAACCTTCTGACACTCCTCCGCAGCAGCAAACCCAGGTGGTTGTTGCATGTAGACCTCCTCCTGTAGATCACCATAAAGGAAGGCATTCTTCACATAAAGCTGATAAAGTGACCAATCTCGTGTCACAGCAACAGAAACGCAGAGTAGAATGTCTAGCAACTGGAGAGAAAGTATCATAGTAGTCCACCCCATGTGTCTGGGGGAATCCACGTGCCACAAGACTCGCATTATAGCGATCCACGTTGCCATCCGTACGGTGTTTCACAATGAACACCCATTTGCATCCCACAACAGATGCATCAACTAGGACAGAAACAAGACTCCATGTAGCACGTGAGTGTAGCGAAGTCATCTCCTCCTCCATAACTAACCTCCACTGACTATCCCCAAGAGCCTCCTGATATGTCTGTGGTATCTCTACTACTGATTGTGCCAAGGTAAATCAACTGAAATCCTCTGGCATCCTATTCAATGAAATCTGAGTTGCAAGAGTATAAGTAGCACACTTACGTCTCGGCTTACGTAGGGCAATCGATACATCAAGATCATATGCCAAGTCCGTAACCTCTTGAGAGGGCACCTACTCATCCTGTATAGAATATTGTTGCACAGACAACTCAGTTGAGCCATCAGTAGAAACAATGTGTTCATTACATGCCTGAGGCATGCTAGATGACAAGCAAGACCTATGAGCAGGGGGAATCGAGCGAGGCATGCGAGTAAAAAGAAGAGGCAAAAACTAAGTCACAGGAGCAGGTGTAAATGTGGATGAGGAGGTGGTGGTATAGCGGGAGTAGAGGGAGGCGAAGGAATGACAGTAGGAGGTGGAGGCATGTAGATCTCGTTGTCAGAGTCAGATGAGGCTAGTTTGTCACTTGTAGGAGAAAATATATAACAGACTCATCAGCACTAACAAAGTACTTCCGCCTTAGCGAATCAAAGCAACGGTACCCCTTCTGGGTGACAGCTCTAGGAGAGAGCTTGTCACGACCTGGAGAGACATCATGAACAAAAGCTACATATCCAAACACACGAGGTGTAAGGGAGAAAAGATCCTTCTCGAGAAACGCAATTGACAAAGGAATCTTCTCTCCCAGCACAGATGAGAGCATGCGGTTCACCAAATAGCATGCAGTAAGGACAGCATCGACCTAGTAAGAGTGAGGAGCATGACTCTGTATCAACAAGGTTCTGGTCACATCAAGTAAGTGATGGTGTTTGTGTTTGGCAACACCGTTCTGTTGTGAAGTATAGGCACATGAAGTCTGGTGAACGATGCCAAGAGATCTAAGAAACTCAGAAAGATGAAAGGTGCTGAATTCTAAGGCATCATCAGTATGAAAATAATAGATCTTAGCAGAAAAATATTCCTTACTTCATTAAGAAAATATTTGATCACAGATCCAGCCTCAGACTTATTCTTCAAAAGAAAGACCCAGAAAAGCCTAGAAAAATCATTAACAACCACAAGATAAAAACGATGTCCCTGATGATCAGGAACACGACTTGGAACCCAGATATCTTAATGAAGGAGCTCAAACAACTGGGAACTACTCTGACTTTGACGAGATGGAAAGGAGGAACGATGATGCTTCCCAAGCTGGCATGCCTCACACTGAAAGGAGGATCCAGTGGAAATCTGATGGAGAACATGACATAGCTTCTACTATGGAAGGTGACCAAAACGAAGGTGCCACAGATATGGAGAGACTGGTTCAGTAGATATAGTGGAACAACCAACATGAGGAGGTCAGACCACTCTGTAGAATCATCGCTGCTCACGGCCACATCCAATCACCATGCCCGTGAGTATGTCCTGAAACACAAGAGAAGATGGATCAAAGATGGCCCGACAATGCAGGTCCTTAGTAATCGGACTTATAAAAAGTAAATTCATATGAAAGTCAAGAGCATATAAACCATTCTAAAGACGCATAGATGCCGTCAGATGTACCTCCCCGGTCCTGTAATTGGTAAGTGGTCACCATTGGCAATGGCAACCCATCAACCCAATGGTATAGTCTTGTAGGACCTCAGTTGTGCTCTGTCTCCATAAAGACAATGAGAAGCACCAGAGTCTAAGATCCACTCTGTCATATCTGCGTCATGACTACCAGTGAAAGCATAAGCGATACCTGAGGAGCTCGAAGAGACTCTAGCTACGGCATAGGTGGAAGCCAAAGTGTCCCACATCACCTTGGTTGTGGGCTGGTTCAGAATATCATTGGATATCTCTGTGGTGAGTGTCCCACATAGCCAAACAAGCATATACACATCATCTTGCTTCCAAGAAACATTTGCCCCAGTCTTATCTATTGGCTATGTATTTGTCAATATGTACTCCTTGTTGTTGCACTGCATGAGGGTAAGAAATTGCATGGACCACAACTCGTAGTTGGTCCCATCCATCTTAACGATGGAAGCCGGGCCCTTAAAGGCTCCGGACGAGAAAATGTCACCCTTGTTCTCTAACATGATGGTAAGAAGGACGAATAACGAAACTCAACTAGGGAGTAGATCAAAATAAACGAGTCTACACAATCATACGTAGGATTGTTGTACGTGTAGGCTCTTACAACCATCCTCATCAATCTTCTCTGCTTGTTAGGGTCAGAAATCAGACCATAAAACAATTTACAGAGATGTATGGCGGCACACGGGAGGATCGACAGCAACCTGAGCGGTCAAGACAACGGCCAAGGGTGCTCGAGGTGGCGTCCTGGGGGCTGGGGCAGCAGCCTGGGGGCTAGGGAATGGCCGTGGGGGCTGGAGTTGTGGCCCTGGGGCCTGGGCTGCGACCCTGGGGCCTAAGTGCAACCCTGGAGGTCGACCTGGGGGTCGAGGGGAAGGCAAAGGCCCTGAAGGTTGATCCGGAGGCCAGGAGTGGCGGCCCTGGAGGTCGGCCTGGAGGTTGGGAGGTGGCCAGAGGTCGAGGTGGGTGGCCAAAGGGAGTAACGGCAAGAGGGGTGTGGCAGGTGGGTAGGGTTAGGGTTTGGTAAGGTACGAGAACTCTGGTCTAGGACAGTGGCTCTGATACCATGATAATGGAAAAAGAGTTCATACATTATATAGGAGAGGAATCTATTGGGCAAATTACAAGAAGAAAGAAGAAATAGAAAATAAGAAAACAATAATAAAGATAAATAATATCTCAACAAATATCATCTTACTTCTGATCAAAAGGAGTAGCAATGTACCCAAACAACTCAACAGCACGAGTAAATACAGGGCAAACCGTGCTTTTAATACTCGTAGGGGGTGCTGGAATCTGAAGGTGTGGAGGCACCCGTGTAGGGGAGCTATAGTGGTCAGCAACACCCGAGGGGGTGCTGGAGGCTTGGCGTCACCCAAGAGGGTGTGTTGGCACCACCCCATAGAAGGTCGTATCGATATCGATATCGTTTCGATATCATATCGATACGATATTTCGACGATATATCAACGATATATCACCGAAATATCGCCCATATCGGCGAGCCTTTGTGAAGAAAATGCCTGGAAATCGGGATATATCGCCATATCGGTGCCCATATCGGTCCCATGTCGATATCGATATATCGGCGATATATCGAGATATTTCCTTCCATGCACCACCCTAGAGGCGGAACAGCGTTTCCTATAGGTTGTTGGGGGCACCCAAGAGGATAGGTGAAGTCTGTGGTGGCACCAAAGGGTTGTTGGTAGCACCTAAGGAGGCTGGCAGCACCTGCAAGGGTTGATGGCGACACTTGGGAGCCTTCAACGACGGTGCAAGAGGGGGAAGAGGGCCTCATGCAAGACCCTAGGTGAGGGAGTGGGCCCATGCAGGCGCCCAACAAGAGAGAAGGCTTGGTAATGGCGGCGGGATATTTAGGTTTGGTCTAGGACCATTGCTCTGATAGCATGTAGAGAAGAGAATGGATTGTTGTCTTATTTCATGGGTCTAGGATTTCTTATATAACATGAAACCCTTGAGAGCTAAAAAGGAGAATTACATAAAAGACCTTGAAGGGTTACACGATTCAATAAATAAATAGAAGACAACATAAATCTAACACGTCATAAGGGTGTTAGAGAAACAAATACGTCTCCATACATTGCCATGTTTCAATGAAGTGTTTGCTCCAATTTTATCAGTCTACTCGGGATGTGTCAGGATATATTCTTTGTTGTTCTTTATATAATTCTCATGAACTGCATAGCCTAAGTTCAAAGTTGGTCGCATCCATCATGACAATGGGTGTAGGACTTTTGAATACCCCCAGATGATAAGGGTGGAAGAATATCAACCTTGTTTTTTATAATAACGAGTGAAGGAGAGATCAAGGAAGGACGCAACCGGGTGGTAGAGATCTGATTTTTATTTACATAATCATGTAGGGAACAGGATATGTGTGCAAACTTAGAGCGCAACTTTTCCCATCAACTTCGGAGGCACTATGGGGTAGACGATAAGATTTAGATGCCTACATCTGCCATGACTACACTAAAACCAAGGTGACATGTTGGTTGGGTACACGAGAATCAAAATGGACTGGCACAATTCTCGAGATGGGCATGTACGATCATATGGTGGTCCTAGGGTGCCAACAGAGGTGTTGCAACGATAATGGGCATCGTAGAGGCATCCGCGATGTGCTAGGTGCCGTATGGGCGGTGCCACATGAGCATAGCACCCCACGTGGTGAATCCGAGCAGCATGATGCTGTAGACAGAGGCACGAAGGTGTGGGAGTCGTGAGGAAACCAAGGTGCGAAGGAGAGAGGATAGTTGGTAGGGTCTCGGGTGTCCAGAGGATATCAGGGCTCCGGACTCTAATATCATACAAACGGAAATGAATAACGTGTTTATTTTGTGTCCATAGGGCTCCTTTATGTAGAGAAGAAACCCTATAAGGCAAATAACCAGGGAATTTCATAAAAAAATTAAGAAATGTATAAATAGTATTTCCTATAACTTATACTATTTTAATTAAGAGTACCTTCTAAGTTGGTCACGTAGCCTGATATTTTCTAATGCAAAACGTGTAAGTTCAGGGTTCCTGTCTGCTCTAGATCTAAGCAACTGAATCTCCTCCTTCAAAGATTTATTTTCTTCTTGCAAGTATGATTCAGCTGGTATTAGGTCATTCACAATGGCCTCCAGCCGCTGAATCTTCTCCTCTCGAAACTTGAGCATCATTTTTATGCAGCGTGTATCCTCCTCCCTTTGACAAACCTGAAAAGTTACTGAAATTAAAGAAGCTAATCCATTATCATGGCATAGCATGGCAATAGGTATATGTACATCTAATGTTGATTACCAGACAATTCAGCAGCTCAATTTCAGCTTCAAGATTTTTAACGTCAGTATCGGCCATTTTTTCTCTTCGCAGCGCACCAGACAATGTTGCTTCCAATGATTTTAACTAACAAAATGAAGATAAATTCAAGAAAACCTCAAGTAAACTAGTCATTACGGCGATTGCAAGAGACACACCCAGAAATGCTGAATATATTTGCAAATTACTGAAATTCCAAGTACACTCAGCCTAAACTAAAGTCAACGGTATGAGTTAAACTAGTAAAATTTGCCAGAAATTTCGTTGGAACAATATAGCCTTCTACTTGGGTAATATTGGGCAAAAAAACATAAACATGTTTAAGCAGTAAATAATTCATCATTATTTGGTGTAACTAGTTGATCTTTGGTGAAAATATTAATGAAAGGAAACCTTTAATGAACTTCGAAAGCATCCTTGGCATCCAAAATGTTAAATGCTGTCTGAAAACTAGTACATTTTTACTTTAATTTTTTAGAAAAGCATTTACATATTTTTGGAATTGCTACTAAACAAACAGTTTGGTTATCACAAGCGATCATGAATTAAAATCAAAATCCCCATGCTTGAGAACATTGTAGATTTTCAAAAGCCATTTGCTAGATATCAGAGAATGCAACTAAACTTGTAGTTTAACTTGAAAAAATCATGATAATAAGTATAGAAGACTGCTTTAATTAGGTCATACCTGGCTAGTTGATACCAACATTCCACTCAAATCTCCCATCTCTTGCAAGTTTGTGCATTCTTCAATAGTTTCAATTGGAAGCCTTTCACCATATGGGGTACAACATCTGTCTCCACCAGTGTCTTGGAAAATAGTAGTTCGAAAAGAAAGAGATCTTGAAACATTTTGACGTTTGAGCATAGAAAGTTCTTCCTGCACACCTCCTCTTACAGAATGTTAGTCGACACTCGTGAAAAAATGTAATGAGTTTCATAACCTTTAAAACCAAAATTCCGCAGAAGGAAATAAGATTTCCATCCAACCTTTAAAAGATGAATCTGATGTCGCAAAGCAATAACATCCCCAGAAGCATCTTCATTGACTATGGCCTACGTGGAAATATGCAAATTATGCATACATAAAGAGGGAATGGGAAAGTCAATTTTGAGATTGCTTCTGCCGAAACTTACATTGTTTTGGATGAGCTTTGCACGTTGAGCAAACTTTAGAGTGCTTAAAGTTTCGTTTGCACAACTGCAATGCAACTTGTTGAGAAATTCAAGCTTCTGATAAACTAAAATATTACCGAAGGAAGCAAAGATACAAGAAAAGTTTACCATGTTGAAGGGCTGACATTGGCAATTATAACTGTCTTTGAGTTTCCCCCGAGAGAGTCCTGTATAAAGTTGCATGCACGACATAAACCAAGAAGCATTACAAAGAACTGGTCAGATGTGTATGCACTGAAGTGAAGTACTATATACATGTTGACTGGACAATCACCAATCAAGACAACTGACCAACATAGTTATGCAATAACCCCTAATTCATAGAATCATGATTCTATCGTGACATGATGAACAAACAACTTCGGAGAATAATCCAAAATCAACTAATAGTAAACAAGAAGGTAAACAAGCTCATATAGTTGAATTATATTTATTGTATTTAGATGTCATTTTAATTAATTTTACAATAATCGTGAAAAAGCTTTGGCAAATTGCATGTAGCATCAAAGTTAATTTCTTCCAGTGCAAAAAATCTGACCTGAAGGAGAAAAGTCAACCTTGAATCTCTGTAAGGAATATGCCGTTGTTTACCTTGAGCTACATCAACTAAAAGCATAATAACATGACTGAAAAGCAAAAACAGCACATATCACAAACCTTCGTATGAGTACCTCAATGGACAAACATTTTAAAGAATGCTTGTTGTAAAGAGTAATAATGAGGACAACAAGTCCAATATAAATGGAAATCTCTACACTGGTTTTAAAAATATGAATCAGATGTAATATACATTTCTTATTATCTTTGGAGGACGCAAATATACCTTGCATATAGAGGTTTACAATAGCTAAATCAGAAGAGAAAGAAAAGACGAATGCATAAAGACTATGGCTGTCATAACCATTGCATACAGCGGTTATTTACATAAAAGAAAATATCAACAAGGGAATGGAGATAATATAGTCAATATACCCCTCGCACTCAAGATGGTGCCTAATCAAACTTGAGATTGTGAAATGGGCCGTTGCTTTAGCATTGGAGCTGTGATTCAAAAATTTACTCCAAAGGACGAGATGTGGTTCGGGACAACATCTTCAGGGATCAGGATGCATCTTGGAGACCACTACTACGGAGATGGAGATACAGCATGAATGCCGCTACTTTATAGATGGAGATGCAGCTTGAAGACAACTATTGTGGAGATAGATATGTGATTTAGAAGCCGTTGCCAAGGAGATGGAGATGCAGCTCAGAAAACAATACTTTAGAGATGAAAATGCGGCTTGAATTTTTAACTGCTATTACCGAGATGTTACAGTTACAAAGCTGCCACATTGGACATGGAAATGTATCTCAAAGCATTCACCAGAGGAGATGAGGCATTGGCAGTGGTTTTTGATGGTGGAGATTTACAATATGAAAGTGGTGGTGGCGGCAATGAAGGTGGAGGCTCTAATATCATGTGACAAATATAAAACAAAGGAGATTGACACCTTGTTGTTTTTTGAGAACACAGGTACTTCAATATAGGTTTATAATAGCTGAATTATGAATAAAAATACAGCAACAAGAAAGTCTTTTCCCACAATTAAGTAGGGTCGGTTACATGGATTTTTTTTACCTCCATTCAAATCTATTTCGGGTCATTCTCGGGTTTAAACAAATGAAGAAAAAATATAGAAATCATAGCCATTGCGTGCAAAGTCTAATCTATTGAAAAAAAAAGGAAATATTAACAATGGATGGAACTAATATACATAGTACATACAGACTTTCAGAATTGGATTATGGATATAAGAAACAAGAAAACATAGCATTCAATGTAGTACCCCAGTGTGGACAAAGATTTATTGATATTTGTTGCCTCCTTTAACCTCTCCCCTTCAGCTCCAGAAGTCTTTTGTCTGTATAAATCAAAGGAATAGAGACAGTAACTTCGTACAAAGATATTATAATGAAGAAAAGCATGTACAATTACCTTTCTGAGCCTGCAAGATCTACAAGGTTTAACCTCGCAAATCTCAGGTTGGTTAATGAATTCTTTTCCCACTGACTTTCAATAACACAAGTAAAGACACTGTGTGAACGACTGCTCTCACGATTCATATTTGTAGCAGCCACTTTCCTATTTGCAGCACCCTGCAAGAAGAAAGACAAACAAGATAAGAGACGTCTAAAATAAGTTGAAGATGAAATCTAAAAATGTAAGTATGCAAGAAAGATGATGAAGATCATAGAGGGATTTGCTCAAACTCTATCAAGATACCCAATCAAATCATCCCTAGCACTGCCCTCAGATTTTGATATTCTAAACAAGGATTGGAGGCCATATGGAATTAAAACAAGATCTATTACTCAAATGAAAATCCGGAAAGATATTCATATCTATGTTCAACTAACTTACAGTGCAGGGCACGAGTTCTTCTCAAGGTGGAGTTGCCATATTATAGAGTGCAAAAGTCTTCCACCCTAAGGCGAATGAAGATTCCACGAAGATCGACCACGTAGAAGACACCCAAGATGACACTTATCACCACATTTTCGTGTGCAAGGACTCTGTGTAAAACCTCGCACTTTGACCCCAACCCCAAAAAAATCCTCCATATTGCTAAAAACGACCTTTTCCTTGGCCAGAGCTTGCTGAGACCTTTCCATAAAAACATCGAAAGCAAAGTTCTAAAGTTAAGTTACCGGTGTTTTAGTGTAAACAAATTATAATCCACTCAAGGACCCGAATCCAAACCTATATCTAAAAATAGAGGACGAGTGGGATGCCAAGCCCTAAGTCCTAGACGCTCCATATTCCCTCATCGAAGACTTTGCCAAAGTGCAACGATGTCATCATCGGAGCTCGCCAAGATTCGCCAGATTATCGAACCAAAATCATATCAACATGCATAATAGCTTAATGTCATCTATGGGTGTATGTTTTCACAATAGTCCAAGACGTCAAAGATGCTCAAACGCGTGAGAGGAGATTTTGAGGTAACATTCATATAAGTAACAAATCCCCCCCCCTAATACACCCATCCCGCATTGTTGTTGGTTTCACATGTTTCAGTTGATCACATCGGCAAGAAATCCCCTAAATTATTAATTGTTTCATGTGGCATGGTTTATTGTGATTGTTGATGCTATATATTACCCCCCCCCCATTTTGCATATGATGAATAAAGTGCAAGAAAATACGTGTTAGAGATCATGATAAGTGGGGGAAACGGCAAGAACGTGGAAAACAATGACAACAACAAATGAAAATATGCTTAGGGTATCAATGTAATTGTACACCATACAAGTGTCATGTACACAACTACTTGGGGAAAATCTCATGCTAGAAGATAAAGTGCATCGTTATGACAATGGCTACACCGACCGAAGGAGTAACAATAAAAAGGAAGATAGATCAGTAAGTAATAACTAAGTATATACCGTGCACTATCGCTTATACTTGTGCATTTAGAGTAACATTGAATATTTATGGAAATAAAATTAATAGTTTCTAAATCCCTCGATATCCATTACAATGGTCTGGTGGTAGTGCAGTGTGCGTGCCACCCAAAAGACCATGGTTCAAATCCCTACTTGTGGGGGTTGTGTTAGGTAGGCGACAACCAACGTAAAAATAGTCGGATCTTTCAACATGGATTTGAGCAAGATTCCATGTATCCGATCCTACTTAAAGTGGGAGAAGAATTCGTCATTTTTTTATTTTCTAAATCCCTTGCCTTGTGTTGTTTTGGAACAAAATTCCAAGATTATTTCTTATAAATATATGGTCTGTTTATTAAAATAAGCATGTAGATTTAGGATAGTAAAATGGGTACGTCAAATGTGAGTCGAACAAGTGTTGCATTGAGACAAAATACGAATATGCCAAATGAATCAAATTCCCTAACATGGCATTAGCAATAATTGCGGTTGCATGTACTCTCACTGATGTGATTTCCTATGTTGGGCATTTCGCCTTGCATGCAAATGTGTTTTCCTCCGTTACATCAGGTAGATGGAGTTAGGTGTCGCAAAGGATTAGGCATGCACCCTTTAACTTTGAGCTAGATCCTTAGAAAGTTGTAATCCCAGCAATCGTGTTGGTTGACACATCGCACTTGGTGTGTGGTGTTGTATCGTCTGTGCGACTCGACGGAGTTTAGTGTCAAGTGTAACAATTGGTATTCTAGTCATCTCACTTAGACATGGAGTTAGAAGTCAAACTGGTCGTAGGTGAAAATCGGGAGAATTTCTAATAAAGACGAGAGGATGCCGAGGGGGGGCAATCTCGTTCATTTGAATTCGAGCCAAGCTTTGTCTTCCGCGGGAAGCTCATCCTTATCGGATACTTCCTGTAGATCTTAGTCGTACTAGCTACATCTTCTTTCTGTGTTGGGAGGGTGATTGCTTTGGAATGGTATTAGCTCCTTCATATTCAGACAAGAAAAAGAAAAAGAAAGGAAAAGAGAACATTGAGACGATTATGAATTAGATTGAGTTTCCGTTAGTTGACCAAGCAATCTCCAATTCCGTTATTTCAACTACATTCAATGATCTTTCGAAGCACTTAATGTGGCCCACACCAAGTAGTATTCTGAATGATAACCACGTGAGAGGTGGTCCAGGATTGGTTAGTAAAGGAGGAGAAATATGTTTTTTCCTATTTTGCCACGGGGTTGACTCCCCGTGTGAATAAAGGCACATGTGCTTGTATATTACACCATTGTCGACTTTTGTCAACAAATAGGGTTTGGGAACTTTGTTTTTATTGACAAAGGTTTGTGGACTTACTTAGGAGTGCTCATGTTATGAAGCATATGTTGTTATCAAACTCGTATTCCGTGTGTACCACTTTTGGATAATTCGAGGTAACCTCGAGATAAATAATAAAAGATATAAGAGTACATTTATCAGATGTATGACACAATGAGTCAATGTAGCCTTATATGCACCATGTGTTCCTATTTGCAGTTAGACTAGTGTTTAGCGTTAGTCTTAATGACGGGCAATTGAAGGCTAGGGTTTGGGCCTTAGCGCATCACGGAAGCATAAGGATCGCATCACATGTGATCAAGAGCAACTAGTCATACTAGTTACTCGGAGCATCAGAAATTAAAATATATATATAAAGATGAAACCACATGATAAGAGAACCATTCTCATATTGTTTCAACAAGATCACAAGCAAGTAATAGAATTACCTCTTGAAGTGTGTTTGCGATCGTGTATGTCTCTAATCGAAGAGACCTCCTATCTCAAGTATGATCCGATGAAGGATGCACTTGCGGGTACGTAGATGAGACGTGTGCTTTAGCAATCCGATTCAAAGATCGGAGCGTGGAGTCTCCTGATTTTGTCCCACGAAATCGATAGTCTTCCTCACGAGCGAGATGCATCGAAGAAGGCGCAGATCCACGAGTAGTTGATCCAGTAGCACGATGGCAATGCGACGATTGCAATGGTCACTAGGTCAATATGGTGGACGAGCACAATATTGAGAGAGACAGAGGGCGTGTATAAGAATAGGAGAGTTGTTGCTCTTGCAATTGTTTTAAAGAAAGAGCTCGGTCTAGCCTTTCTTTTATAACATATTGGACGTCGATGGATCTTAATCCATGTGCACACATAATCAAAGGTGCAGATTATTTTATGCTTTCAATCAATTGTCATAATTTTATTGCATAAATGTACAACAACAAATAATCGATTTAAAATAAATTAAATATATTGAATATTCATCAATACAATTTAATTTAATTAAATCAATCAACATGTGGAATGAATGGAAGCAGAGCAAGCATCCTTCCTTTCATAGAGTGAACGACCACATTGAAATAGGACTCAATGTGGTCGCCCACCCTCTATTAATAAAAGGTGGCTCTTTCATTACAATTTTGTGAGATCGCATATCTCAACAAAACATTTCACATGTGCAAGAAGTTTTGTTGCATAATTATTCGACAAAATAATTTCAAATTACTTTGTGATAATTTTTTATACACATATGCAAGTTCTGGAGGGTGGATGGACGCGGGTTCGTCGAGGCTCAAGCGGTGGTGCCCTTCACTGCAAGGGACCTCGTCACATATATTTGCGGAGGGGCCGGAGTTCAAGGGAAGATGCTTGCAGTGCGGAGGTTGGGGTCATCGGGCAGCGGATTGTCCTGACCAGATCAAATGGTTCCTATGCAAGGTTAACAGCCACCGAAGTTTCTCATGCCCATCGCAGCACGCAAAAGAGCCTGTCAGGATGAAGGAGGGCTCGGAGGGGTGCGGTGGAGAGGTGCTTGTGGGGAGTGCCGCTGTGAGGGGACTTGCATGATCGACACGATGGAGGATGTCGGTCGGGCGATTGGCAACGGATTCGGTGGTGACGTAGTCAAGCTAGATGGGTGATGGTATGTGTGTGGGGATTATCACCGATGAAGGCTCGAAGGTTGTTGAATCCGTCTCAATGCGCAGGTTGTAGGGTCCGCTAGCAACGGTCTTTAGTGAGGTCATCGTGAGATCTAGCAGCAGGGTCGATCGGCAGTTATCAACGGCCTGCCGCTTTTGGGCCAGAGCATGGAGGTGGTTCGAGATCTATTAGCGTCGGTTATGCAGGTGCGGGAGGTTCTTTCGAACGAACTGTGGCAAGGCCAGCCGCTGTGGTTTGTGGCGGAAGGTTGCGATTTCAAGTGCTCCCTGTCGGTGAGCTTTATGGTGTTTTTTCCGCAGATGTGACTTCATACTGGAGGTGCAGGAGGAAAGCAGGTCGACCGATGCGATCGGAGCTTCAACCGAGGCAACGGGAGCAGCTGCGAGAAGTGCCATGTCTAGGAAGGGGAAGCGTCACCATTTGTGAATTTTGAAAAGGAGATGCTGAAAGGGGAAAAGGAAGGTCTTTCTTCACACGCAAGCAGCAGCAGCCGGAACGAGGCGAGCTTAGGTTGTCTCGGATGCAAGGCCTCCTACGTGGAGGCTTTAGTCGAGTGTTGGGGTCGGAGATTGGATCGACCGGCTTTTGCGTCGTGTTTGGGCGATTTTAGACCTACAGAGTCAGGCAGATTTAAGCAAGCGGAGTCAGGTGTTTCAATGCAGGGTGATGGCTTATCGGTTATGCATGAAGGATCCGTGTGGGCAGGGGTGGATCCGTTCGAGCAAGCAGGTAGCTAGAGGCAGCATGCTCTTTTATCGAGATGTCAAATCCTTTAACTGGCCCGATCGATGGTAGAAACCATGACCGCCAAAGGGACCCAAACCCAATATTGGTGTCTGGGGAGTGCTCCTAGACGGTTTGTACGAAAGAAGGCAGCGCTGTGGTGCCTCTACGGAGTGGCTCGTCCGTGTGGGAGCTGGGCTCTGGGCGGGGCATTAGGGAGTCGGCTCCCACGAGGGAGGATGTTAGTGATGATCCCTCGAGGAATCGAAGGATGAGGTTTGGCTTGTCGTACTTCCACTGGAAAATTTTGGAGAAGAGGAGGGTCATGGCTAATGAGTAGTGATATACCGTCGACCGGAGGGAAGCAGGACCGGATGGTTGTCAGAAGGTGAGGGGGCAAGCAACGATGGACGGGAGGTTGTCGCACCTGCTTCTCTTGAGCGGTAGATGGAAGAGGTTTTGTTGTCGCAGCAGGAGGAGGTGGGGCCGAGAGGGTCTTACTGTCAGGAAAGGTGCTGGGGAGATCGAAGGGGGTCGAGGCGGCTGATCCTAGGTCGAGGGAAGGGCACGAGTTGGCAGTGGTGTCATGTCTTGGTCTAGTAAGGCATGGGAGTTTCTCATGTTTGTTTTAATGAAGATGGTCTCATGGAACGTCAGGGGTTTGGGCCAGGTCGACAAACATATGATAGTTCGTAATCTGTTATCTGAACATAAGGCAGATGTGGCTTTTCTGCAGGAAACTAAGCTGGCAGATGCTTTGGATGGTTTTTGGAAGGAAGTGGGGGGAAATAAGTTGGGGAAATACAGGGCCATTGAAGTTGTTGGTGCGGCCGGGGGCGTGATCATGGGTTGGGATGGGAGCAAGTTAGATTTGGCAGAGGAGATGCGAGGGGTGTTCTCTTTGGCGGTTTTGTTGAACCGCAAGGCCGACGGTAAGCGACTTATGGTGACTAACGTTTATAGCTCGTGCAATGGCGTGGACATCAGCAGGCTTGTGGATGAACTATGGATGGCTAGGGCGATGTTTCAGGATACGATTTGGCTTATTGTAGGGGATTTTGATGTGATCTTGCAACTAGAGGATAAAGTACAAAAAATGCCAAATGAAATATGTGCGTGAATATACATGGCATGAAGCATATATCCTTATTTTTGTGTATTGTTAGGAGCAAATTAACTATTTTTAATAAATAGATGAAAAGCATAAAAATATAAGTCCTGGAAGGGACATTTTTGCCATAAAAATAAATGGCAGGGGCTTGCATGCAAATTTGCCAACATAAAACAACATTTTTTTAATTTTAATAAAACTTTTTAACAATTACAAAAATCGCCAGGGATATACATGCAATGCCCAGCTCACGTGGGACGACACGTGAGCTGAGCTGGACTAGACCAAAATGTAAATAAAAAGAACTACAGGGGTCTTGTTGCAAAAGTCCATTTATTTTTAAACGGTACATTTTATTTATAGAATTAAAAAGTAAATACAGAAAAGGCAGGGTGAGGTTTGCAATTTACCCATTTATTGCATGCCATCCAACGGTTGATAGGCGTTTACTTGGACACGTGGCACATTCTCATGCGATGATACCCCTTCGGGGCTAGACGGCTGCGATTAGATCGCCCAAGGCAATCTGACGATATGGGCTCTCCTTGATCCAACGCCACCTGTAGCATCTGGAGCACAGCAGACGATCGAATGGCTGGAAAGCAGCCTGGAAGAACAGGTCAAGAACTCGCCTAGGGAGAGCTTCAATCCGTTCCTCTGAGTGCCTCCAACCTCCAATCCCTCTGCCGAAAGATTCTTCTCGTTCCTAGGGATCCTTCGCGTCAGATGGTAGCTTCATGAGGTACGTTGGAGCCCAAATGAAGCTGGCAGGCTCGAGGAAGAATACGGGTTCCACGTACCTCCTCTCTCTTCAAAAATCGACCCTTGAGGATCCTTTGGCCTCTTAGACCTGCACAGCAAACTCAAAACCACACATGGAAGGTCTAGGGGCTTTATTGGGTGGCGAGGAGCGAAGGTGGGTCGAAGCGGAGGTCTCCAGCGAGGGTGGTGGAGATGGAGACCCGATCTCTAGATCAGAGTCGATCTGGGTGAATGAAAAGGTGTGAGGCGTTCAGAAGGCGTAAGGGAATGGAATGAGGGAGGTCAACGGAGCGGTCAACAAGCGAGGCACGGTGAAAAGGGTTCACCGAAGTGAAGCTCCGGCGAACTACGAACCACGGATTTTACGCTAAATCTATGGTCTAAATGATAAAGTAAATACGCAATTAAAATGTTGGAATTAAACTCTACCTAAAAAAATGAAAGTGCGTTGCTCATACATGGTTTTGACGCCAGGAAGCAGAGGTGGTCGGAGTTGGACGCCTAGGTGCACCTTCGCCCTCCGTCGACCGCCGCGAAGCACAAGGGTTCTCCCTCTGTCGCAGGGATGCTCGCTTTGGTCGAGCCACGGAGTTTTAGGCGGGTGAAGATGACCAAAATATAAATAGAGATCGAAGGTCCTTATTTAAATACAAGTTGGGGCACCCTTATTGACTGGGGAAATGCGATGAATCGAAGTATATAACGGGGATAAAAGGCATGGGTGTAGATCATGATTGGTCTGGAAGAAAACTCCGTAAAGGGATCGATGACATTTGAGTGAGGAGTCGAACGAGAAAAATGCACGAATTCGTAGGAGAAGACAACTGCCAGAAGTCAAGTCGCGTGGAGGTTGAGTTGACTGGAGGTCAACTCTGGATGCGATGTGATTGGTCAACATCGATCTACTAGAAGACAAAGCTGTAATTTTATTCAAAAATAAATAATTTAAAATAGTTTTTTATTTTATTAATTTTTATTTATAAAATAAAAATTATTTATTATTTTATTTAGTATTTTATTATAATTTTTATTTATTTTTTGACTTTATTTATTAGTAGCTAATTTTTAATGGTGTATTTATAGGTATATTTACCTATATTTTGACTATTTTATTTTTATTTTGTATATTTTATGCTATTATTTTATTCTTTCATTTTAGATATTTATAACTTATGTTTATACACATAAATATATTTTTATTACGTTTTTATGATATTATTTATACACTTAAATAAATAGGTATGTATAATATATAGGTATACTTATAGGTATTTTATCTACGTATTACATATATTTTATTTATTTATTTCATTTTCTTGGGATTTATTTTGGTTTTTTATGTTAGTTAATAGAATATAAAAAATATGTACAATATTATAAAAATATGGATGAATAAAGAATAAAATAATAGGTTTCCCTTTTATTTATATACAGGTATAATTATAGGTATTTTGCCTATATATTTATATACTTATTTTATTTTGTATTTTCTTTTTAGTTTTACTTTGATTTTAATATGAGAATATGTTATAAATAATAATTACAAAATTATAAAAATATGAATTTGTAAAAATAACAAAGAATGAATAAATTGAATATTTTATTCGAGTACAATATACAATGGGGTCCAAAAACCTAACTTTTACACAGTAACTCCAAAAAATATGAAACAACCTCCATTAAATAGCTTGTGAAAAGTTATATATAATTAGAGATGATTTTAATATGTTTTGAGTTTTTATTTGAAAGATATGGGTCTGTGAAGTTGGGATTTTGGCTTTTTTATTTTATGTATAAAATGTACACTGTGTATTATTTTTGTACAAACTCAATTTTGTATTTTTATTTATACTATTATCTATAACTTTCATATACAGTTTCTTTATTTGTTGAATAAATAATAAAGTATAAAATAGGTGTCAAAATTGCATACATAAAGAATAAATAAATGGCATTTTTATTCTATTTTTGGCCCTTATATCCCATACTTTATTCCTTATCGACCAACTCAATTCTTGATTTGGTCTCGGGTTTAGGGTCATAAAATATCTTCGATATTTTATTCTTTTTCTTCTCTTTATTCTATAATTTTAGTATTAAAACCATATTATTTACACAATAAATGCAGTAATTAATGAATGCTTGTACAAATTAATATTATTTACATGCATTAGCTAGGGTTTTAAGGCAAAAATGATACAATAAAGGTGATGAAATGGAGATTCACCACTCCCTCCTCTTCAATTCTTCCCAATGGGATGGGTTGAAGTAAGCTCAGAACCTTTCTTCAAAGATATTCCATGGAGCATGATCTACTAATTGCTTAGAAATAGCTCTCCACCATCATCTTGCATAATATGTTAATGAGTAGTCGGCAAAATGCAACCAAGTGTCTATCGGCGCATGTATTATTTTCAACATCATGCTGACATCATCAAGCCACAATTCTGCCTCAGCAGATGTCTCTATGCCTTTGAATCGATGAATCTTTCCCTTTCGATAATTGTCAAGTAATTTTTGGTGTCTAGGAAGGGCCTTCTCCATTACTCCTTCAACTAGGGTAGGATTGGACTCAGTGGAAGGATGATAACTAGATTCTTCCTTATAAAGATGAAAAGAAATCCTTAACCCTGGCATCCACATGTCTGAATGCTTTAGATCTCTCAACCTGGACATCGAGTCTTCGATCTAATACATGTCGCCTTTGCCCCATCTATTGGAGCATTATCATCATTGCAACCATTTGCTTAACCAAGTCATGATCTACCATGATCTTGAGATGAATCAAGGCATCGATTAGTTCTTATTCTGCATAGCATGATGTACATTAAAGACATTAATTTATGAAGATATTATTTTTGTAGTCAATTATAAGGATCGAAGGACCTTAACAGATTTTTAGTTTCTGAATATTGTTAATAATTATTAATTACTGAATAAGCTACTGGAGTAATCGAGCTCTGATACCAATATGTCATAACCCCGATTCCGGATCATTAGATCCTCCCATTTTATCGAATCTGATTACTCAGCAAAAGCTTTATCCAATAATAACAGCTAACATTCAGAATCAGACTGTAATAAAAATGCTACATAGAGAGCATTTCATATTTTTCCATTCACAAAATAAGGATTACATAGAAAAGATGTCTCATCATATTTTTTTACATGTACATCAAGCTGAAGGAAAAGAACTCAAAGGGCTACAACTACCTTATACTATAATCTACTCTGGAGGACTCACGAACGTTAACTGCTGAAGAGCAAGCTGTGAGAGGGGGCTGACTTGAGGAGATTCTTCGTTAGGACAAGGGGGAGGTAGCATGGAGGCAAAGGTCAAGGTTGAGGTAGTCGATGGAAGGAGATGCCAACACTCGATTCTTTCATGCGGCGGCCAATGGAAGAAGGTGCAGAAACTACATGTATTTGATTGCGATTAGGGGTGCGGTAGTAGGAGAAAAGGAAAATGGGGCGGCTTTGAAATATCACTTTCAGCAGTTTGGCAGGCGTCGTGTTCGAGCACGATGGGGATGGCAGGGTAGAGGTGTCCCGCAGGTTGCGGAGTCGGACGTGTTTTCCTTGGTGAGAGAGTTCGCGGAGAAGGAGGCAAGACAGACTTGTTTTCAACTGAATATAGATGGGTCTCCTGGCCCAGATAACTTCCTGGTGGCCTTCTATCAGAAGTTCTAAGAGATGATGAAGCGCAACATTTTGGAGGTCCTTGCAAAGTTTAGGGACGGCAACTATGGTTTCGAAAGGTCGAACAAGGCACTCATCTTCCTGTACCCTAAGACGTGCGCATCGTCCAGAATTGAGGATAACAAGCCCATTGTGTTGCCCAATGTTGCTTGACTGATTTTTTCGAAGATCCTTGTCAACCGATTAAGGATGGTGTTGGATCGGATCATCTCACCCGAGCAAATGGCATTTGTGCCAGAGAGGAATTCGGCTGACGGCTTGGTGTTGGCTTCGAAGATGGTTACGGACTGGAAGCGGAACAAGGTGAGAGGGGTTTTACGGAAGGTTGATTTCTCCAAAGCATACGACTACATCGACTAGAGATTTTTTCTACAGAAACGCCTAGTGCCCTATATGGAACTCGTTGAGAAACACCTATGTAAGGACGAAATTTCGTGAAATTTAAGACCATTGACCGGACAGCAAAACCCATATAGTGGTAGGATATGGTGCGACGAGGGGGTGCATAAGATGGTTCTTTAACTAGGTTCAGCAGAACATATGCTTAGGAGTCAAGGCATAGCAACATACTTTCAACATAAATTTCTAAGTAGACAGCAAATGAAACAGCGACACAAGGGGGTGCATTTTTTAACAGACTCAAGCAAGAACAAGGGATATAGATGAAGGAAGCCTTGCTTGCAAGATAATCTATTTATTGAAGATCTAAATTTAGTTAAGGAATGGTGTCTGGTTGAGAAGGAATGGGAGAAGGAACAAAGAAGCTGGAAGAGAAGAAAAGAGGGCATGTTTAGGGTTCTTTGAATCAGTTGGTTTGGTCACACGTAAAAGCACTAGAGATAGATTTTTCCAAAGATGTCAAACAAGCCTAAATTATCGATTCATAAGGGATTATTACTTAAAAGAATTGGAGAAGATAGCAAAGAAGGTGAGGGAATGAAGAAGTGGGTTTTACTTCTTAAAGAATGAGGAAGAAAAAGAGGAGATTGATGTGGTGGACAACACTTCATTTTCTGATGTGAAGGCATGTTGAACCATGCAAAAGATAAATCAAACACTTTGCAATCAAAGAGGCGAAAGGAAATAAGAAGATCATTGATCTATGGGTTAGTAATGATTAGTCTAAGAGATTGAGAAGTGTGGTGAGATTGCTAGATAGCGAGAAGGAGAAAGCGAGGAATTAGTTGTGGTAGGTAGACAAAGGAAGAAATTGCAGACCAAAAACGACTAGGAAGGAGAGAAACAGGCCTTGCTTGTTTGATTTGCAAGGAATTGAATCTCGAAGAATTTTTGGCAACTAGGAAGGAGAGTATGAGGACAAGGTCCACTACCTCACTTCACATGAACTATTTTGTCTATATGGGTTGATGGAGAATAGAAGGCGAGAAGCACATTAAAGATTTTCATCTTCGAGAATAGAAGACGAGATGATTTTCATCTTCAATCTTCACTCTTTTGCTTCATAGATTTTTCTTTCCTTCAAAGACATGACAATAGCTTATACATAGTTGTGTTTTCTTCAAGGTCACGGTGACCCTACGTGTAGACTAAACGGTGACCCTACGTGTAGACTAACATTTCTTATTTCAAGGTCATGTTGGCCCCTTCCCAGATGTTGAAGCCATGTGTCTCCCACTTTGAGATACATGTACACATCTTTCCGTATCGATGAAAGCGATAACACAAGCTATGATATACAATATCAAGCTTATGAGTAGATAGAATAATTGATGAAGTGGTATTAAACATTTGATGTCATCAATGAACCAAAGTTGTATATAAAAAAAGAAAGCATATTATGAACATAAACCCAACATGAACATGAATTTTTCTTAAATTAATGGATGGTGAATATAGCCATTTTCGAGTTCCTTCATTCAATAAACACAGCTAGTTGCAACCTCCAATGCCTATCATCTTTTAGTTCATAATTTGATTTATATAAATAAGAAGTTACTTGGGTGTGCCTCCTAAAATGCATTATGCAAGTAAACGTTGATCTTTTGATAGGATATGGTACACATCTTATTGTGTTTTGTATATTTTTCCTGTGAACGAATGGCTCCAAAACTAGTTTAATTGAGCAAGCTACCAAAGATGTACTTAAAGTGATGTTTTAAAAACACAATGTGTAGCTTTATAATGTTTGTTGATAAAAGACCATTGTAAGATAAATAACATTTAATCATGTTAATTATTTTTCCTCGGGTACTCTACACGAATGAAACATTACATTGGACAAGTTGATAAGCTACCTGTATGAGAAGCTTTAGAATGTCATTCACATTTTCTACTGCAAATTCCGATAAGTTCTCCACATACACACCCTTTTGGATATCCTCACGAATCTGAAAAACAAAGAGAAGTTGCAAATGTAATGGTTTGACACATAAAGATCTTTATGTAGGATTGTAAATAGAATTCAAAGTTGTAAGGGCAATGCAAAGACCAGTCCTTTAATTGGATAGGCCTGCCCAGCAAGATTTGTTGATGGAGACCAAATTTTCAACGACAAAATCTAAGAACACCCACATACCAACAGATTCGTGGAAGATGGATCAAGGAGATCGGTTATTTGTTCATTATAAATTTCTAAGAATGAACATCTGCAGTTGTATTTTAGCTTCTCGTCTCTTCGACTTTCCTCTTCCTGCACACATATTCAGAAGAACATCATTTATTTATAAAAAATAGAATCTAGACGAAAGCGCGGCATGGCACACTTACTGCTTTAATTCTAGCGAATAGAAACTCAAAAATACGAGGAGTCATCCCTCGGTTAGGCTTAGGTCTTACTTCAAGTTCATCAATCTCACCAAGCATGGTATATGTTTTCCCACTTCCAGTCTGAAAGTATAGTTAGTAAAGATCAGTCCAATTTATCAACAATATGAATTACAATGATGATACAGTTGCTAGAGCGAATGTTGCTCCCATAAAAGATTCACAAGACTTCCCTGTTTTCAATTAAAAAGTAAAAGCACCTGGCCATAAGCAAACATGCAGCTGTTGTATCCAGAGATGCAATTTTCAATCATCGGTAAACCTGCTACACGGAAAAGTGTCTCCTGCACAAGGACTCTGTGAAATAAAAAAATGGACAAGAAAATTTACTTTAAAGCCTCTTCAAGTGATGTACCTGGTTTATTGTTTCACAAGCAACATGATCAAATGTGAAGCGAGACTCTGTTTGCCCGATCCAGGAAATGCCATGTGCACTCTCCTGCTTCAGGCATCTGTTGTAACCTTGCAAGCTTTTCTCAGTACTATTAAGTGGGCGCACACGAATCACAACCTGCACAATCGGCATGTCCAATCATGACATAAAGAAAACATCTTCCAACTTATCTTTGTGGGCAATTATTTTAGATGAAATTAATGTAATGGTTTTGTTACACGTCATGAAGGAAATTGCCACTACGAGGGAACCGAAAATCCCTTCTACGAAAGAGGGATTTAAATCAAGCTGAGATGTTGGCAGCTAGTAACTAAAATAAAATACCTGAACATTGTGATCCATCCAGAAAGAAGGGTCTTCTTTAAGTTCAAAATGAGGCACTTCAACTGAATTAACCACCATGAAGGGCAACGAAGACATCGGTGCACCTCTAGATGCAGCGGCATAATTTGAAGTTCTCGCTCCTGTACTAAAAGAAGGGCGGGATCCGACGAACGCCGGGTTGGGAGGCTTGTTCACGCTCCTACATGGAGTGCTCTGCAAAGAGTTGGTATCCGGATGCACCGAAGATGTTGCTTTCGATGCAGTCTGGAACGGGCGCGGTGTCGTGAATCCAAAACTGCCCCCAAGCCCCGAATTCACGCCCCGAGGCACTGTCACTGTTATCTCATCGCTGGCAATCGTGCCGGACTCGTCTCTGGAGGCCCAACCGAACCTGTTCTTTCCCAATGTCATTGCCGTCATGGGATTCTCGGGGGTGCGCACGGCCGCCACTGGGACCCTGAAGATATTACTGCCCTTCGAGGGGGTCCTCTCGACCTCCCTCTTCACGGCATCCCGATCAGATGTGGGATTGGGCCTCGCAGCAGGGTTCTCGATCGTGTCGAGAGGCGGGCGCAAGGGATCGAGCTCGAGACGAGCTGCCGGGAGATGGGGAAAAGGATCCACGTTCTCGATGTTCGTCGAATTGCAACATGACGCCCTCGAGTCCCTCAGCATTCTGCAGATCGAAAAAGAGATTCATGTGGGAAAGGAAAAGGGGGAAATGAGTGGGGTCGAGGAGATCATACCTGAAGGAAGAGACGAATAGCGAGATCTGGAGGCGGATAATCCTGAGAGATATCTAGCTGTTCAAATCAAATCTCTAGGGTTTGGGAGTGCATGGGAGTGGGGAGTGGAGTTCGAGCTCAATCGGTTGGAGGGAGGTGAGAGTGAGGAGGTTTGGATTTCGAAATGACGGGGGAGGGTGTGTGGTGAGTTTCGACGGCTGAGATTTTGTGGAAATTTGAACTGGAAATTCGAAAGAGGGGGAGAAGGGGGCGGGGGATCTGTATTCAAAAGTCTTCAATGTATAACGAGGTTGTTTGTATTGGATTGGGATAGTAAATGTAGCATGGGGATCTATGAATTGGAGATCCGATCTCCGATTGTTTGATTTAATGCATTATGGCATTTTGATGCATTTGGAAAAGTTTTAAATAGAAATGGCTACTCATTTAAATGATGCTCAACGTGGGGATAGAATGAGAAGCTGAATAAGCTACACATTGAGAGGCGTCCATTGTTTGCAAAAACCAAAACAAAACTTATAATACGTGCTCAGCAAAAACCTTCAATTCAAGGTTAGAAAAAAATACTGATGTTCACTTCTTGTAATATCCCCATCCGTAACCAATCCAACTCTAACATGTATATCTCTGTTAGACGGTTAGTCTCAATCACTACCAAGATCAAACCCGTAACACATAATACAAATAAAACCACAAGAATCAATCACATGTCAGTTTAAAAAATATATAAAAGATGTACATATATTAGCTGCATGAAATAGGATTGATTTATATTCGTTAATCATCAATTAAATTAGTGAGTAAATTAAACAACAAATTGAGAACATAATCCAATTAGGACTCTCATATAGGGAGCCATGTATCCTCACAATACACGCGCCCTCTTTCCATACATGGATTGGACTTGTTGCTTTATTTATTATTAGGATAATCCAATTATCAAAATTGGTATTTTTATGAGAATAACCCTCATAGATTATGAATCATATTCATAAATTCAAATAGAAATGTAGATCCAATTTATATTTATTAATTTAATGTGAATCATATTCACATATGTTCCTTGAAATAATTATATGAATAATATTCACATAAATATTAATTATACGAATTATACTCGTATAAATATCAATTATTATGAGTCGTCATTCATATTAATTAAGAAATTATATTTTGTAAATCATATTCACAAAAAAAATTATGGATGACAATAATAATTATTATCTCAATATCGACATTAAATAGTATGAGTCCAAATCCAATTAGGATTTATGAGATACAAATGCAGACACTTGGAGATAATGTCAAGGAGATCATACTATCCATGCATAGTGACTTGAATTTTGAATATTTAGCCAATTTCAGAATTCATCCCATTTTTTAGCAAAAATGCATCACTTTATGAATGTTGAGCTAGAGATAAAATAATTCCTACTCTAATTGAGCTCAACAAAATGCATGACACTCTCCATGAGCTAGAGAATACATTAGCGAGTTGAATCTTCCTTGACCATTTCTAATCAAAGTCCAAACAGTTTTCTCTTTCCATTTTTTGGATACTGAAATTGAAATTGGCATTTAAATTGGATATTGGATTTAAATGAGATTATAGTCCAATTAACTCTCAAATCATTAAGCTAAGAAATGGATCCACTAAATTCACATGGTTTCATTATTCCCTCAAAATGGAAGTGACATGGTAGATGATCTATTATGATAGATTTAACCTTGAGTATTCCCAATACTCGATCATCCTCCATACTGTAAGACTTTGATACGTCCGAAGTTCAAACCTTGATTTAATAGTCCTCTTCAGAACCCATCAACATATTTCTCATTCAATAATTAAGCGATAAGATTAATCATATACTTTCCAAAGGCATATATTAATATCTCGAATTCATGTCATATTTTGTAAAACAAGACGACCATGCATGAAATCATTATGACCCCAAATTATCTTATGAGTGAGCTCTATCTCCCAATTCATCAACTATGAACTGATTCCTTTGAGAGATCATACTTCCCATATATCTTCATATGCACACCAACTCGTTGGTATATAGACCTTGGCTAGGTATGATCATTCCTTAAATGATGATTATAACATCACTCATTGTAATATGGTCAAATAGTAGTCAATCAGAACCAATTCATGGATCTCCGTAAAGAGGACTTGGCTTAATTTACAAATGTGCAAGTCTAGGGTCAAACACATGGACATGAATACCTGTCTTATTTAAGTAACCTGTAAAATATCTATTTATGTGATTTAAAGGCTAACTAGGTCCATGTGATTTTCTAATCAAATTATGCACTTATATTATATGAGAAAACTACGATGCGATGCAGTGCACATTAAATGCACAAATAAAATAATGATGCTCTTGATTGATTAATTAATTCAATACATTGTGATTTAAATTGGCAATTGATGAATAACCAAGCAAACCAATAATGTAAGTCAACCGTGCATTAATCAGTTTTAAGATAAATATAAGGTTGAATAAATAAATTATGTTCTTTGAATAATTAAGTGTTAATGATAAATCAAAGCAATGAAATATAGGTTAAAAAACAAAAGGAGCTTTTAAATGACACCGGTTTCATTAAATTTGGACCAATGGTTAACAAGATATTAAAAACAACACATGGGCGTTATTGCAATAAAAAACTTTATTTAATTACACAAAGGTCATTACATGGGCTACAATGTAATTTAAGAAAGTCATTAGGGCGTGTATATATATGTGATTTTTACATAGCGGCGAGGAATTGTTTGCGAATATACATTTGGAAAGGGCACGACTGGAAACATTCCAGGCCTCACGCATGTAGCACGTGCCAAGTGTTGGGTCGGGTTCAGGACGTGCGATGCTCCCTTGTGCTTTGGCACTAGTTTGGGAGTCAAACCTTTAGTCTAAAGCGTTGCCTTGGTAGCGTGAGTGGTACTTTGTGCACCGTTGGATGACGACCGGTTAATGTTTATCGAACGGTGATTGTACATGGTAGTCATCCCTCTCCTACTTGAGCAGGGAGGAGTAGCACTGCTTCGACCAAGTGCTTCCAGCACATTCGTTCTCGAACATGAAGGATGAAGGTCTGAAGTGCTTCTTGCTTCTGATGAATCTATGATTCATTACTCTAAAAATTAATTAAGATCAATTCTTCAAAATTCTTTTGCATTTTGTCAATCATCTTGCATAATTAGGTAAGCTAACTTCCTCGATTTTTAACAGATTCATGCTAACTCCAAATCATCTGAAACCACTCCATAGTGTACATATCACTAACAAGAATACACGAACAATACTAAAAATCACTAATAGAAATAAAGTAGTCCATAAAGCCAAACCCTAATTTCAGGATAATCGGATTAAAATATCGATATCTTCCTTACACGGTGTCCGATTTGATCCTACTCAATTTTGAACTAATGTATATTCAATTACCTTCAAAACAAGATCGAGTTTAAGTGAATCGGAGCTCATATGTGAAAGTTGGGTTCTAGGCTTCTTTTGTACATTATATATTTTACTTGCTTTTGACCTATTATTTTATGTACCTACTTAACTCTTTTTATTTTATTTTTCATTTATTTTTTCGACAAAAGTTTTCTCAAAATGTGTAAAAAGCCAAATCTAAAATAAAGCCAAAATTAAAGAAATTAACTGAATCCGAGTCTTCACTAACAAAATGTACAAAAGTCCTCTCTATCCTACTTTATTTATTTATATCTTTTCTTAATTAATAAAAAACCAAAAAATTAGAACAATATATTAAATATTTGTCTTTTATTTTATTGTATTTTTCATTTTTTATCTTATTTAAAATTGATAAAAATTTACAAAAACTCAAAAATCAAGGTATTCTATGTACATAGAGTATCCTCAAAAATATTGATTTATGCTAATGACCTAATTTGGTGTTGGTCCCTTCATGAAAGTTGTAGTGTCATCGAGAGGAGCAACTTTCTTGAAGAAAATTTTTCGATCTAACGTCGTTGGCTATTTCTTTTTTATTTATCTTTTATTTTTATTTTTTTCGAATTTTTTGAGGGGTGCCACGTGGCAGCTCTTGGATCGCCACGTGTCACCCATTTTTGTGCTTATTTATATTTCATTTTATAAAAAATACTTGAATAATAATAAATAAATGGTCGCCACGTAGCAGCAATTCGACCGACCGGTCGGACGATCGAGAAACCCCTCCTTCCTCCCCTCAATTCCGTCGTCGCCCTTTCACAGTCTAGAGTCTCACCCAACCACAGACTCCTCTGTATCTCTCCCTCTCCGTCCCCTCGATCTCGCATTGCCTTCACCCACTGAACCTTGCCCGATCTCCTTCACAGATCCTTGTCTACCCTCGTCACCTCCTCCCTTCCAATTTTACCGCCACACCCATATATCTCAACGCCAATCAAATATCTTTTGTCACCGCCTTCCCCTGCTATTTAAGAATCGCCACCTCTCCTCAATCGAGTCATATACCGATAGATACAAGAAAAAGAAGGATCTATGATGGTGACAACCTAGTGTCCACTCATCCTCGGTGAGATCCTGTTATTCCCCCACGACCGTTGCAACACTTCCACTTCCGCTCGAGCTGCACTTGCTGCAACTTCGGCCGTCAAGCCAATGACACCAGCTACACCTCCACCACACTTCACCAATGCAATACATACTTCTTCGACCATGGTTGCATCATCGCGCCTCTCCTTCGTCGACCACGCTTCATCAACTCCTCCAGTATCACCCTAGAGATCCACCCTCGATGTGTTCCACACAACCTGCAATGGTACTCCAGTCACCCCTGCAACTGTCTTGCACTGCCTTCCACCACCATCTTCTTGGATGAGGCATGTGTCACCCAGTAGAGCCTCCACCTCGCTGACGACTTCGCCTGCACTCAAGGGCGACCACCATCACCGACTCCAGTCATGCTCCATTTACAAGCACACCTAGAGCTCCAAGTCTCAGGTACAACACCACCGGCCATTCCGCCCGCAAGTCGCCTCTCTTTGTCGGGTGTACAATCCGAGGAGGGCACGTGACCCCCACATTCTTGTGGGAACATTTGCGAAGAAACCTCTGAAATCTTGCAATATCTCATCGAAGTTCGGCCACTCCAGGGTCACGAGAGGCGCTTGCAAACCTCCCCCGTTGGGTTTTGATAATTGCATTTTAGTCCCTATATTGATTTTCACTTTATTTTTTTTGATATTTTGCAAACAGAACATGGGTTTCATATGTAATTTTGAATATATATTTTGCATCATTTTTTTTAAAAAATAACACTCTTGTTCTACAATCAATTCTATACCTCGTGGTACATGATTAATATGTGTATGCTATGTGATTAATTTCTAATAATTATTTTTGTAGAATCTTGCATATTTTACCCAGTTTGTGCTCAAAATTTTGTAGAAAAATAACCCAAGCTCAAAAAAATACCGAAAATTCATGGATAGTAGAATTGATTGTTAGTTACATTATAACATAAAAGAATTGCATTTGTATGCATCATTTTCTCTATAAAGAGGTTTATATTTCGTTGATTTTTCTATGATTGTTAGTAGAATTGATTGTTAGTAGAATTGATTGTTATTTTTCTATGGATAGTAGAATTCATGGATAGTAGAATTGATTGTTATTTTTTTATGTATGCATCATTTTGTTGATTTTAATGGTTATTTTTTAATAGGTATTAAATCGCACATTTTTAGGGTTTATGATTTTTCATAAATATATCATATAATGATCTATCCTGGTAATTATTTCCTGAAAATAAAGAGGTTTAATATTTATTATAATTAATTATTGCAATTCACCTTATTTATATTCATTAATTCATTAAATATTCATATTGCATCAGAAAATTCTAAAAAAATTACAGTGCATTTATTCTATCATAATTTACATCTTGGTCAGGTTTTGTAATTTTTGGGCATTGTTTAATTATAAACTGCAACTTAGTCCTTAAAATTAGCCACATTTGCATTTGCATTCAAATATTACATTAAAAGTATAAAAAATCCGTCTGAAAAACTGCGTATAAAATTTGATAGACATTAACCTAGGTTGTTCCTATGGCTCCTCGAGTTCGACCTTGGGGCTTACCCAGGCTAAACAAACATAAAATCACTATAAATTAATGGGATTAAATAATTAAGTGGTTTTTATTGATTCTGTTTACCCATATATAATGAGCGATGCATTTTATTCACGTATCAATCCCCATAAATTTAAGATGATATATTCTGGACCCATCAGATGGCATCGTTACCGGTGAGGCAAACAACTTAGGTTTTTGTCTAGAAAATTAGTGTTAGGTTTTCCACTTATTCAGGTAGTCTAACTCCCGAGCATCATCATTGTACATTTCCATTTTTATTTTCCTGCATTTATTTCATTCTATTTATTACTTTTTTATTCTTCTCTACATTTATTTTCTTATTTTTATTTTTTAAATTATTTTTGTCACTCTCTTACACCTTATCCTTTATTTTTTTGTGTGAGGTACCTGATGTGCATGGAGCGGTTTCTCCCAAAATCGATCATCTTCACCGACCATTGAAAAACTGCATAATAAATTAAGATCGAGTCAAGTTGTGAGAGCATATAGTCTAGGATTTTAATTTCTACAATTTTAAATTTTTGTAATTAATTGCATATTTATAGAGATTTCCGTTTGAAATCTCATGTGTGTAAACAAGACCTGAACTTCTTCTTTGTGGTGTGTCGTGGGCTGTTTCACTCTTCGGTGAGGGTGGGGCTTGACTTGAGTGGCTCAAAGGTTAGATCAGCACTATGGGTATTAGAACTACTAGGATTATTTTGCTTGTGCTCGTAGAACCTAAGGCCACATTGCACTTAATTGAGACATACTTTTAGATTGTTCAACCTAGTCAAATTTAACTCAATTCTTCCCAGCCGACAGAAATTTTTACTAGGTGCGATTTTGCAGGATTACACTTCATATAGAATAATTTTCAATTATTGTATTGCATCCCTTATTGAGATTGTGAGGAATCACTGTAAGTCTTGTAATGAGCATTCGTCATTGTTTTCTGTGTGCATAGGCTTTTCTCGATTTCTCCCTCTTGTTTTGTAACTTAAAATCTAAAGGAAATTGGGACTGGACGGTAGACGTGTATTCATTCTCACTTGCATTTTCAGTGATCACTGATGAATCTCTGATTCATCACTCTAAAAGTTGAAAATAGAGCTCTGTTCCCGAGTAATTAGCTGCATATTTCCCCTTATCTTGCATAATTAGCATTCATGCATGCAAGCATAATATCTGCATTTTAGCATTCATATGGCATTAAATAAGAAGCCCAATTTCACTTGTATATATTCACTTGTATATTAGATAAAAAACATTATTTGTATATATTTTATACTAACTCCGAATCCAATAAAATCAACTATATTGTGTATATATGACTAACACTAATTAAAGAAAAATATCAAAAAATACTAACTTGTAAAATTACCCAATAAACCCAACCCAAGTTTGAAACCATGAACCTTAAAATGTGCATATCTCTCTCATACATCCTCCGAATTAGGTCTACTCACTTTTAATGTAATATACATTCAAAGACCTTCGAAACAAGACCAATTTCATTAAAATCGGAGCTCGTATGCAAAACTTGGACTTTGGGCCCCTTTTGTATATTGTACAGATTGACCGTTTTGCCCCTGTATTTTATCATTTCATTTTCTTCATTATTAAAAATACAAAAAAATTAGATTAAATTGTAAACATTCTTGTCATATTTTCTCTACTTTTATTTTAATTTTTCTCTAAATGACAAAAAAATTACAAAAGATAAAATGCGATATTTTATATCTATAAGGTACCACCCAAAAATACATTTTGTACAGATGATTTCCGTTGATTTTCGGCTCTTCACAAAAGTTGCAGATCTTATCCAGACGAACAACTTTTGTGTTGACCACTTTTTGATTTAATCCCTTTTGTTATTTCTTTTTGATTTTTTTACATTTAATCTTTGAATTTTCTGGGAGCGACATGTGGCCGCTCCTAGAGCCGCCACGTGTCATCCCATTTTTTATTATTTTATTAATTTCGGATTTATCTTATTATTTTCGGATTTATTATTTATTATTATTTTACTATTGATATTTTAATTACTTTAGTAGCATACTATATTATTTTATTAATAAATCATTTTCCCCCTTTTACCTCTTCCCTTACTTGCCTTCTACTCCAAGCCATCATTTTCTCCACTCTCTCCACCACTCCATTCTCTCCAACTTCCCTCTCCTCTTCCTTTATAATCCCATCCCCTCCTCCATTGTTCATCATCTGCCGATTCGAGAGAAGAGAGGTCGAGCCCCTTCAACCTACAGGTGACAGCTGAAGGAGACAAGTTGAGTGACGACAACTTTTCAGGCGAGATCCGCGGCTTCACCATTGCCGCATCGCGAGATTCCAATCAGACTCGCTCAATCTTCGGAGACTGCCATCTTCTTGAAGCGTCGACCATCTGAGTCGAAGTTTATCTCCTCCTCCACAGGCGACAACATCCACCCACTACAGGTAAATCTCTCTACTTTCCTTGTCATCTTATTTTTTATCTAACAATTCTCTTCCTTGTTTTCATTACATTACCCAACACAATTCAACAACATCACCACCATCATCACTATCACCAAATCACCACATTTTCACCTTTTCAATTTCCATATCATTTTTGTTTACAAAAAAATTACAACAACAAAAAAAATTGCAAAACAAAAAAAACAAAAAAAGTGCAGGTCCTCAGCCGGCCATCCCCATCTCCACCGCCCGCGGCCTGCCGTCGCCTCCCTGCGGCAGCCCCACCGTCCTCCGCGCTGCCCCGGCTGCCTCCGCGTTGCTCCTGTCAGCACCCCTCCAGGACGTCCTCGCGCTACCTCCAGCTTGGCCGCCCCTCCGCACGCGCGACCCCTTGCTCCTACAGCCAACGCCAAGCGCCAACGCGGTGCCGCCTAGCCAACCCCATGGCCGTTCATCTCGCTCCAACCCCGCAGGTCCCCCCTGCTGCAGCCCCTGCGCGCGTGCATGCCGACGACCCTTCCCCTCCTTCGACGTTCGCGCGCGCCTAGCCGTTGCCACTGTGGCCCGACTCCACGTGCAACCCTCGTCCACCCCGCGCCGCCTTCCCCTCGCGTGACGCCGCGGTGCGTGGCCGCCTCCCGCCGACATCACCGTGGCCAGCGCCGCCCTTGCGCACGGTTGCGCGCCACTGCGCCTTCCGCGTTCCACCGCCCCTTCACGCCAGCGACACCCATCCGTGCACCGCGCCGCCCCGACCCTTGGCTGCTGCCCGCATCGTCATCACCTCCTCGCCATCCTTCGGCCACCGCCGCCACGCACCGCCCTGCCCGTCGGTTGCCACCCTCATGTGCAGCCCACGTCCTCACCCTCTTCGTGGCCGCCTCCCCCAAAGTCAAGAAACCCTAGCAGAAAAAGGTCTACTTGTTTATTTTATATTTCGGTAAAATTGCATTCAAGCCGTTTCATGTTTATATATTTGTAAAAGCATCTTGCGCACAGTTTTAATTCATTTACTTTCATTTCAGTATTGAAAAGATACCCTTGATTTTATGTCATTATTTGGACTGTCATTTTGCATCATTTATTTTAATGAAAATTAGCACGTTGATGAGCAACTAATTCTTTATCTCGTGTCTATTTATTTATATTTTTGTGAGCATTTAACATTTTATTAAAAATCAGAGATTGAAATTGAGTGATATTTTGTCCATTTATTCTCTGAAATTTGCACAACCATATTTTTTGCTCCAAAAATTGCGAAAAAATTGTGAATGATGTATTTAAGTGCACTTTAATTACAGTCCAAATTTCGTCCAATTAGAAGTTGTCTGGTGTCTAAAATAAATTATAGAGTGATTTTTATAATTGATTTTTAATTGATTCCACGAATATTATTTTTGAGAAAGTTCAACTCTTCTCGATTCCTCATTAAAATATCTATTGGAGATAAATTAATCTCTAGATAATTAAACTTCGTGGATTTATTAAGAATTAAATACTCACAGTCACTCTATTTTCAGTAAAAAATTCATAAAAAATCAAAAGTGTCAGAAAATTCCAAAAAAATATTAGTGTAGCTTCATTTCATCATGTTTATATTCCAGTAAATTTTTCATAATTTTTGCTTATCATTTGCATGAAAATTTGTATAAAAACCCCAAAAAAGTTTATATTTTTCATGTGTGCATTTTAAATCCAAAAATTCCCCAAAAAATACATCTCCATTCATTGTTGGATTAGGTTTACAGGAAAAATATCATTTGGCTGATTTGGATTAATTTCACATTAAAATTAAAATTGGTTAAGTCGGTTATTTTCTTAATAACTTAATCCAATTCATATTTTGTATTCTTCTTTTTTATTGCATAAAAAATATCAAAAAAATCCTACCTGGAAAATCACAATCTAATTCATCTAAACTGATCCCGAGTTGTTTCTTTGCCTCCTTGAGTCGACCCTGGGGCTTGCCCAGGCTAAATAAACATAAAACCGCACGTACATTCATTCGACGATTAATCGATCCGTGCGGTTATTTTTGATCGATCGCGGATCTATCCGACTACAATGTACTCGTCAATCCGGCACATTAAAAAGGGTAGGTCCGCGGCCCGTCAATCACCTAAATTAATATTGGGACTATTAAACTGAAGGATATGGTGAAAATCCTCAAGCTTATCATGGAAGCGTGAGCATCGCATCGTATGCGATCGGGAGTGACTAGTCTCACTAGTCGCTCGATGTAGCGGAATTTAAAAAATTTTAATTGATGAAACCACATGATCCAAGAACACTTCTTGGATCGTTTCATCTAAACCACAAATAGTTACTAGGGTTACCTCTTGAAGCGTGGTTGCAATCGACTCTCTAAACCAAGAGACCTCCTGTCTCAAGTCCGATCCAATGAGGAGACGCTTGCGAACGCGGGGGATGAATCGTGTGCTCCTCGCAATCCATGTTGATGATCCAAGCGGCAGATCTCCTAATCTCGTCACATGAGATCCAACATCTTATTCATGAGCGAGACACACCGAAGGAGATGGAGATCCACAAGTAGATGATCCGGCAGCATAACGACGATGCTGCGTCGATGACGACTCTCACAATGGCTCCATGGTGGATGGCCACAATGAGAGAGAGAGGCTTAGCATGTGGAGAAAGAGAGAGAGTGCATTCATTAATCATGTGTAGAAGAGAAAGGGGGTGCCTCTTCTTATATATGGTTTTGGGAGTCCATGGATCCCAATCCATGGAAAACACACAATCAATGGTTGAGATTGATTTGTGTTTCTTTAAATGGCTAAGATGTTGTTGTAAAAAATACAACAACATATGATTTAATTTAAATTAATATATCGATAAATCAATATATTTATATTCAAATCAAACCAATTAATTATCCTTGGAGATAATGAGGAGATAAACCATACCCCTAAAAAGGAGGACGGCTACCAGCATCTCATTAGATCTCATTATCTCATGATATCTCCCGGATTTACAACAACAATTGTTGTAAAATATTTCACAAAAATAATTCATAATTATCTTGTAAAATATTGCAATCATGCCATTGGAAAAATGTGAATCACATTCACATCCCAAAACAAAACGTAAATTATATTTTAATTCATCATTCTATGTGAATCCAATTCACATCAATAATTAATCAACAAATATAAATCACAAATAGCTCTTTCTTATATATTATAAATCACATTTATAATATATATGATCAATATGGATAGTGCTATCAACATTATTCATATCCATGATAATTAAATCACATTTAGTCATCTTGGATCTCTTTTCTCATGTGCCGAAATAACATGAATCACATTCATATTATTCACATCTCTGATAATTAAATCACATTTAAGTATCTTAGATATCTCTCCTTGTAATATGAATCACTTTCATATTATCCATGATAATTAAATTACATTTAATTATCAATTTTCTCGATGCTTGGATATATACATCAACAATGAAATTATCCACGAACTCTTTCAAGGATAATGCCCTTATATGCACACCAGCTCGCCAGTGTATAGACCTTGGTTAGGTCATCAACCTATTGGTATGCCAAATGTACACACTCAGATATATAGCCACACATCTGTCTCCGGTCAGAGGATGCGTGCCTGTATCGTGACAGCATACGATATAGGACTTTGGTTATCTCGATCTCGTTAAGTCAACTCTTTGACCTAACTTATCTAACACCTCCGAATCTCTATTCCTATGCAGAGCACCTGCACCAAGAGGTCGGTTAGATATCAACCTATGTGAGAAAGGATTGCCATCTCCTACTCAGGCTGGAGATCATCTCTTAACAAGCATTTGACGATGCTTGACGAGTCCTCAATCTAACCCTTTAGATATTCATCCAAGCACCAGCCTCTATGATTCAATTATTGAATCAACAGATGGCCATTGTACATAACCCTAATTGTACTAAGGGGTCTAATATGCACATTATTTATTCTTCATTTCAGATCAGGGAATGATATTTACAATAACATTTATTGTATAATGGCTCGTCATGGGCTCGCATGTCCAACACTCTCCCACTAGCCCAAAGAACTGTTAATGGGCTAATCATTTAAGTCCACACTCATGTGACAATCATAGGGTATTTAGAAAATAGCTAGGTAAGCTGATCAATCACTCTGTTCCTGCAAGACTACGCCAAGTCCTTTTACGACATTTGCATATCCCCAGTAACAGTGCTCGCATCTAATGCGAATGTTGCATCTAATGCAACCAATACTCAATCTTGTCAATCAAAGTATCCTTGACACTACAGCTCGAAAAATTATAACCAGTATGTAATTTCTATTATCCTTATCAGAATACCTCTATTCTTGGAGATCTCAATCTCCTGAGGTATTCGCAATTAAGACCTTTTAAATCTCCATCTAAAAGTCTTAATTTCTTGATGATAAGACTTAGAGATCATTATCTCTAAAGCCTTGTCATCTTTGAAGATATTGTTATTACTGCAATCAAGTGTTCTATCTCCGTAGTACGATTAGTAACAGTTTACTACTCCCACTGCATGGTAGACATCTGGCTTTTGTACACATCTAGCATATTTTCAGCTTCTCATAACTGATGCACAAAAGGACAACCAGTTTTAGCATTCACTTCCACAACTCTTTGAGGTGCTATCCCTTTAGATAGGTCAGTATCAAATCTTAAGGTAAGAACACCTTTCTTGGAATTTACAGAAAAATGGAACATGTCCACGGTGTACTACATATGTGACAGTCCCAATACCCTCTTTTCTTTGCTTCTGAACTCCTTCAGAACTAAGATCCAAGAGGCATCTTTGAGATCATATCTCAAGGTATGGAATAGCCAGATCATAAAACACATATTATCATCCTTATATCATTCTAAATGATTAGGATATTATCTACATTTAGCACCATGAACACAATGGCACTCCCACTCATCAAGATTCTATCTGAAATCACAACATTTATAAACCTTGAGGTGTTCCCCCGAACTCTTCCAAACGTATCACTCTTCTCTTCCTAATGATGCTTCAGGTTATAGAAAATCAGCTAAGAAAGTTACCTTCGACATATCAGAGAATGAGCTTTCTGAGGAGTCCTCATCAGGTCCGGATGAGGTGATCTATATGAGTGAGCTTAGTTCGGTTGTTCTGAAGCCTTATTTAAGCAAGCAGCTGTGTGTCGACCCTCGTTGAACGTTCCCTACACCTCACTATCATTCTTCTGAGGATGATTCTGACAGCGACACATGTGTATACTACCCACCCCCTCACTCTCGCAAGAAGGTCCGTCACAAACCTTCTTGATCCTTCTATATTCTCACTCCTCCTTGTACATCTTTTCCTTCCTTTATTTCCCTCCTGCCCCCATGATTCGCATCACTCGCCCCAGTTACGTATCATTTTCATTTTTTGGCTATACTTAGGATGACTAGATCCTAAGTATAGGGGGATGAATGAACCAAGTTGCTCCATTGCTTCTTGTATATTCTTTTCCACTCTCATCGGTTCCCCAATCTTGTGTTCTATCCAATACTTAGGTTGACCATAACCTAAGTATGGGAGGGTTGATGCTCGCTGTGTATTCTCCCACATTCTTATATTCTTTTCACCCACTTATACTTAGAATGAGATATGGCTTTTTGTCACCTAGTGCCATGAGGACATAACACATGCTAAGTACAGGGGTATGTGTATATATTACATATATACTTTACCCATAGCTTGTACTTTCACATATTTTTGTATATAATTATACAATAATTACAGGGTGGGTAAATTTAGTAAATTTTTTTCAAAAAAATCAAAAAAATCTTGAAAATAAAACAAAAACCTGGCTAAAGAAACATCTTTCTTCATTTCCTTAAAAAAACAAAACAAAAACAAAACAAAAAAATCACAAAATTAAAATCACAAAAATTAAAACTAACTAATAAGTTGGTTTAATCCCTGACACATTTACATTCACATAAGACTAGTGAAGTTCAAGAACACTTGGCTTATGAGGTCTTGAGATTTTGAGTTAACCAACCTTAGTCATTAGGGTCTTTTGACTTAATTATTCACATTTCCCTAGTTTGAAAGATTTGTGTGCTATATTGCATGTTTAGTCTCTTCCATAAGAATATGATCAACACCTCACATACACAACTGCAGTTATGATGAGATGAGTTGAAATTTTACTTGAGGAATTGGGACGAGGGATTTGAGTTTGGACTTTATTTCATGATGCTCGAGGATGGGATAAAATCAATGAAGGCTTCACGAAACCTGAGTGCCAGCACCTTTAGTCAGTATGAGAACATGGTTCTTGTACTATCTCTTGACATTTACCTATGTGCCAAGGTGTGGTAAAATAAAAAAAAGTTGATCAGTATGCGCCAACTCTTGGTAAAAGCAGTGGAGCTAGCCAAAAAATATTACAAAACATTGAAATGTTAAAGAAAAGCTCTCATTCCACAAAGCCAAATATCAAAGAGCATCCACCAAAGGCGAGTGCTCCCAACCATTTCAAAGTGACTACTTAGACCAACCTATTAGGACTAGGAGTCGGGCTTGCACCTAAAAAGGGCTCTGCATCATAAATGCTACAAGTCTGGGTGTAGAAGGTACGATAGGTACTCAAAAAAGGCACTCCCCGGTGTAATCCTAGGAAAACAAGTGTAGGCAACTCCAACTTCTCTTGATGGAGACACTGATCAACACCAAAAATATGCGTTGAGTAATAAGGCACTCGAGAGGATCCTTGTTGCAATGAGAGGGAGAGAAGAAATGATATCTACACTTTTAAGTCTGACAACTAAAGAGACGGTGGTTTGGATGCAATAAATGGTTTATTCCCTTGTGTTGAGGATCGGGTTCTTAGGAGAGTCTCTTGGACTGGAACCTTGGGTGACATTGTAACTCTACTCTTGTAACTGCAGTCAATACTTAAGTCATATCCCTACTATATATGTATACAAAGAGAGTCTGATGATTAGGGAAATTGGATACCTTTTGACTAGAGCTTGGTTCTTCTTAGAATTTTAGGATCCCGAGAGTTCTTGAACGGATCAAGTCTTGTATTCACATGCATAGTCAGTGGATATTCCAACTTATTCATTCTTTATTTGCTCGAGGATTAGCAAACTTTAAGTATAGGGAGGTGATGAATCCACGATTCATCATCTCAATATCTTGATCTTAGCTAAATCCTCAAGTAAATTCTCTAATAAATGTATACAAATCAATAAATTAACAAAATGACTCTTGTAAATAAAACACTTTAATTATCGTATATTAGATTGTACAAAATATATTAGCAATAAAAAGCTACAAAATCAAAGGCGTTTTCACCTGTAAATAGCCCAAAACTGCATGTATTTTTAATAATTTCATTTCAACTCCTTTTTGGCTAATTTTTCTTAACTTGTTCATAATAATCTATATAAAAATACAAAATAAATTTCACCTCAAATAATGCTCCTAGATCCCAAAGAGAAAAAGCCGTAAAGACCAACTTTCCGACTACGTCCTCGCTCTGTATGAACTCCAAATTCACCAAACTCTTTTTTTATGTTCAAGTTAGAAAATTATCTATCCGACAGAATGGTTTCATTAAAATCGGAGCTCATTTGCAAAAGTTGGGTTTTGAGACCTAGATGTACATTGTATATTATGTATATATTCATTCTCTCTTTATTTTTTATTTTTTAATTACTAAAAAAATTCAAAAAAATCATCGTTGTGTTGTATTTTGATTCTAGTATTTTATTTTATTTCTCTGCTGTACATATCTCTTATTAAAAAGATAAAAAATGTAAATTAGAACAACAAACAAAAATGTACATGTTGTTTGTCTTCTTTTGTAAATTCTCCACTCTTTTTCTTATCTTTATTTTTATTGTATTTTAGTAGCCTATTTTATTTATTTATTAATTTTTATTTATTTCCTATTCTCTAAAATAACTTCTCTTCTACCACCAACTTCCATTCAACTCCACCATTTTTAATAACTTCCATTCCACTCCATATTCTTCATCCAACCTCCCATTCAACTCCACCAATAATACAACTTCCCATTCGACACCACCACCATTCTAACCTCCCTTTCTCTTCTCTTTATATTTATTTCCACATACTCATTTTTCCTTATCCGCCATTTTAATAGAAAAAGGAGAGAGGTTGGAGTTTTTTGTTGGGGACAACGACGAAGCATTTTCCTCAAGTGACGACCTCCTTCAGGCGAGATCCGCGGAGCTTCACTCCGCGTCACGAGTTCCCCATCAAGCTCGCGTAGCTTCTCCGATTTTTATTTCGCCAATCAGATCGAAGCGAAGACAAGAGTCTAGCGTAGTTGCTCCGTAAATTCATCAAACATCAAGTGGTGGCCGACCGTCGCCGCCTGTGCCGCCCCGTCGTTCTCCGCCGTTGCCACCCCTGCACCCTAGCCTTGATCGAAGGAGGAAGGAGAAGGTACTTCCTCTTACTTTATTTTTTTAATTCATGAAAAATTGCATATTTTCCCTGTATGTTTCTGTAATTTCAAAAGTGCCCCTGTGCACAGTTTGTGTTGTTTAAGTTTAATTTCAGCATTGCATAGACAACCCTCTGTTTGCTTATTAATTTGGACATCAACTTTGCATATTTTTATTTCAATGAAATCAATAATGATGCCTTGACTTAAGTTCTAATTACTTTCCAAATTTTATCTCTATTAGAGTTGTCTTTTGCTGAAATAAATTGTAGAGGGATTTTAGTAAATGATTTAATTAAATCCAGCACATCATATTTTTGCAAAATTTCACCTCTCCTGAATTGTTCATCTAAATAGCTTCTTGAGATAATTCACACTCTGGTTAATTTATCAATGTGGATTTATTAGAAATTATTTATTCACTAACACTCTGTTTACATTAACAAATCCATTAAAAATTCATATTTTATCAGAAAATTCCAAAAAAAATACTGTAGCATCCTTGAATCATGTTATAATTACAATAAAATTTTCATAATTTTTGCATTCTTTTTATGTGAAAAATTGTGAAAAAACCCATAAAAATGTGCATTTTTAGTTATTGCATTTTAACCCCTAAAATTCCAAAAAATGTGTTCTACATGCATCATTGGATTAAGTTTCTAGGAAAAATATAATTTGGTTAAATTGGACTAAATTTGATATTAAGATTAATTTGGCTACGTTTTGTGTTTTCTTAGTTTCTTAATCCACATGCATTTCCATTCTCATTTATTTTTGCATAAAAAAATTAAAAAATATCCGCACTGTAAAACTAGATCTAAATTTTTGAATTAACCTCAAGTTGTTCCTTTGCCTCCCTATGTTCGACCCCGGACTTGCCCGAGATATAAATTAAAGTCGAGACACTCTTCACGGAGATCTTCCCTCGGTTCTGATTAAATCGCTAAGTACACATACTACAACATGTACAAATTAAACCTCGTATTCAGCGACTCGTCAGATGGCGCCATTGTCGGGGAGGTAAACAACTTTGGGATTAATTTGAAAAATTAGATTTAGATTTTCTCTCACTCGGGTAGTCTGACCCCCGAGCCACATTGTATTTATTCCATTTTATTTTCTCACAATTATTTTTTCTGCTCATTTTTGTACATATTTTATTGTTGATCTCTCTAACTGAAATTTTATTTTCCTTGCGAGGGCCCGATAGACTTGGAGTGTATCGGAGGTCGACGGACATGACACGTGCCAACTGCTGAAGATCAAGGAGAATTAATTTATTTTCGAGAGCATTAACATTTTTGTAAATTTTTGTGATAATTGTGTTGTAATAATTTAGGTGATTCGCCCTTTACAACGGCTCTTGTTTGAGGGTTCGTGCTTGTATCCGGACTAGACTTTTGACCCTCTCGTGATCGTGTAGTTGATTGACGTAGAATAGAACTTGAACTAGCAGCTCTTTGAGCATATTTTATTAGAATATCTTTATTGCTCGTGCTCGTAATTTTTAGGACCACACATCACATTTAATGAGATGCATTTAAACCCCAGGGCTATTTATCAAATTTAACTTGTTCATCACTCGCTAATAGAACTGCCTGTCTAGGAATGGTTTTCTCGTTCGCATCCATATAGTATAAAATTTCAATTCTGCCTTGCATCCCGCATGTAGAGTACGAGGATTACTGTAAGTCTTCTGAACTAGGCATGTGTCATTGATTTCACTATTTGCATCGATTTTTCTCAACTCCCTCCCCCTTGGTTTTTGAAACTTAGGTTAAACGGAAATCAGAACTGATCGTTAGGCATGCCTTGTTTAGTGGACTAATCAAGTGATAACCTAACTTAAAATCGAGACTGCTAATCAGAGTTGATAAGAAAAACTAACTAAAATTAACACTTGTTTTGGGAGAGCAAAACCCTCATTGTATGCTTGGCTATTCTGATTGTTGAGAGGTGAGGACGCATCCATCCCTACTATAGTGCCCAAAACCTACTTTTAAGCATTGCGTAATTGGACTTATATCTTGATTTATCACCTAATTAAAACTGAAAAGATAAACGGTCAGACTTTTGCGACCATCACTGTATTGAGTAGGTGAACTCAGGTTTGCTCTTGTGTTTGTTTGTTTTGTGTGTTATTCGGTGAACTTGCATGCTTTGTTGCTCGATCTGCTTCATTCTCCCATCTCCCTTCCAAGATTTCAGAATATTGGTCATCATATCCACGTCATTCTTCTTCGACCATATTTCGACCATCACCACCTTCTTATTCCTCCTCACATCCACACATCGACCACAAAGCCAGAACTCCGACCGACTTCTCCACTTCTTCATCCTTCTCACCTATTCCACATTCTTACACCCCTGTCCCACAACCACCTTGGATTGACTTACCATATTCTTGTCCTCTTGCTGGAATTAAGGAACAAATCAAAGAGCAGGCCACCGTTGAGATGAATGATTGGCAGAATCAATAGCCACCTCATACCTCATTTTCACCTCGAGTTGGGACCGGACAACAATTTACTTATACACATCCCGACTTAACCTTTGGGTACAACACGATCGACCAAACAAACCAAATGGAGATGCCTACACTACATGATCTTCCTGACCTGATTGACCTGAGTGATCAAGCCAATATTGACCAGCCTTCATATCACCCATTCGTAATGTCGACGTATACAAGGGATTGGATTCATACGAATGATCTACAGACCCCATGTCTACTGACTCCACCTTCTGAGGCTCCGACCAACATCTGCCATACAGAAGGGCCATACTCAACCCAGCATTACACGCCTGAGTCAAGGTGTGTTGAGTATAAGAGCTCGAGTTCTCAACAGTATCCTCCAATTGCGCAAACTTCTCTCTTGAGGTGTAATAAGAACTTATTGGAGGATGACATTTGTAGATCGATCAAGAGTCCAAGTAGGAATATGGATCATAGATTTCGAGGATTGAATTTTAAAAACTTGGAAGATACCTGATTTACCACACGTCATGTACAACTGAAGTCCCTTCTACCTCCCTCTTATACTAACCACTTTCCTTCCAAACTTGAGTCTACACATTCTCCTAGTCCTTCTTCACCTATCAAAAAGATCAAAAAAATTGAAAACCCCAAAACTACCATAAAAATTGAAAAAGGAAAAGATCTAAAAAAATTTTATCTTGCAATTAGGGAAGCAGTGGATAGAAAGTTGATTTTTGAGCTTCCCTTAATAATGACCATTGAACACATTCCCGACCTTAAAAGATTTATGAGAAGTAAATTGATGCCTAAAAGATCACGCAATAAGAGAACGAGGACTGAGATACATATATGTCTATGGCCACCTCTTTGATGATAGGGAGACAAAACAAGAACCGCAGAGTCAAGTGGTTGCCTAGATTTGATTGTGAAATCAAAGATACCACCTTCACCCATGTAAGAATCGACACACGATATTCTAAGGTAACACGTAAAGTTGCAGACAGTCGTGACCTTCAAGAGACAGTTGAGTCCCGTCTCTCTACTACACTGAGATACTGACTGTTCAGACGACCATTGGTTCAGAGACTCCCTACACCTCCACATCACCCATTGCTTGCATCCCCGCCACTATGACAGCTTCTAGAGAGGACTTACAACCAGAAGCTGTCCTTGAGTCGGACACGATCATTTCTGATTTCCTTGACTTTTTAGATGATCCGACTCATGAGCCAATCAATGCCAAGCCAACTGAGAATGCTATGCCTTACCAGAGACGTGTGCTGACCCTGCAGGAGTATTACAATGCATATGATGACTCATCTGATGATGAACCTCTAGTCAGCACCTCACTACATCCAAAACCTACACCAAAAGAGACAACTAGACTAAATTGACCAATCTTGATAAATCAGTTGCTCCATCCTCTAGTCGATCATCTAGTAAGAAAAAGAAGAGTATTGATTCCTTGAGGTGTTCTCCCAAACTCCTCCAGATGTATCACTTTCCTCTTCCTAATGATGCTTCAGGTTATAGAAAATTGGCTAAGAAAGTTACCTTCGACGTATCAGAGAAGGAACTTTCTGAGGAATCCTCATCAGGTCCGGATGAGGTGATCTATATGAGTGAGCTCAGTTCGGCTAATCCGAAGCCTTATTTAAGCAAGCAGCTATGGCGTTCCCTACACCTCACTATTATTCTTCTGAGGACGATTCTGATAGCGACACATGTGTATACTACCCACCCCCTCACTCTTGAAAGAAGGTATGTCACAAACCTTCTTGATCCTTGTATATTCTCACTCCTCCTTGTATAGATTTCCTTCCTTTATTTCCCTCCCTCCCCCGTGATTTGCATCACTCGCCCCAATTCCGTATAATTTTCATTTTGTGGCTATACTTAGGATGACTAGATCCTAAGTATAGGGGGGTGAGTGAACCAAGTTGCTCCATTGCTTCTTGTATATTCTTTTCCACTCTCATCGATTCCCCAATCTTGTATTCTATCCAATACTTAGGTTGGCCATAACCTAAGTATAGGGGGGCCGACACCCGCTGTGTATTCTCCCACATTCATATATTCTTTTCACCCACTTATAATTAGAACGAGCTATGGCTTTTTGTCACCTAGTGCCATGAGGACATAACACATGCTAAGTATAGGGGTATGTGTATATATTACATACATACTTTACCCATAGCTCGTAGTTTCACATATTTTTGTATATATTATATAATAATTACAGGGTGGGTAAATTTAGTAAATTTTTTTTCCAAAAAAGTTTTCTAAAAAAATCTTGAAAATAAAACAAAAACCTTGCTAAAGAAACATCTTTCTTCATTTCCTTTATTTTTTTAAAAAACAAAACAAAAACAAAACAAAAAAAATCATAAAAATTAAAATCACAAAAATTAAAACTAACTAATAGCTTGGTTTAATCCCTGACACATTCACATTCACACAAGACTAGTGAAGTTCAAGAACACTTGGTTTATGAGGTCTTGATATTTTAAGTTAACCAGCCTTAGTCATTAGGATCTTTTGACTTAATTATTCACATTTCCCTAGTATGAAAGATTTGTGTGCTATATTGCATGTTTAGTCTCTACCATAAGAATATGATCAACACCTCACATATACAACTGCAGTTATAATGAGATGAGTTGAAACTTCATTTGAGGAACTGAGACGAGGGATTTGAGTTTGGACTTGATTTGATGATGCTTGAGGATGGGATAAAATCAATGAAGGCTTCACGAAACCTGAGTATCAGCATCTTTAGCCAGTATGAGAACATGGTTCTTGTACTATCTCTTGACATTTACCTATGTGCCAGGGTATGGTAATATAAAAAAAGTTGATCAGTATGCACCAACTCTTGGTAAAAGCAGTGGAGCTAGCCAACAAATATTACAAAGCAATGAAATGTTAAAGAAAAGCTCTCATTCCACAAAGCCAAATATCAAAGAGCTTCCACCAAAGGCGAGCGCTCCCAACCATTTCAAAGTGACCACTTGGACCACCCTATTAGGACTTGGAGTCGGGCTTGCACCAAAAAAGGGCTCTGCATCGTAAATGCTACAAGTCTGGGTGTAGAAGGTACGATACGTACTCAAAAAAGGCAAACCCCGGTGTAATCCTAGGAAAACAAGTGTAGACAACTCCAACTTCTTTTGACGTACGCACTGATCAACACCAAAAATATGCGTTGAGTAATAAGGCACTCGAGAGGATCCTTGTTCCAATGATAGGGAGAGAAGAAATGACACAATCCTATGCCCTCCATCAACTGGCCTTCCATCTACACTTCTAAGTCTGACAACTAAAGAGACGGTGGATCGGATGCAAGAAATGGTTTATTCCCTTGTGTTGAGGATCGGGTTCTTAGGAGAGTCTCTTGGATTGGAATCCTGGGTGACATTGTGACTCTACTCTTGTAACTGCAGTCAACACTTAAGTCGTATCCCTACTATATATGTATACAAAGAGAGTCTGATGATTATGGAAATTGGATACTTTTTTGACTAGAGCTTGGTTCATCTTAGAATTTTAGGATCTCTAATAACGAGAGTTCTTGAATAGATCAAGTCTTGTATTCACATGAAGAGTCAGTGGATATTCCAACTTTTTCATTCTTTATTTGCTTGAGGACTAGCAAAGTTTAAGTATAGGGGGGTGATGAATCCATGATTCATCATCTCAATATCTCGATCTTAGCTAAATCCATGAGTAAATTCTCTAATAAATGTATACAAAATCAATAAATTAACAAAATGACTCTTGTAAATAAAACACTAATTATCGTATATTAGATTGTACAAAATACATTAGCAATAAAAAGCCGCAAAATTAAAGGAGTTTTTCACATGTAAATAGCCCAAAACATCATGTATTTTTAATAATTTCATTTCAACTCCTTCTTGGCTAATTCTTTCTTAACTTTTTCATAACAATGTATATAAAAATACAAAAATACAAAATAAATTTCACCTCAAATAAACGCTCCTAGATCCCAAAGAGAAAAAGCCGTAAAGTCCAACTTTCCAGCCAAATCCCTGCTCCGTGAACTCCAAACTCACTTTTGAAGTTCAAGTTAGAAAATTATCTATCCAACGGAAGTGGTTTCATTAAAATCAGAGCTCATTTGCAATAGTTGGGTTTTGGGACCTAGATGTACATTGTATATTATGTATATATTCATTCTTTCTTCATTTTTTATTTTTTATTTACTAAAAAATCAAAAAAATCATCATTGTGTTCTATTTTGATTCTAGTATTTTATTTTGTTTCTCTGTTGTACATATCTCTTATTAAAAAGATAAAAAATATAAATTAGAAAAGCGAACAAAAAATGTACATGTTGTTTGTCTTTTTTTGTAAATTCTCCACTCTTTTTCTTATCTTTATTTTTATTGTATTTTAGTAGCCTAATTTAATTATTAATTATTTATTATTTAATTATTTATTATTTAATTTATATTCTCTACAATAACTTCTCTTCTACCACCAACTTCCATTCAACTCCGCCATTTTTAATAACCTCCTTTCCACTCCATATTCTTTATCCAACATCCCATTCAACTCCACCAATAATACAACTTCCCATTCAACACCACCACCATTCTAACCTCTCTTTCTCTTAATCTGCCATTTTAATAAAAAAAGGAGAGAGCTTGTAGTGTTTTGTTGGTGACAGCGGTGAAGTGTCTTCCTCAAGCGACGACCTCCTTCAGGCGGGAGATCCGCGGAGCTTCGCTCCACGTCACGAGTTCCCCATCGAGCTCGTGTAGCTTCTCCAATTTTTATCTCGCCAATCGGATAAAAGCGAAGATAGGAGTCCAGCGTAGTTGCTCTGCAAATTTGGTGAACATTAGGTGGTGGCTGACCCGTCGCCCCCGCACCGCCCTGCTGTTCTCTACCGTTGCCTCCCCTACGCCCTAGCCTTGATCGAAGGAGGAAGAAGAAGGTCCTTCCTCTTACTTTATTTTTTTAATTCATGTAAAAATTGCATATTTTCCCTGTATGTTTCCGTAATTCCAAAAATTCCCTTGTGCACAGTTTGTTTTGTTTAAGTTTAATTTTAGCATTGCATACACAACACTGTGTTTGCTTATTAATTTGTACATCAACTTCGCATCTTTTTATTTCAATGAAAAATATCATTGTTTTGAGAAACTAATTCTCTACCATTTGAATATTTATTTATATTTTTTTGGCTTTTGGATAATTAACTAAAATTATTTTATCAGAAACTTATAAGTTTTTTCCAATCTGTGATCTTAAATTCACATCTAACTCATGGTTTCTCTAACAATTTCGCAAAAATCAGGAATGATGTGATGCCTTAACTTCTAACTACTATCCAAATTTTATCTCAATTGGAGCTGTCGTTTGCCTGAAATAAATTGTAGAGGGATTTTAGTAAATGATTTTTAATTAAATCCACACATCATATTTTTGCGAAATTTCAACTCTCCTGAATTGTTCATCTAAATAGCTTATTAAGATAATTTACACTATGGTTAATTTATCAATGTGGATTTATTAGAAAGTAATTATTCACTGTGACTATGTTTGCATTAAAAAAATCAATAAAATATTCACATTTTGTCAGAAAATTCCAAAACATTACTGTAGCATCCTTGAATTATGTTTTAATTCCACTAAAAGTTTCATAATTTTTGCATTCTGTTTGTGTGAAAAATTACGAAAAATCCCATAAAAAGTACGCATTTTAGGTATTTCTCTTTAGCACCAAAAATTCCAAAAAATGTGTTCTACATTCATCATTGGATTAAGTTTCTTGGAAAGAGATAATTTGTTAAAATTGGACTAATTTAACATTAAAATTATTTTGTCTACGTTGTTTGTTTTCTTAGTTTATTAATCCACCTACATTTCCATTCTCTTTATTTTTGCATAAAAAATTTATAAAATATCTGCACTATAAACCTAGATCTAAATTTTTGAATTAACATCAAGTTGTTCCTTTGCCTCCTTGTGTTCGACCCCGGACTTGCCCGGTATATAAATCAAAGCCGAGACACTCTTCACAGAGATCTTCTCTCGGTTCTGATTGATTCGCTAAGTACACATACTACAACGAGTGCAAATTAAACCTCGTATTCATCGACTCGTCAAGGAGGGTGAATCAAGGAATCGAAGCTTAGAGACGGGAGCCTTCTTCACTGTTCTTCGAGCAAAGCAATAGCCATTGAATTAAGGAGGAGCACCAGTTCTAATCGTGCTCGTCTGGTCATCGTTCTCTTCGTCCATCCAATGGAAACCCAGGTGTGATCATGACCATAGATAAGCGAAGCGGTATCGCGTACTGTGCAGTTGCCACGTGTCCAAGTGAATCAACTCTAGCTACACGATTACATATATTAGGGGGTAAATTTTATATCCTTCCCCTAATTCATTTTATTTTACTTTTAGTCCTATAAATATAATTTGTAGTATAAATAAATGCATGTTAATTATGATGAGACCCCTGAAGTTTTGAGAATTACCATAGGGTCCAGTCCAACTCAACTCGCTAGGCATTTTGCACACATGTCCTAACTGTTTTTGTAAATTGTGAATTAGTGAATAAATTTTAAATTTTAGTTGTATATTTTTGGGAAATTTTCACATTTGCCCTTGCCTTTTATTTTAATTGTATATATGCCCTCGCTAGTTCATATATTTTTGTGCTTGTTTTCTATTTATTAAAAATACCATCCATGCTCTAAAAAAATTAAAAATATGGTTAGATGCCTGCAAACATATAATGTCACGCTACATAAATATTTTTTCATTTTAACAATTTATTTATTTATTAAAAATGAAAATGACATGATTTTGTCCTTGTTTGAAAAATAAGACCTTTTGAAAATTCCAAAAAATTATATTTATTTATTTTAGTATTTTGTACCTCGAGACTAAAAATCCCTATAATAGAATAATCAAAAGACAAAATTTAAAAGCTTGAAAATACAGGAAAAAGGAAAAATCACCAAAAATCCCCAAAAATATTATCTTTGTTTTTTAATTTTCGTTATAGTATTATCTTTTTATTAAAAATAATTTGAGAATTTTGACACTTTTTTGTTATTTCTAACCTTCAAGTCAATTCAACCTATTTATTTAATCCTTGTTTTGGGATATTTTTGACTTTAAAATACATAAAATCTAGCAAAATTCCTAGAGAAATAAAAAATAGTAAAAAATTGTGAAAAACCCAAAATATTTTATTTCTTGTATCTGGATTACTTTTGGTAATATTTATAATTATCTTACCTTATATTGTATAAAAAAGTTGTTTTATAAATTATTATATTATATATAAGAAAAAATTAAAAATTAGAAATATAAAAAGGAAAAAAATTATAAAAAATAAAAACAACTAGAAAGTGAATAAATTAAAATGCATAAAAAACAAAAATATTAAATCCCACGCAAAAAAGAGATAAAGACAATAGAAAAAGACATTTTTTGGGCATTATTGCCCAATCTACCATTTGCTCCCTGTGTTCGATACTCTAAACATGATTACATCTATACACATTATGTAGAGTTATAATAAATTTTAACCCCACATTTATTCTTTACATTGCTATATTCATTTGTGGGTTAATTATTATTTTATTCGCTTCTAATGAGTAATCACCTCAGCAACACTCCATTTTCGATATTCTTCTAGTGAGGATAGTTTAGACCCTTGCCAAAAGCATGTCAAGAATGCCCACTTTGTCACTAGTGAGATATCTGACACATATTTTCCCCACAATCTAATCAATAATGGATCCTTTATCAATCTATTACCTTATTTCCTCCTAAATCATCTAGGTTTAGGTCCTCTTGGGAGATCGAGAGCACATCTACAGTTTGCAAACCGATCTGTTGAGAGACCTAAGGGAATGTTGAGAGATGTTATCCTTGACATTGAGGGGAAGCAACATAAGGTGGACTTCACCATCATATACATGAACTATGCCTGCAGATGGCATGATTCCCAGCTCATACTTGACTATCCTTTTCTTAGGACGACCGGAGATATATTTGACTATATTATGGGGAAAAATTTGCTTTCATGCACATGATGAAAGTGTAGAGTTATTGATGTAGCAAATGAAATAGCAGATGAATACGTGATTTATCACACTAAAAGTTTAAAATAGAGATTTTTTCCTGAGTAATTAGCTGCATTTCATCATTATTCTGCATTCTTACTGTTCATGCACTTAGAATCAATATATGCATTTTAGCACTCATAATTACACTCATAATCAGCTTCACATTATCATCTAACTTCATGCATTTTTAACTAATTCATTCTAACTCTAATTGACGTCAAACCACCTTCGTTGTGTGCATATTACTAAAAAGTTTAAAGAAAAATACAAAAAATTACTAACTCAAATATTGGGCCCGTGAGACAAAAACTCAATTTCAGTATAGACATACTAAAATACACATACCTTCCTCATACACTGTCCAATTTAGGTCTACTCACTTTTAAAGAAATATATATTTAAAGATATTCAAAACAAGATCAATTTCATAAAATCGGAGCTCATATGTGAAAGTTGGTTTTTGGGCCTCTTTTGCGCATTTTGTGTTTTACCTGATTTTATCCTATTGTTTTATTACATAATTAACTCATTTTATTTTATTTCTTTTTCATTTATATTCTTTGATGAAAGTTTGTAAAAAAAATCCAAATTCAAAATAAAACTGAAATCAAAGAAACTGACCGATTCCGAGTGCCCCTTGTGAGTATGTACATAATATCTTCCATTTTCTACTTTATTTTATTCACCTATTTTCTTATTTATTAAAAATAAAAAAATTATATTAATGTGTAAATATTTATATTTGTTTTTATCATAGTTTTTCTTGATTTTTCTCTTAATTAAAAATCACAAAAAATTACAAAACCGAAAGACAAGGTATTTTATGTACCTAAAGTACCATGAAAATATCATTTTTCACATATGACCTCTTTTATTAGTGGTCCATTCATGAAAGTTATATATCTCAATAAGGCAAGAAGCTTTTGTGAAGAAAATGCTTCAATATGAGGTCGTTTGCTATTTCTTTTTTATTTTTCTTTGTATTTTATTTTCTGAATTTTTTAGAGTTAACACATGTCAGCTCCTTGAGCTGCCACACATCACTCAATTTCGGTATTTATTTTTGTTTCTTTTATTTAAAAAATATAAAATAAAAAACGATATGTGCATGGCATGTGAGGTTCTTCCTTTTTCTCTTATCCCTCTCATGTGAATCCCCGTCCCCAATCTTTAGCGCCTCTATCCCCAGTCAAACCTTCATCCACTCAACTTCCTTCGCCCGCTCTGCAACCTCTACCTCCCAACGGCCTACTGGCCTCTAACTCCCATGCTCTCTACCATTATCCCTCTCTCTCTCAATTCCCTATTTAAACGTCACCGACAAACTCATCAAAGCGACACGCCATAGCCACCAGGAATGAGAGAGAGCTCAGGGAGGAGTCTGTAACATGGATCCTTTCTCTGGCGATTATCCTCCAAGGCATGATCTGATTGAAGCCTCCCGTGCTTTCGCCAGCACGGTTGAGGAGAGAACAGGAAGACGGATGTATCCCACTCCAATTCCAGGTGAACTCCTTCTTCTTATTCTCCCTTTTTCATTCCTTTATTTCCCCCCTTTTCCTTAGTTTCATTGCGTTCTTCTTCTTTACTACACCACCTGTGTTCCTACACTGCTACCCACACACTTAACCCCCATCAACATTGAGCCACGCTTCATCAATAACTCCACTTAGAAGATCCTCAAGTTCCCCGCATCGGAGGGTACACAACACCATCCTCTGCCTATGAGAAGCCCTCATCCAAACCGTCGCCGTACACGAGCAGCCACCGCTCAACACCACATCATCTTTACTCCATCCTACCGTGACGTGCCCAGCTCGCCACTGCCTTGAACACGCCCTCGACCTGAATGTCCTCCATTGTCATCATCACCTTCAAGCGGTATGTATTCTCTCTCCTCCACTTTGCCCGCTCCGCCTGCAGTCATCTCCGTTCACCGAGCTTCACCGCCCCGCTTCATCACTAACGACAACTGTCACCATAACGAGCCACTCTAGCAATGACAATACTCCACCAGTGATCCTCATCCACACTCACGCGTAACGTGCTCCACCGATCTGAAGCTGCACATCCTTCTCCTTCGACATCGCGAGGCGCAGAACTGGACACACAAGGGACACGTGCTTTGCACATGACTGCTAGGATCTTTTACGGAATCTTACTTGAGGTTTCGCGAATAACACCCAAGTCCCCCCAACTGAACAACACGTGTAATGCATGCCCTCCACTAGGAAATTTGCATAAATAAACCCCATCATTTACCCAATCTCTAGAAGCTCTTCCATGCAAGGGCACGTGCTGCGTACGTACCCCTTGGAAATATTGTAGAAAACTGCCTCTAGGGATAGATAATTATCATTGAGTCCCTCTACTACATTTTGTTTTATTTATTTTATTTGACAAACAGACCCATCTATTTATCTATAATTTTGAACCTCTTTTTGCATGTAATTTTATTATTAAAAAATAGCAAGATGTTCCTTAAATAATTCTCTACATGTTGGCATGCTTGTGACATTTTTATTATCTATGGTTAATTAATAATACTTCCTCTTGTGAAAATTGCATATTTTGCCCATTCCGTCTTTAGAAATTTGTAGTTAATTAGCCTTTGTTCCAAAAATTACCAAAAAATCACGGATCATTGCATTAATTGCTAATTACATTGTCCCTGAAAAGAATTGCATTTGCATGCATACATTTCTCTATAAAAATCATTTTATGTATTTCTCTAATTAATTTTCATTGGTATTAAATTCAACATTTTTAGGTTTTAGAATTTTTCTGAGATATATTATCTAGTGATATATCTTGGATAATTTTTTTCTTGAAAATAAGTAGATTTAATATCTATTATAATTAATTATTGAAAATCTCAATGTTTATATTCATTTAATAATAGAATATTCATATTTCATCCAAAAATTCCAAAAATTTACAGTAACCTAATTTCATCATACTTCACATTCTGGACAAGTTTGAGGATTTTTGGAATTCATTTGATCAAAATATGTAATTTAGCCTTGAACTTCACCATAATTGCATTTGCCTCATCTACTACATTTAAAAAATAAAAAATCACTCTTTGAAAACCTAACCTCGAGAATGATTATAAATCAACCTCAGGAGATAGTTGCCTCCCTGAGTTTGACCATGGACTTCTCAAGTAAAAAAAAGTTGACCGCTCGCTTTAATTGACATAATAATAAAACAGGCAAACATTTGACTAAGGAGACCAGTGAAATTGACAATACTAAGTTTAATAATGTTCGGATTCATGGAGATTCTACCCTGAATATCCTCTCTAAGTCAGTGTTTGACCGACTCGAACTCAGACCGCTCAGAAAGATTGAGCGATCGTTCAGTTTCCCGACGATCCACAAAAAAACTGAGAGGAATCTTTTCTGTCATCATTTCTTTCCAAGGTGTCACACATAGAGAGGACTTCATTGTCTTGGACATTGAACAACGAGGAGATTTATACGATTCTCCCATTATTTTGGGAAAACCCTTTCTGGTTCTACTAGAGCGACTATTAATTACGAGATGCAAGACATTATATTCCCAAACCCAAACCCAATCGATCAAATTCTCAAGGACATACCAAACCCTGAAACAACATAAACCAACAATCGTGACATAGAGGATTCCTCATATGCCCAGACCTCTCTATTTATAACAAACACAAACGAAGGAGAGGCATCTTATGAAACGACTGACAAGGCTACAAAGGTGAATGGAATCAACTGAGACACATCCGATTCACCACACTCGGATAAAGTTATTTTAGATCTCCTTGAATCCACGCATGCAAAGACAATATATAGCAAATACTCAAGACGTATGCTGACCTTACAAGAATGTGGCAATTTATAATGAGACTCATATGATAAAGAACCTATGGTCAGTACATCACAAAGAGTACCTCCTGAACCAACTAAGAATGTCACCTTCAACATTTCGGAAAAGGAATCTTCTAAAGATTCCTCATCAGTTCGGAGGACGCGATCACTATGGGAGAGCTCAGTTCAGAGAATCTGGAGCCTGATCGGAACAAGCAGTGATATGTCGACCCACGATGGACTTTCCCTGTCCCTCTCTATTATTCTTCTAAGACCGACTCCCATGGTCCCATTCAATACACTGGAACAATTCGTTATGACCAAACTGAACTTGTTCGTCTGAATATTCGGAGGAAGAATATATTGACCTGAAAACCGAGCGAACTCTGAGAAAGCAACTCAAAAATAAGAATAATTGGTGTGACGTGACCTTTAAGTATTATTCTTCTGATGACAACTTCGATGATGGCTGGGAATCTTCTGATTCATCTTATTTCTATCAATATTATCTTCTACCACATGTCTCAAAAAAGAACGGTCGTAAACCACCTTGATCATCAGCCACCCTTTCCCCGGCCCCCATCAGTTCCATTGTATATTTTCTTCCTAGACTTAGGCCAATCCCTAAGTTTGGGGGGGGGGGGATCGATGCCATCTATATTTACTCATCGTTCTATTCCCTACTTGATCTATATATTCTCCAGAACTCATCGGTTCTCATACTCACTCCTGTCCTATACTTAGGCTGACCAGAGCCTAAGTATAGGGGAAACTGATGCCCACCCAGTAAATATTCATCTATTTCTCACCTCGACTGCTCCACTTTTTAATCTTCTTCTTTTCTTAGACTGACCAGAGCCTATGTATAGGGGGGTGGTTGACTTCTATACTCTGTATTTTCACTCTCCTTCGTTGGGAACGAGCTATGTCTTTCGTCACTTCTTATGCTTAGAGGACATAGCACACGCTAAGTATAGGGGATGCACATATATTACATATATACTTTGCCCATTGCTCGTACTTTCATGTATTTTTGTATATATTATGCAATAATTATAGGATGGGTAAGAAAAGGTAAAAAAGAGATAAATAATAAAAAAACCAACAACAAAAAATATTTCTTTACTCTTGTATGCCATTATTGCATTCATAAAAAAACATCTTGCACCTCATATGCATCTCATTTACATATCTAGCATATGCAAAGTGAAAAGTTATTGGGTTCTAAACTGAGTTATGAGTAGAAGTTGAGAGTGGTCTTGACTTGGCCTTAATCTACATAATTTCTAGAGGAACTTCACTGAGAAAGGGGATTTTAGAAGATTCAGGTCTTTTGACTTAATTCTTCAAGTACCACATGACAATGTGCAGCCTTTGACTCTTAGTGTCTAACCTGGTCGCCTAATTCTGGGTATAACTTTTGAGTAGGGAATTAATCTATTCTCTCGCACTATGCACTTTGCTCACCTCAGTCGGGGTGTTGGAAGATCGTGTGGGTCTCTTTTCTGGAAGTGTGGACATCTAAAGACCAGAGTATGGGTTGAAATAAAGCTCCGGATAAGAAATGGATGACTGGGCACCATTTTTTCTAAGACCCCAAAACATGTATAGGAAAAATATTCCTTATCCGTAGGGGCACAAAAAGATCCATGCGGAGTTACCAAAAATCCATACCTAAAATAAGCCAAACTACCAAATAAATATTTGACTAAAACGTCCAAGCTTCAAGAAAACCTGCAGATCTAGGTGGAGACTTGGCTAAGCTGGTCGGCTTCACAAAGAGATGTGTGGCTACACTGGTTTCCCCCCACCCCTTTTCGATTATGAACACAGCGCGACATACCTTAGAAGGAAATACCTGACACCCCGAGGATGAGTTATTGGGAGGGAGGTTTGCATGGTAGTTCGACATTCTTGATGGGGAGATCTAAAACCTTTCACACACATGAGACATTTGTTCAATGTCCATGGGATATGCTTTGGGAGAAGGATTGATCTAAGATGACTTCTGAGCCAAATCTGTTACAATGATATGTAGAACTCAAAGGTTATTGATTTTTAAACCCTAATTCTCATAGAAGTTCTGCCACCTATTAATCCAAAGGTTGGGTATAGTCCATTTTCACCTTTTATTCATGACTTTGGTATGGAACCCAAAATCATTTCACTTTTGCATTTCATTTTAGTTGCTCGGGGATGAGCAAGGTTTAAGCATAGGGGGTTGATTAATCATGGATTCATCACACTAAAAGTTGAAAATAGAGATTCTTTCCTGAGTAATTAGCTGCATTTCATCATCTATTATGCAATTTTACCATTCATGTACTTAGAATTAATATCTACATTTTAGCACTAATAATTGCACTCATAATCACCTTCGCCCGTGAGACAAAACCCCAATTTCTTAATAGTCATACTAAAATGCACATATCTTCCTCATACAGTGTCCGATTTTGGTCTACTCACTTTTAAAGTAATATATATTCAAATATCTTCAAAATAAGACCAATTTCATAAAAATCAGAGCTCATATGTGAAAGTTGGGTTTTGGGTCTCTTTTGCGCATTTTGTGTTTTACCTGATGTTGACCTATTATTTTATGTACATAATTAACTCATTTTATTTTATTTATTTTTCATTTATATTATTTTATGAAAGTTTTAATAAAATTCACAAAAATCCAAATTTAAAGTAAATATGAAATCAAAGAAACTGACCGAGTCCGAGTGTCCCTTGTAAGTCTGTACAATCCATTTTCTTATTTTCTTATTTGTATATTTTCTTACATATTAAAAATCCAAAAATTATATTAAAGTGTAAATATTTATATTTTATTTTATTGTAGTTTTTCTCTTAATTAAAAATCACAAAAATTTATGAAACCCAGAAATCAAGGTATTCTATGTACATAGAGTACCCTAAAAATACCATTTTGCATATATTACCTTTTTTCTCTTGTTCCCGTCATGAAAGTTGTTGATCCCATCAAGACGAGCAACTTTTGTGAAGAAATTTTTTGATTTGAGGTCATTTGCTATTTCTTTTCGATTTGTCTTTGTATTTCATTTCTGAATTTTCTGGTGTGACACGTGGCTGATCCTTGAGCCGCTACATGTTACTCAATTTTGGTATTTATTTTCATTTATTTTATTTAAAAATATAAAAAAATAAAAAAATTATAATAAAATAAAAAATTGCATGTGCATGGCACGTGAGGTCCTCCCTCTATCTTTTCTCCCTCTCCGGTCTAACCCCGTCCCCAACCTCCAATGCCTCTATCCCCTGTCAAACCTTCATCCACTCAGCTTCCTCCACCTGCTCTGCAAACTCCTCCTCCCAACGGCCTACCGACTGTAGATTCCTCTGCTCTCTATCCTTATCCCTCTCTTTATATTCCCTATTTAAACCTCACTGGCAAACACATCAAAGCGATCTGCCATTCCACCAAGAATGAGAGAGAGAGAGAGCTCGGGGAGGAGTCTATGACAAGGACCCTCCTCCAATGATTATTTTCCAAGGAGTGATTCGATCGAATCCTCCCGTGCTTCCACCAGTACGATCGAGGCGATAATAGGAGGAGGGCCATAGCCCATTCCAATTCTAGGTGAATTCCTTCTTCTTATTCTTCCATTTTCATCCCTTTGTTTCCTCCTTTTTCCTCTATTTTATCACATTCTTCTTCTTCTTCTCTACACCACCTGCATTCCTCCACCTCTACCCACACACTTAACCTCCATCAACATTAAGCCACACTTCATCAACAGCTTCGCTTAGTAGATCCTCAAGTTCCCTATATCAGAAGGCGCACATCACCATCCTCTGCCTGCGAGTAGTCCTTATCCAGACCACCCCCGTGTACGAGCGACCACCTCTCAACACTGCATCATCTTTTCTCCAGTCCACCATGATGTGCCCTGCTCACCACTGCCTTGGATGCGCCTTCGGCCTACCTATCCTCCACTGTCGTCATCACCTTCAAGTGGGACATATTCGCCCTCCTCCACTTTGCCCTCTCTGCTTACATTCATTTCCGTTCATCGAGCTTCACGACTCTGCTTTATCGTTAACGACGATCCCCACCATGCGCGAGCCACTCCAACAGCGCCAACACTTTGCTAGTGAGCCTTGGTCGCACTCACTCGTGACGTGCTCCACCGATCTGCAGTCATGCATCCTTCTCCTTCGACACTGTGAGGCGCGAATCACCCACCCAAGTCTCACGTGCTTTACATGTGATTGCTTGGATCTTTTACAAATTCTTCCCTGACGTTTCATGAATAACGCCCAAGTCCCCCAGCTGAACAACACGTGCAACACATTCCCTTCACCAATAAATTTACATAAGCATCCCATATCTTTCACCCAATTTTCGGAAGGTCCCTACCATCCAAGGACACGTCCTAAGCACATGCCCCATGGAAATATTGTAGAAAACCCCCTCTCAGGATCGGTAATTATCATTGAGTCCCTTTTTTTATTTATTGTATTTTGCGAACAGACCCCTTTATTTATCTGTAATTTTGAACCTCTTTTTTCATGCCTTTTTATTATTATAAAATAGCATGATGTTCTTTAATTAATTATCTATATGTTGGCATGCTTTTGACATTTTTATTCTCTATGGTTATTTAATAATAATTTCTCTTATGAAGAATTACATATTTTACCCATTCTATGCTTAGAAATTCGTAGTTAATTAACCATTATCCAAAAATTTCCAAAAATTCATGGATTGTATTACATTGTACCAAATAAGAATTGCATTTACATGCATATGTTGCTTTATAAAAATCATTTTGTGTATTTTACTAATTAATTTTAATAGGTATTAAATTCAACATTTTTAGGATTTAGAATTTTTCTGAGATATATTACCTATTGATATATCTTGGATAAATATATTTCCTGAAAATATGTAGATTTAATATTTATTATATTGAAAATCTCATTATTTGCATTCATTTAATCATATAATATTCATATTGCATCGAAAAATTCAAAAAAAAATTTATACTAGCCTAATTTCTTCATATTTCACATTCTAGCAGATTTTCGGAATTCATTTGATCGAAATTTGCAATTTAAACCTTGAAGTTTGCCAAAATTGCATTTGCCTCATCTATTGCTTTAAAAAAAATAAAAAACACCTCTCTGAAAACCTAACCTCAAGATTGACTATAAATCAACCTTAGGAGTTAGTTGCCTTCCTAAGTTCGACCTTGAACTTCCCAAGTAAAAAAAAGTTGACTGCTCGCTTTAATTGACATACTAATTAAAATATTTTTTTTAATCAATCATAATTTTTCCGACTGCAACGATCAATTTAAATGTTAATTTTGAGAAATTAGAAGGGAAATTTCAAGGTTTGTCAATGGCATAGACATGAGTAGGAGAGTAATACAGAGCGTCTCTCGTCGGAAGCTGAGTGCTGCAGAGTTGACATGGTTGATCATTGGCAGCAATAGTCAGCATGGGTTGACGAGTCCCTCTCACCAAGAAAGGACAATGTAGATGAGGCAGTTCAATAGATTCTTCTGGATCAGACTTTACTCATAGGAGACCTTTCTGATGCATCTTTCTACGTCCTCGATGACTTAGAAGCCTACTTCGGCTTGTTAGACATGTTACCTTCAGGCCAATCAGAGGACAAGGATGACGAGTCGGATGCAGCTTTTAATGATTACATGGATACATTTGGCGACCTGACTCCTGAGCCAAATCAGTTGGTGGCTACTATCACAGCAGGCCCGATCACATCCACCATAGAGCTAGATTCATAGGCAGTTGGGCAAGATATTCCCTATGATCATATCTTTCCCGAGCTCTACCCATTACATTTAAGTATGCCTTCCTTACGAGCCCACTTCAGAACACGAGGCGATAGGCTGGAGCATGTCTGATCTTCGCAGGATTAACCTCGCTTTATGCTCACACCACATTTACCTTGAGGAAGGTGCTAGACCCTCTCGTAAGTTACAACGCAGACTGAATCCAAACTTACAGGATGTTGTTAAGAAAGAGATAGAGAAATGGTGTGATGCGGTGTTTATCTATCCCATCTCCGATTCCAAATGGATGGCACCACTTCATGTAGTCTTTAAGAAGGTGGGGCTTTAGACGGTCATTGTCTCAGAAGGAAAGGAGACTGTGACATGAATACCCACTTCGTGGCGTGTCTATGTGGATTATGTACGCTTGAATGCCGTGATGAAAAAGGATCATTTCCCCTTACCATTCATTGATCAGATCTTGGAGAGACTTGTGAGGAAACGATTCTTTTACTTTTTGGTCAGATTTTCAAGATACAATCAAGTAGCCATCTCTCTTGAGAGCCATGAGAAGACCACCTTTACTTGTCCATTTGGTACTTATGCATTCAGTCGCATGCCCTTTGAGTTATACAATGCACTGAGGATTTTCTAGCGATGCATGTTTGCTTAATTTACTGCAATGGTTGGAGACTTTGTGGAGGTCTTTATGGATGACTTCTCAGTCCACAATGATTCATTTGACTCTTGTCTATCTCATTTGGATCAAGTCCTCAAAAAATTCTAATGAGGTGAATATGGTGGTCTGCTGGGAGAAGAGCCATTTCATGGTTCAAGTGGGCATTGTGTTGGGGCATGCCATTCCAAGTGAGGAATGGAGGTTGACCCTACCAAGGTGGATATCATCAAGAAACTTCAACCACTAAGAAAGTGTAGTTGTTCCTTGAGCATGTCAGTTTTTACTGAAGATTTATAAAGGAATTTTCAAAGATTTCCTGACCGCTAATAAAGCTCTTAGGAAAAGATACAGAGTTCCTTGTAGATCACATGTGTCTTGAGGCCTTCAATAAACTTAAGAGGAAGATCATGGATGCTCCCAAAATTTGTTGTTTTCTTTGCGAACATGAGGCGCCAAAGAAGACCAAGTTCCTCGAGCGATAGTCTGGCAACATAGTGACAATCGCGATCTCCACCAACCTATGGCAAGGGGATGACCTAGGTTTGTGGATGGAGATGGTGGTGACATGTGGAGAGAATCTGAGAGAGATTAATTATGAAACAATTACAATCATGTATTGTAGAGAGGGTCGGGGTTAGCATCTCCTTTATAACAAATTGGAAGTCCATGGATCCCAATCCATGTGCTCTTAAAAATCAATGGTTGAGATTAATTTGTGCTTCTTCTAAGTCACAAAATCTCAAAGAAATATGTTGAAAACCATTTTCAAATTATTTCTTTATTTGAATTAATTAATCAAGTAGCATTAGGCTTAGGGTTGACTCCACCCACCTCCCTTAATTGGGGTGGACATCTACTGTGGTAACCACCATGGCCGTCCACTCCCAATGAGGAGTGGAATGATTCAATTCCATTATCTCCCAAAATTTCTACTTTATTAATTAATTTAATAATTCAATAATCACAAAATAATTCCAAATTATTTGTGTTAATTTCAATTAGGCCATTGACTATTAAGAATTATAGTCTTCAATCCAAAACTTAATGTAAAATATATTTACATTCAATTGCTTAATGTGGATACAATGCACATTAACTTGTAAAATACTAATCTTATTCATAATCAGATCTCTCCATGATATTGTGGATCATATCCACATTATCTATGATCATTTTGAATAGTGCTATCCATGTTAGTCCTATCCATGATAATCAAATCCATTTTAATAATCTAAGACATCTCGCTACACATGTCTAAATAATTTGAATCATATCCACATTATTTGAAATAATTAAATCATATTTAATTAACCATTTTTTAATGCTCAGATAATATTGCTCATGGAACAATTCTTGAACTCTTTTAAGAGTTGTATGCCATCCCCTCGGATACTTGGACATTCAGTTAGGGCGATTGCACATGCCATGTATAGTGACTTGGATATTGAGATCTAATCTCATATCCAGATCTAGAAAACCACTCAAAAGAGTCCAATTATTTCATACATAATATCCCATCTTCACATCCCATTTGGATCAATGTCCAATAATCGTATCAAGATCAAATATCCACTTTATTGAGACAAGTCGCTAAAATCCAAACTTGTTTCATCAGTCCCTAGGAATGAAAATGTCTTGGTACACCATTGTTTTGTTGGACATGCAAGCCTACGATGAGCCATTATGCAATAAATGTTATTGCAATTCACTCCTCAATCTGAAATGAAGAATACTCATCAAGCACTGTCAAATGATTCTTAAGATGTGATCTCTAGCCTGAGTAGGAGATGGCAATCCTTATCTCTAAAGGCTGATATATGACCGACCTCTTGATGCATGTCCTCTGCATAGGAATAGAGATTCGGAGGTGTCAGATTAGTTAGTTCAAAGAGTTGACTTAACGATATCGAGATAACCAAAGACCTATGTCGTATGCTGTCACGGTATAGGAATGCATCCTCTGACCGGATACATATGTGTTACTATATGTCTGAGTATGTACATTTGGTAGACTGATAGGTTTATGGTCTAATCAAGGTCTATATACCGGCGAGCTGGTGTGCATATAAGGGCATATGAGTAATATGATCTCTCAAAGGGATCATACAAGTTCATTTAATGAACCGGAAGACATGAGCTCACTCATGAGATATTGGGAAGAATTAAAATTCATGCAAGGTCGTCTCGCTTCGGAAGCTTGACTAAATTTGTAGGTTTGATATATACTTTTGGAAAGTATATGATCAACACCTGGGTATGATATATGCTTTTGGAAAGCATATGATCGATACAAACTCCCAATGATCGAATGAGAGACTTAATGATAAAACCCTGAAGGAGACAGTTCAAAAGAGATCTAAAACTTCAGGTTTATTCTGGGTCTTCCAGTATGCAGGCTGTACAGGTATTAGGAATACCTGAGGGTGATGTGATCATAAACGATTGTATAAACATGACACTTCCACTCCTAGGGAGTGATGAAATGGGTTTGGATTTTAGTAACTCCTCTCATAGAGAAGTGATCTAATCTTAGTCCAAATGTTGGACATTGATCTGAATGTGATTCAGATATAATGAGAAGATTAGATCTACGGCTTTGATATAATCAAACATCTACGGGAGGTCCGTAAGATCTGGATTTGTGACGTGATCTCAATATGCAAGTCACTATACGTGGAACAATACAATCGCACTGTCCTTATCTCCAAGTATCCACGGAGAAAGCGCATTATCCTTGAAATAGTTCAAGAATGATACTACTGTTGATTTATATATATATCCAAGTATTGAGATATGGATGATTAAATGTGATTGAATCGTAAAATATAATATGAATTTGATTCGTATTATTTATCCATATAAGAAGAGCTATCTAAGATAATTAAATGTGGTTTAATTATCAAAAATGTGAATAATGTAAATGTGATTCATATTATTAGGGCACATGAGAATAGAAATTCAAGATGATTAAATAAGTTTTTTTTGTCATGGATATGAATAATGTGGATAATACTATCCATATTAATCAGGTATATTATAAATGTGATTTATAAAATATTAGAGAGAGCATATTGTGATTCATATTTGTTAATTAATCATTGACGTGAATTGGATTCACATTGGATGATTAACTAAAAAATATAATTTACATTTTGTTTTGGGATGTGAATGTGATTCACATTTTTCCAATGTCATGATTGCAATATTTCACAAGATAATTTTGAAATATTTTTGTGAAATAATTCACAAAAAATGTTGTTGTAAATCTTGGAGATATCATGAGGTAATGAGATCTCCCGAGATAGTGAGATCTCATGAGTGGACTTCCCTCGTTTTAAGGGGATGTGGTTTACCTCCACATTATCTCCAATGATAATTAATTGATTTAATTTGAATTTAAATATATTGATTTATCGTTATATATATGTTGTATTAAATTAAATTTATTATTGTTGTGTTTTCACAATAAAAATCATGGCCATTGAGTGAAACACAAATCAATCTTATCCATTGATTTTTTGTTGTCCATGGATTGAGATCCATGGATCCCAAAACACTATTTAAGAAGAGGCACCCCTTGCTCTTCAAGAGACATGATCAATCCATAATCTCTCTATCTCTCTCTACATGCCAAAGGTGCTCTCCCTCTCTACCATTGTGGTCATCCACCATGGAGCCCAAGAGAGAGTCGTCATCACCGTAGCATCGTCGTTATGATGCCGGATAATCTACTCATGGATCTCCATCTCCTTTAGTGCAACTCACTCGTGAAGAAGACGTTGGATCTCGTGTGACAAGATCAGGAGATCCGTTGCTTGGATCATCAACATGGATTGTGAGGAGTATGCGTTTCATCAACATGCTCGCAAGCATCTCCTCCATTGGATCGTACTTGATACAGGAGGTCTCTTGGTTTAGAGACTCGATCGCAACCACGTTTTAAGAGGTAACCCTAGTACCTATTTGTGGTTTAGATGAAACGATCCAAGAAGTGTTCTTGGATCATGTGGTTTCATCATTTAAAAAATTTTAAATTCTTCTTCCCGGAGAAACTAGTGCGACTCGTCGCTCCTGATCTCATACGATGCAATCTTCACGCTTTTGTGATGCACTTGAGGATTTGCTTCCCATATCCTTCATGTTTAATATCATATCACCGTCGAGTATTCTTGATACCAATACATTCTGCATACTAGAAAGACATGATCAAACCCAAAGTTCTGACCACATTTTCGAATGTCTCCTTTATAGTTTTATCGTTAAGTTTCTCATTCGATCATTGGGAGTCGGTATCGATCATTTGTTTTCCCAAAGAATATATCATATCCAAAAATCATATCTTGATTTCAAAGCAAGATGATTATTGATGGAATTTGGTTGGTCCCAATATCTCATGAGTGAACTCATGCCTTCCCATTCGATAGTGTACATGTATGATTTCTTTGAGAGATCGTTCCACGACCCTAGTTCTAAGTCGTCGGATCCTCCCATTTACCAGATCAGATTACAAATGAATACATGATTCATCACTCTAATTATATTAAAATAGAGCTTCGTACCGAAAATTTAGAATCATTTACATGTTAACTTCATAAAATTAACTTTCATGCACTCAAAATTAATTTGTATAAATCAGCATTCATTTATGCATTCATATTTTCTCCCAACTTCACACAGTTTTAATCAATTCATGATAACTCCAATTAACATGAAACTAACTTTATTGTGTACATATCACTAATAGTAATTCATGAAAATCCTAAAAAATGTTAACTTGTACATATTCAAAATAATCTCAAATCCTAATGCCAGGACTGAAAGACAAAAACGTTGATATCTCTCTCATACAGTGTCCAAATGAACTCTACTAACATTTGAATTGATGTACATTCAATTATATACAAATCAAGTCTAAGTTCAAAATTATCGGAGTCCATTTGTGAAAATTGGATTTTGGGACCTAACTGTGCATTTTGCATTTTTGTTGTTTTAACATATCATTTCATGTGCATATTTCACTCATTTTGATTATTTTCTTTATTTATTTGATTCATTACTTTAATAAATTAAATAAAAATCAAAACAAAAAATAAGAAAAGCAATAAAAAAACATGTTTTGACTTAAGCTTACTGATATAATCTATTTGTATATAATTCACCTCCTTAATTTATTTTAGCATTAAAACAATTTGTAAAAATCCACAAAAAATGCCATTTGAGTCTTACATTAGTTTGTATTGCGTTTGATGTTTTTCATATATTATTATCATCAAAAATCAAATAAAAAGTTCAAAACTAAAAATTGATATTTTGATATGCATAAAATATCACCAAAAAAGCATATCTTGCATTCTTCATTTCATTTGCATCTGAGTCCTTCATGAACATTTTAGATCATATTTATAAAAACATTTTTCATTTTATATATTTCTTTCATTTGAGTCCATCTTTTATTTTTAATCTATTTATTTTCTGCATTTTCATGCATTTCTCAAAGTTTCTTGGTCAATGCATCCACCTGCAATCACCCATTCGTCCATGTCAGCACCGGGTCCACCCACCCACCCTCATCTCATCTCTTCTCTCTCCCTCTCTCTTTCTCTTCATGTGTTAAGAACATGAGACCTACCTCCCTCACAACCCCCCCCCACACTCATTCACTCACTCACTCACTCTCTCTCTCTCTCATGTGTTGTGCACGTGACCCTTAGTTCTCCCCTCACGTGCCATGCACGTGACTCCCACTCTCCTCCACCAGCATTGCCTTACGTTGGCCCACACCACCATCCCTCCGCCGCTCGCTCCTCTTCTCTGGTAACCCAATCATTTCTTTCCAAATTTCCATAATAACCAACCTTCTCTGATTTTCTCTTACAACTAACCTAATCCCCTAACCATCAGAACCGAACAGACTCTAGATGCCTGAAGCGACCCCACCTCCACTGGTTTCTCTGCCTTGATTGCTTCGGCAACAACCCATCCCACTGTATCTCATGTAACCTCCCAATAGACTTGTCTAATCCAACCAACCACCCTCAACCTTATTGCCACTCCTGTTCCCTATTTCAAGTCCATCGTCGATCCCTGTGATCGATTATTTGCCATCCACACATCTTCAAGGAGAGAGAGAGATCTTGGGGATGAGGGGGTGAAAACACCCCACCCTCGCCGGCAATGACCTCTCAGGCATGATCCAAGGTGCTGCAAGCACCTTACTGCTACCCCTTTCAGGTTAGCCAAGTTTGAGGCCCACTGTCAGACCTAGAGCGACAACCGGAGTTGAGCCCCTTGCTCCTCCCATTTTCGAGAAATACCCCTTCCTTTCTTCTTCAGATTCTTCCCTTTGTACATCCTCATCTCATCCTCTATCTCCCAAGAAAAATACCCTCTTCTTTTTTTTCTTCATATTCTTCCCTCATCCTCATCTCATCCTCTATCTCCCACAAAACACCACCGACAATCCACCATCATATCTATGTCTCGCTGCCTTATCTTCTATCTCCATCCAAAACCCTTCATCGACGACAACTCCTCGCTCCACCACGATTGCCAAGGGGCTCTGACCACCTTAATATGAACATTAAGAGCATCATCACCATCCATCTACATTGAGAATTGGGGAAGAAATATGGCATAAGAACAAGGTCTATAAGAGACCTAGGATCAAGAAATCGACCCATGTACCGTCGAGATTCACCCAAATCTAGGCCATGAGATCACTTTGGAAGACCCAGATCAATTCCGAGCCACTTGCCTTGGGCGTGCCTGAAGCGAGGATGAGGTGACATATGGAGGCTCGACTCATGAATGACCCACCAAGACTCGTCCCGCACCCACGTGCAATACACGTGTAGCTGGGGGTCACTTACACCGCTACCCCCATACCTTCACAAAATTCTAGATCTACCCCCATATTGGGTAAATTACAAGGATCCCAAGTTAGTAGGCAAATTACAGAACAATCCTTCCCAAGGGTATAACTACAAGTATTTTATTTATTTTTCTTACATCTAGATCCTTGAACTTCAGATATTAATATCTCGAGCATTCTTTATCAGATTTTTACGTTCTTAGTGTTGATTTGATCCATGATTTATTATCCTTCAGAACACTGAGAATCTAGTTTTGGGATATTATTTGACCCAAATAAATTGAGGATGTTTATTTAATAATTTTGAGCATAATTGTTCTCGATCTTCGACTTGATTGCATGATAATCTGTGTATTGATTTGGGGAATTTCTTGGGGAATTAATTTGATATTAATTGACATGTTATCTTTGCGATTAAATAAGGGGGACATTCAGATCTATTGGCTTGGCTTGGCTTGCTTCGACTTGCTCACTTATTACATTCATCTTTGCATCTTCATTTCATCATAATATCATTTAAAAATCACAAAAATATTGCATTTATTTATTTCTTATTTCACCACACAACTTAGCATTATTTTATTGCATTTAAAATTATATTTTAAAATCCATTACACAATTCATATTTATTTTATCGAAGAATTACATCCTTTAATTTCTAAAAATAATAAAAAAATTAAAAATACAGAAAACACCAAAAATATACAATTTTCTCTAAAAAGCCTAATTTCTTAGATTATTTAATTATTAATTCTAGATCCTCATATGAGTTCTACCTTGAGACTTACCCTAGCATAATAAATGATGTTGATCGCATTGAGAGTTGATTTTCTGTATTATTTCTTGGTGTGATCATTTTTTATGATTCCAAACACTTATTTAAAGAATATGTGACTAAAAGAAAAAGAATAAAGGAAAAAGAAAGAACTCAGAACAATATTGAGTATTAAACTTATCTTCATAAAATCAAAGTATGGAGCTCGGTCAGACCTTTGGATTATTAGTTTGGGCGGAACCTTAGTGGGAAACCGACTTGACACTCAACAACCTCTTAAAACCACACCATTCTTGCTCAAGTCTCCTCAATAGCTAGGTCTAAATAAATCAGCTCATACGTAAACCCTTATGACTATGAATCTTTCTTGTACAATGTAAGTGATATGCAACCCTCCTTGACTGAAGCGGTAAAAGCCAGTCTTCTCCAACATGGTGGCCTGATTCCCCAATCCAATATCTCTTTCCTTGAGAAGCTGTGTATTCCCTTCTAATTTCAAGTGCAACCAGATCAAGAAGAGGAGGTGGAGAGAAGAATGGGTGGTAACCAATGTAGCTACCTATCCTAGGATGCCTGGCTAGTGTAGCAAAGTCATCTAGCTACATGCTCACAAATATCTGACTTGGAAGCTTAAGCTTGCTTATTTGAGTATAAAAATGCACATACTCTAGTAGGCATTTTTTTGAATCAGGCCCGCTCACGTTTTTTGGATTTTTTTGATTTTTACACATTTGTTTTGAATATATACAAGGGTGAAACATGTACATAAGGAGTTTTCCCTCTTGAGCTAGCAGATTGTCCCTCTTTTGAAGATTTATTGCAACATACAATAATTTATTGTTAGACCTCATCGCTACCAGATTGGGTTGGGGTACAATTGCCACAAATGTGTGACTACCGAAGTTTCCATTGGCTTGTGTCTCATGCTGGCAAATCCAGCCCTCTACCACTTCAACTAAGATGAGCAAATTGTTAGTGTAGGTGTGCAAGCTAGGCTATTATCAACAAGAATCATGTGTGTATTCCGAAGTTATCTACTTAGGCAATCAAGACGACACTGAACTAAGTCATGTGGTACCCAAAGAATTAAGTCTATAGACCTGAAGAATCTCAATTCCATTTCCCATAAGGTTCCTCTGAAATTAAGTGGATTAAGGTCCAACCAATGTCCATTATTCAATTTTATTCTATACTAGTTTAAGTGTCGATATCATTATGAAAAATGCACATGCAAATGGGAGCAATATATGCAAAACATTCTTTTGAAAGAAAAAGAAAATAAAAGAACAATTTTTTGAAAAAGTTTTCCAAGATTTTTTGCAAAATTTTATGGGTTTTAAGCATCTTTTAAGAAGGAAAAGGGTTAGCAAATTGAATGTATTTCCAAGAAATATAAATAAAGATTGTACAAAATTTATACAAAATTTTACAAAAATAATTTATGTACAAGTTTTATAAAAGAATTTTATATACAACAAAGAAATTTATTTATAGGAGGGGAAGTGATTAAGGTTTTTATACACATAAGGATTTTACGAATATATATACATCCTATAATTTATATCCCATGTGACAAAATAATTTTACAAAAAAATACAAACCTTTTCAAAACATTTTGCAAAAGATTTTTACAAACATTTTTAAAAATATTTTTCAAAGATTTTTCAAAAGGTTCACAAATGTTTTTGCAAACTATTTTTACAAACATTTTACAATATTTTTTTCAAACATGGTTTTACAAACATTTTGTTTTAAAAAATTTTACAAAGATTTTTATAGTATACCTAGTTTTGATACATAAATAATTTACAAACTCAACAATTTTACAAACAAATTTGTAAAGATTTGTAAAAAATTAGTTTTACAAAAAAATTTGCAAACATTGTTACAAGCATTTTAGCAAACACTTTTCACAAAAGTTTTTACAAAAATTGTTACAAACAATTTTAGCAAACACTTTGACAAAATATTTTGCAAATATTTTTACAAATCATATTTCAAAACATTTTAATAGTAATATTCGTTTTATTAATAAAAGTACGAGTTATTGTTAAAGTGTATATATATGACACCCCCTATATTTAGCTCGAACTATGTCCACATAGTGACCAAAGAGCTACTAAGGAAGACATAACTCGTGCTAAGTATAGAAAAGTGAAAAGAATCTTATACAACAATGACTCAAAGAATAGACGAAAAGAATAGTAATCAGTGATCCCCTCTATGCTTAAGATCAAGTAATTCAAAGTATAGAGGACTGTACAAACAGGAAAATTGAGGAAAAGAATAAACAAACTCAACGACTCGACTCGTCCTCCTCTGCACTTTGGGTAAGAGATCCTAAAGTATATAAAAGAATATCAACAAGTTGATGGATGAGAGAGAGAACAAAAGAAATACAAGAAAATAAAAATGCGAAAGAGACAAAATGAACAACATCACTCCCCCTCTACTTATGGTAAAGCATCCCTAAGTATATGCAAAAACAGAGTGTTGAAATAGAAGAAAATGGAAAAACTAAAATCATTCACCTCACATATACTTAGGATAGAGTACATCCTAAGTATAACATATATACACAGCAAAGAGATGAGCAATAAAAACAGAAGAATAAAGAAAAAACGAAAGGATATATACAAGAAAAAATCAGCTCATGTATCAGACAAAGAAGATGCCAAAAAGTCATCGTCTGAAACCAAAGATATGGAATCAACCATGGTCAGGAATGTATCATGATCTAGATATGGCTTCAGCAACTGTCCGTTCACAACAAATGATTGTGCGTCGGATGACAACCCATATATAACAATACTACCATTGTCACACACAATTCTCACAATGAATGGTGCTGGCCATTTTCTTTTCAATTTGCTTGGAAACATCTTCAACTTAGCATCAAACAACCAATCTTTCTAATCAGGTGAGAAAGTCTTCTAATATATCTATCATGCCAATGTTTGACTTTCTCCTTATACATAAGTGAGTTGTCATATGTAGAGTCTCAGATTCCAGCAATCTGTTCAGATCCAACTTTCTACTATCTCCTATATTCTCATAATACAAATTTCATACACGTAGTGCCCATAATGATTTGTGAATTAATTGAACTGGCAGGTGGCAAAGCTTTCCACACACCAATCTATAGGGAGACATACCCAATGGAGACTTGTACGTCATCCGATAAGGCCATAAAATTAAGTCAAGCATATGGGATCTGTTCTTCTTATCTTGACATACAAGTTTAGGCAATATCGTAATTATCTTCCTATTTGAAATCACTGCCAATCCATTAGGCTGTGAGTGGTAAGGAGAAACTCCTCTAAGTTCAATGGCATACTCCATTACAAGCTTCTTGACTTCTCTATTAATGAAATGGCTTCCCCAATCTGAAATGAGTATCCTGGGAATTTCAAACCACACAATAATGTGGTCCTTGAGAAAGGAACACACTGTACAACTATCAGCGGCTTGGGTAGGGATATTCTCCACCCAAAGACTAACATAATCCACGACAAACAGGATGTACAAAAATCCCTAACTGACAGGAAATGGGCCCATGAAGTCTATGACCTAAGCATAAAAAACATCTAGAATCTAGATATATCTCCGGGTCATGGTATATTTGGAATCAATGGTTCCTCCCATCTTCTGACAGTCAGTACAACCTCGAACAAACTCTATAGCATCATTAAATAAAGTTGGCAACCGTAGGCTTCTCTGTAAAATCTTTTATATCGCGTGATTCCTCAAATGATGCCCACCATACTCTAACTTATGACAATGCTCAAGTATGTTGGTGTATTTCTCCTGAGGAATGCACCTTCTCTAGATAAAATCCTCATCTTCACGAAATAGGTATGGATCCTCCCACAAGTAAAAAAATGTATCTCTAATAGGAATCTGTCTACCTTGTGATTCAACCAATATTGCGTTGCTTTCTTGCAGATAAGATAGTTCACGATATAGGCATATCATGGGAGTGAGTCCACAGATAAAATAGTCTCATTTGGAAAGGTCTCAGAAATAGGAAGTATACTCTAATCAGAAGTATCTGCATCTGTGATCTGGGAAAGGTGATCTTCCACAACATTCTTTATTCTGGGTTTATCTTGAATATCTAAATCAAACTCCTGAAGAAGAAGGATCCATCTGATAAGGCATGGTTTGGCATCCTTCTTTGCCTGTAGGTATTGTATGGTACTATGATCTGTATATACAATTAGATGTGAACTGAGGAGGTAAGATCTGAACTTCTCTAATGCAAACATCACTGCTAGCATATCCTTCTCTGTGATTGTGTAATTACAATATGACTTTTCCACAATCTTGCTAGCATAGTGTATAGCAAATGGTATCCCATCCAATCTCTACCCTAAAACAACTCCAACTGCAAAATCTGGCACATCCGTCATGATCTTAAAGGGGAGAGACCAACTAGGTGGCTATAGGATAGGACTAGTAACCATGTCTTTCATATGATTGAATGTAAGGAGGAATTTCTCATCAACAACAAAATCACTCTCCTTGCACAGAAGCTCAGTCATAGGTCTGGAGATCTTGTTGATGTCCTAAATGAATCACCTATAAAATCCAATGTGTCGTAGAAATGACCTCAACTGCTTCAAATTCTGCAGTTGCTCTAGGTCGGAGATCACATCAAACTTAGCCGGGTCAACCTCTATATCATGTTTGGAGATTATGTGGCCCAATACAATCCCACTAGTCACCATAAAGTGACTCTTCTCCCATGAGAGCATTAGGTTTACCTCACATCAATGATGAAGTATTCGGTCTAAATGAGCAAGACATGTGTTAAAGCTATCCCCGTAGAGCGAGAAATTGCCCATGAAGACCTCTCGAAAGCTACCTACAGATGAATCTGTGATTCATCACTCTTAAAGTTGAAAATAGAGTCTTGTTATCGAGTATTTAGCAGCATATTTCCCTTTATCTTGCATAATTAGCATAAATACATGCATACATAATACATGCATTTTAGCATACATATTTGCATTAAATAAGAAGCCCAACTCACTTGTAAAATATTCACTTATTCATCTGTATTTTATAATACCTCCAAAAATAATAAAACTGACCCTATGCTGTGTATATTACTAATTACTAATATAAGGAAAATGCCAAAAATTCCTAGCTTGTAAAAATACCCAATAAAATCCCAAACCCTATTGGAGGCCTCATACCTTAGAATGCAAATATCTACCTCATATAACTCTGATCTAGGTCTACTCACTTTCAGATTATTATACATTCAGAGACCTTCAAAGCAAGACCAATTTCATTTAAATCGAAGCTCATATGCAAAGCTAGTGTTTTTGGGCCCCTTTGTGTACTACATGTATGTATTTTTGTGCCCTTGTATTTTTGTATCTTATTTGACCTCATCCCCATTTTTGGTCAACATGAAACTTGTAGATCTCATCGAGATCTACAACTTTCATTTTTTGAGTTTTTCCAAATTCAGCTTTCTTCTCTCTCTAATTTACCATTCTCTTTTAGCCATTCAAAGTAGGCCACATGGCGCCCTCTGATTGTGGCACGCGGCCCGCTCCATTGCGTGCCACGCACCCTCCATCCCCTGTCGTCCGGTATCTTACCCTCTCTCCTGATCTAGGCCATCCATCTTCGCAGCTCTCCTCAGCCACCCGATCAAGCCCAGATCCAATCTGGGTCGCTTGCCAGCGCCCCTCCCTCAGGCCACCACGTGTCGCATCTTTGTCAGCCTTTCGATGCTTTTTCTTCTCTCCTCATCTCCACCATTCATCTCTCCTTTAACCCATGCCGTTCGATCAAAGTCCAAACATCATCACAACCCTCCATCTCCGCCTTTACCTGCGCCCTCTACGTGGCGCCATCGTAACCTTTCGATGACATCACTTCAGATCTAATCCCAACCTCTCATTAGCGCCTAATTCTCAGTCGTTGGATCGTGAGATCCAACAGCTGAGATATCATTTTCCATCTCCTGCAGGGCCGCACCCACGTCATCCACCTTGCGCGCGAGCCGCCCCCCTTCTATTTTTAGCACCACTCCGGCCACCCTCTCCGCCTCATGTCAACTCCATTTCGTAGCACACTCTACCCTCATCCTCGCCGACCTCCATGATTGCCATAAACTCCACCCACATCGCCCCACGGCCTCCACCAACCTCGTCTTCCATCATCGATCACCGCCACCTTATTCCTATAAATACTCCATCTCCGTCGACCGTCGACCCCATCCACCACTGCAGAGAGAAACCCCGAGCTTCTACCTTCCTTTTGGTGATAACAATTAGAAGAGACGTCGAGCGACGATGGTTGTATTTCTCCGGCGCGATCCACAACTCCGCCGCGCCATGCTGCAACTCCTCTCGTGAGCTGTGCGAGCTCAAGAACCCTATCGGCCTTCGAGCGACGACCAGGAGCTAAACTCCGAGCTCCAATCCCCAAGTAGAACCCTCCATCCCCCCTCTGATCTCCATCTTTATTTTCTTTCTTTTTCTTGAAATTTATTCACCTCATCCGCTCATCTTCGCGATCACTTGACCATCCTCCGAGCTCCATTATGGAGCTCTGATCTTCGTGATCTACTACATTCAACTCGACGATGCACCACACCTCACTCCAACCAAAGCTCCGCCACCTTGGCGGAGGAGCACCACCGCGCCTTCTTCATTCCACTCCAGGTCTTCAGCCGCACTCACGTTCACCTTGCTAACACATTGCACACCTCGGCTACCAAGCTAACCCCTACAGGAACACTCTAGCTCATTAGCCGGAACCTCACCGAAGCTTAGCTCGAGCTTCGCCGCCACTGGTGCTCAGATTCCCCCAACCGCTCCTAAGACCTTCAGCGACTCCCTGACGCTTCCCCGATCGTTCTGAGCTACACACGAGGCACTGGTGAGTTCATTGACTATGGGAGGAGGAGGCGGAGCTAGGAGGGCTTCGTTGGAGCTCAGCCACATCTGCTGGAGGAGGCGACGGATCGGAGGAGCATGGAGCATAGTAGCCGTTTGATTCTCATGATTGGACAACCCTGATCGAGCCACGTCGCCATCATCCCACCTCCATCGGATCAGGAGGATCCCATGCTCACGATCACACCACGTCGCCACTTCCCCAAGCTCCAGATGCCGTTGGATTCATCTTGATCCAACGGCCCTCGTTCGTCCATGACACTTCATCCCAGGAGCCCTCATCCTCCGTTGGATCTTCACTCGATCTAACGGTCCCAAGCACGCCACGTACCAACCATCAACAACCGTTGGATCTCATCCATCTAGCAGTCTAGCGAGCGCCACGTCGCCCCCTCCGAGCCTCCCCCAAACAATTAGGCTCGTCGCCCCCAAAGCTAGTCCGAGCCACGTCTGAGCTAGCAGACCCCCCACCTTCCCGTCAGAAGCAACATTACTGACATGACCACCAATGTCAATATCTAAACTCATCCCCGTGTCAGCCAGACCAGCTCGCCAGTGAATTGGAATCCCTCACCTTAGCGATACAGACCCTGACTGATAGGTTCCAGCAAATCCAGAATAACTATCTGGATATGAGAACCGATCTGAATCGTGTTTCTCGTACCCAGGACCAGCAGATGGCGCCAAAGACCCCAATTCCCGCCCAGGTTCAGGCCAACTCGAATATCTTGAATCAAGGCCAGAACTAACCATGAGATCATGTATACTATTCAGATAACTCTTTATCTGAACATGAGATCCTTTCGTATGATAATGTAAACCATATGTCCCTCAGGAGCGGAAGGGCTGTGATCATACCTGATCGGGCACGTGCACAAGAGGAAGAAGCCGCCAAGTCTCTACCTGAGGGGAACTTGGAGGCAGAGGAGCAGTACCACCACCACCACCATCGGCAGAAGAAGAGGACTTCTGAGTCCTCAAAGAAGCAAGGGAACCGCACCAGTAGGGAGTCTAGAGAGACCGATGAAGAGCCCACACCTCCATCTGAGGAGGATGTTCTAGCAGTCGCGGAGAATGCATCACCAGTTTCGCAGCAAAAGTTTTCTTTTCGTCAGAGTTAGGGTCATAGTCCGAGTCATGTACAGAACTCAGTTCCAGTTTTAAATGAAAATCTTTCAGTTTTAGAATCTGAGTTGGAGTCAATAATCCCTTTCCCTCGAGATCTTAAGGGTGGAAAGAAGAAAACTAAAAAAATTCAAAAAGATGACCCTGAGATGACAGAGTTCTGCAATAAACACATCAAGGTCACAATCCCCATTGACAAGTATGTGGAGATGACACCTGCATTTCAGAAATACCTTAAGGTAAGATGCACACCTACTAGGGTTAGTAGGAAGACCAAAAGCCGTGTTGAGAAACAAGTTTTGTCAGTAGCCACAACTTGCACAATAAAGAATTCGTTTCCAAGGAAATGAAGAGACATGGGTGTACATTATGTGGTGAGTCATGTCGATGACACTGCGTTTGCACGCACTCTCCTTGACAATGGTTCCTAAATCAACTTAATGCCTACAACCCTCTATGAGCGACTTAATCTTGGACCTCTTAGGAAATCCAGAGCTTTACTTCAGTTTGCTGACAAATCAACCAAGAGGTCCCAATGAGAATTGAGGAATGTTGTCGTAAAAGTTGAGGGTCAGGAGTACATGGTGGACTTTACCATCCTTGATATGGAGACCCCTTGCAATTGGAGAGATTCCCAGATCATATTAGTAAGGCCCTTCCTCATAACAGCGGGAGCCTTGTTTGATTATAAGATTGGGAAAATCCAGTTCCAAACTCCAGGCGGAGATGAGGAACTTGAGATGAAGCAGACCAGATGGCAGAGACCGGATTCAGAATCCAGCACCGAATACTCTTCATCCGAAGCAAATTGCATTCATGCAAACACTGTTGGGCCATGGAGACAGAACACAGCTAGCATCGATGAGTCCTTCCCCTCCGGAGAAGATCCTATGTATGAGTCAGTCTGCGAGGTCCTTAGAAATGAGTACAACTCAGAATATGCATCTCCCTACATCTTCGATGACTCAGAGGATCTGTTGGGCCTGTCAGTCCTTCCCTCTTTAGGACAATCAGAAGAATAGGATGATGAGTCGGACGTGTCTTTCGCCGATTACTTAGAAAACTTTGACGATCCGACTCCAGAGCCGAATGACTTGGTGGCAACAATTTCAAAGACAGATTCCGCCACTACCATCACTGAACCAGATTCGATTGAGCCAGACTTCCTCAATGATCACACATTACCTGAGCTCAAACCTTTACCCACAACATTCAAGTATGCCTTCCTTGCAGGACAAGAGAAGAAGTATCCGATCATCGTCAGCTCGCGATTGACCAAGGAGCAGGAATTTTGCTGGCTAGAGATCCTGGAGATAAACCGCAAGGCGATAGGTTAGAGCATCTCCGATCTGCACGAGATAAATACCGTTGTGTGTTCACACCATATCTACTTGGAGAATGAAGCTAAACCCTCTCATGAATTCCAACATCGGTCGAATCCAAATTTACGAGAGGTAGTGAAGAAGGAGATAGAGAAATGGTACAACGCGGATTTTATTTATCCCATCTTCGACTCCAAATGGGTGTCTCCAATCCATGTTGTCCCAAAGAAGTCGGGAATTGAGACGACCACCAATGCAGACGGAGAGGAGATCGTGACGTGAGTACCCACGTCGTAGCGCGTCTGTGTGGATTACAGACGCCTGAATGCTACGACAAAGAAGGATCATTTTCCCCTACCATTAATTGATCAGATCCTAGAGAGGACGTCTAGGGAGAGAATTCTTCTGCTTCTTGGATGGGTTCTCAGGCTACAATCAAGTATCCATAGCTCCAGAGGACCAGGAAAAGACCATGTTCACATGCTCCTTTGGTACCTATGCTTTCAGGCGCATGCCCTTTGTTGTTCCCGGTACTTTTCAAAGGTGCATGATTGCTGTATTCGCGAAATGGTTGGCGAATTCTTGGAAGTCTTCATGGATGACTTCTCGGTCCACGACAATTCCTTCGATTCCTGTCTTAGGAATCTGGACCGAGTCCTCAAACGATGTTGTGAGGTTAATCTGGTGCTCTCTAGGGAGAAAAGTCACTTCATGGTGACAGAGGGCATTGTGTTGGGGCATGTCATCTCCAAGAGAGGAATGGAGGTTGACCCTGCCAAAGTGGATGTGATCAGACGACTCCAACCACCAACCAACGTGGAACAGTTGCAGTCGTTCCTCGGGCATGTCGGATTTTATCGGAGGTTTATCAAGGATTACTCTAAGATCGCCTGACTGCTAACTGAGCTTTTAGGCAAGGACATGGAGTTTATTGTTGACCACAAATGTCTCGAGGCCTTTAAGCTATTACAAGGAATGATCATGGATGCCCCGATCCTTCGAGCCCCAGACTGTTCTCTGCCTTTTGAGATCATGACAGATGCATCAGATTTTGCTATTGGGGTTGTGTTAGGACAGAGGAGGGATGGCATCCCGTTTGCAATACACTACGCAAGCAAAGAGCTTGATACTGCTCAGTGTAACTATACAGTTATGGAAAAGGAGATGCTTGCAGTAGTGTTTTCCTTGGACAAATTCAGATCTCATTTAATTGGATCCAAGGTAATTGTGTTCACTGACCATACAACACTACATTATTTAATGGAAAAGGAGGACGCGAAGGCGCGTCTTCTTAGGTGGATTCTGCTTATCAAGGAATTTGATTTGGATATTCGTGATAAACCTGGAAAGAAGAACGTAGCAGCTGATCACCTCTCTCGTCTCGATGATCTTAATGTTTCTGACGATTCACCAAGTCGAGACTCCTTCCCTGACGAGTCGATTTTTTTATCGACTCACTCCCATGGTATGCCAATATCGTGAACTATCTTGTCTCCAAGAAGGTTTCCCAAGATTGGCCCAAGAGCCACATAGACCGACTGAAGTCAGATTCTAGACATTACCACTGGGAGGATCCGATCTTTTTCTTTGAAGGACCGGATTGTGTCTGGAGGTGGTGTATTCCTCAGGAGGAATACCAGAGTGTCCTTTCTCTATGACACAGTCTGGAGGCAAGAGGACACCATTCCGGGAAGAGGACCGTATGGAAGGTACTTCAGTGTGGCTTATACTGGTCGACTCTATTTTGCGACGCCATCACTTTTGAGAAGTCGTCTCCTGTATGCCAGAGAATGGGAGGAACCATTGGATCTAAGGATGAGATGCCAATGCAGCCTATCATCATTTGTTATGTCTTTGACGCCTGGGGCATCAATTTCATGGGCCCATTCCCCATTAGACATAGATTTGAATATATCCTTCTTGTGGTAGATTATTTGTCCAGGTGGGTGGAGGCTATGCCAACCCGAGCTGCAGACAGCAGGACTGTCTGTAAATTCATTAGAGATCATATCATCTCTAGGTTCAGGATCCCAAAAATGCTTATATCAGATGGAGGTAGCCACTTTGTAAACCGAGATGTGAAGAACTCTTGAAGGATTACGACATCTAACACCGTGTCGCTAGTCCTTACCACCCACAAACCAATGGTATGGCTGAGGTGTCGAATAGGGAGGTAAAAGCCATATTGCAGAAACTTGTCTGCCCAGACAGGAAGGACTGGTCTCAGATCTTGGATCAAGTCCTGTGGGCTTATAGGACAACTTACAAGACATCGCTAGGAACCTCCCCATTCAGGATGGTATTCGGAAAGCCGTGCCATTTGCCCACAGAATTAGTGCACAAATTAGAATGGGCAATCAAAAAGGTCAACTGGAACACATACCTAGGGCGAAAACAGAGAGACATGGATCTGAATGAGCTTGTGGAAGTCAGAAACCGATCATATGACAACAGTTTGGTGTACAAGGACAAAGTTCAGCATTGGCATAATAGATATATCAGACGAAAGACCTTTGTTCTTGGACAGAAGGTATGGTTGTTCAATGCAAGGCTAAAGGTCTTCCAAGGCAAGCTGAAATCCAAGTGGACATGCCCATTCATAGTCCGTAATGTGTATGATAGTGGATGTGTTGAGATTTCGGCACAGATGACGCACAAACATTCTTAGTCAATGGACAACTGTTGAATTATGTCATCGAACCCGATGAACAGTTAGTCCAGGTCGAAGAGAATGTATTCATGCGTGAGACAGAGTCAGCAAATACACATGGAGCCACGCATGAGACCTTGCAGCAGTAAACTCTCACCATCAGCAGCATCTGGAAAGATTTAGACCGCAATCCTTGTATATATTCATCACTCCTGTACATTCTTACCCTCCCTCCAGTGACTCTAATCACTCACCCCAACTTATATATCTTCATCTACGACTATACTTAGGATGACCAGATCCTAAGTATGGGGGGGGGGGGAGTCTCCTGAGTCGATTCACTGTACACCATCCAGATCCCATCGGTCCTCATACTCACTCCTATCCTATACTTAGGCTAACCAGAGCCTAAGTATAGGGGGGACCGATGCCCTCCATGTATATACTCATCCATTTCCCCTCTTGCCCTCGTCCGCCCCATTTTTGATCTTGTGCTACACTTAGGCTTCCAAGAGCCTAAGTATAGGGGGGCAGGACGACTTCTATATAATTTTGCTCCTTTGGGCTCTCTTATGCTTAGCACGAGCTATGTCTTCTTCCTCACCTTTCGTGCTCTGAGGACATAGCACACGCTAAGTATAGAGGGGCGTGCATATATTACATACATACTTTACCCATGGCTCGTACTTTCGCATATTTCTTTGTATATATTACGCAATAATTACGGGATGGGTAAAAATGGAGAAAAGTTTTTGTAAAATACATGTATACTTGTATAGTGTATAACACTTGTATAATTTGTAATACTTATAAAACTTTTGAAAATTCTTAAATAATCAAGGCTTCTTATTTACTCTTGCACATCATCTCTGCATCCAAAAAGAAAGAAAAAAAAGAGTCGTGCATTTCATTCATCTACATAGCATGTCATCTACCTCTCATCTGCATATCTTACATATGCAAGGGGAAAAGCTAGTGGGTTCTGAACTAAGTTATGAGTAGATATTGAGGACGGACTTGATTTGACCTTAATCCACCTAATTTCAGAGGAACCTTATAGGAACTGGAGTTAAGATTTCTCAGGTCAAGTGACTTAATTCTTTGAGTCCGCAAGCCTATGTTCACATGTCATCTTGATTAGTCTAAGTAGAAAATCTTGTGCAAATGCATGATTCTTTTATACAGTGACCTAACTTGGACAAGCACAATGCACATAGCTCTTCATTGATGAGGTGGTGAGGAGGTAGAATCCTTTAGCTTGGAGTAGCACAAGGGTGGAAACATCCGTCCTCCTCTAGGGAGGGAAGTGACCCTCAACCTAGTCTGGTGGTGTTGACATCTGATGATGGGACGCTGTGGGTTGCAATAATGCTTCATAAGAGGGATAGTCTATTGGCTCAAGAGGAAAAACTCTTGATGTACATGCTGCACCTTGTATATAGTTCCAAAAAAAATCAGACAGGTCCAAGTGAAAATGAAATACCTGTCGGAGTATGTATATTAGCAAAGAAAATGTAGCTGGATGACTTGGCTACACTGGTCAGGCATCCCGGGATAGGTAGCTACACTGGCTACCATCAATTCTTTTCTCTACCCCCTCCTCTTGAGCTGGTCGCACTTGAACTTAGAAGGGAATACCACGCTCCTCGAGGAAAGAGTTACTGGACCAGGTAATTAGAGTTACCTTATTAGAGAAGGCTAGTTCTGAGCCATTTCTGATGTGGAGAGCTATTTTACACTTACACATTACAAGTAAGAATCATAGTCATCATAAATTTACGTATGAGGATTTGTTCTGACCTGACTATTGAGGAGTCTTGAATAGAAGACTTGTGGAACTTGAAGTATGCTAGGTCTTAAGTTCAGGTCCCAATGAGGTTCCGCCATACAATTAATCCAAAGGTCGAGTCAAGCTCCATTCTCAACTTTTGTTCATGACCTTGGTATGGAACCCAATCTCATTTCACTCTTGCATTTCGTTTTAGTTGCTCGGGGACGAGCAAGGTTTAAGTATAAGGGGTTGATGAATCTGTGATTCATCACTCTTATAGTCGAAAATAGAGTCTTGTTCCTGAGTTTTTAGCAGCATATTTCCCTTTATCTTGCATAATTAGCATAAATACATGCATACATAATACATGCATTTTAGCATCCATATTTGCATTAAATAAGAAGCCTAACTCACTTGTAAAATATTTAGTTATTCATCTGTATTTTATACTACCTCCAAAGATAATAAAACTGACCCTATACTGTGTATATTACTAATTAATAATATAAGGAAAAGGCCAAAAATTCCTAGCTTGTAAAAATACCCAATAAAATCCCAAACCCTGTTAGAGGCCTCAGACCTTAGAATGCAAATATCTACTTCATACAACCTCCGATCTAGGTCTACTCACTTTCAGATTATTACACATTCAGAGACCTTCAAAGCAAGATCAATTTCATTTAAATCGGAGTTCATATGTAAAACTAGGGTTTTTGGGCCCCTTTGTGTACTATATGTATGTATATTTGTACCCTTGTATTTTTGTATCTTATTTGACCTCATCCCCGTTCTTAGTCAACATGAAACTTGTAGATCTCATCGAGATCTACAACTTTCATGTTTTGAGTTTTTCCAAATTTGGCTTCCTTCTCTCTCTAATTCACCATTCTCTTTTAGTCATTCAAAGTAGGCCATGTGGCACCCTCTGATTGCGCCACGCGGCCCGCTCCATAGCGCACCACGCACCCTCCATCCCCTGTCGTCCGATCTCTTCCCCTCTCTCCTTATCTGGGCCATCCATCTTCGCATCTCTCCTCAGCCACCCGATCAAGCCCAGATCCAATCTGGGCCGTTCGCCAGCGCCTCTCCCTTAGGCCGCCATGTGTCGCATCTTCCTCAACTGTTCGATGCTTTTTCTTCTCTCCTCATCTCCACCATTCATCTCGCCTTTAACCCCAACCGTTCGATCGAAGTCCAAACATCATAACAACCCTCCATATCTGCCTTCACCTGCGTCCTCCACGTGGCGCCATTGTAACCCTTCGATCACATCACTTCAGATATAATCCCAACCTCTCATTAGCGCCTAATTCTCAGCCGTTGGATCGCAAGATCCAACGGCTGAGACGTCGTCTTACACCTCTCGTAGGGCCCACACCCACATTGTCCACCTTGCGCGTGAGCCTACCCCTTCTATTTTTAGTACCACTCCAGCCACCCTCTCCGCCTCTTGTCACCTCCATTTCGTAGCCCACTCTACCTTCATCCTCGTCGACCTCCATGATCGCCATAAACTCCACCCACGTCGCCCCACGACCTCCACCAACCTCGTCTTCCATCACCGGTCACCGCCACCTTATCCCTATAAATACTCCATCTCCATCGACCGTCGACCCCATCCGCCACTGCAGAGAGAAACCCCGAGCTCCTACCTTCCTTTTGATCACAACAATTAGAAGAGACGTCGAGCGACGATGGCTGTATTTCTCCAGCGAGATCCACGGCTCTACCCTGCCGTTCCGCAGCTCCTCCTGTGAGTTGTGCGAGCTCAGGAACCCTACCGATCTTCGAGCGACGACCATGAGCCAAACTCGGAGCTCCAATTCCCAGGTAGAGGCCTCCATCCCCCCTCCGATCTCCATCTTTATTTTCTCTCTTTTTCTCGAAATTTATTTACCTCCTCCGCTCATCTTCACGATCACCTGACCATCCTCCGCGCTCCGCCATGTAGCTCTGATCTTCACAACCTACTTCATTCACCTCGACGACGCACCGTACCTCACTCCAACCAAAGCTCTGTCACCTTAGCGGAGGAGCACCACCGCGACTCCTTCATTCCACTCCAGGCCTTCACCCGCACTCATGTTTACCTCGCGAACACATTGCATGCCTCGGCTATCAAGCTAACCTCTGCAGGAACACTCTATCTCATTGGCCGAAACCTCACCGGATCTCATCTCGAGCTTCGCCGCCACTGGTGCTCAGATTCCCCCAGTCGTTCCTAAGACCTCCGCTGGCTGCCTGACGCTTCCCCGATTGTTCCGAGCTACACACGAGCTACCGGCGAACTTCATCGACTATGGGAGGAGGAGGCGGAGCCAGGAGGGCTCCACCGGAGCCCGGCCACGTCTGCCGCAGGAGGCGGCGGACCGAAGGAGCATGAAGCATAGTAGCCATCCGATTCTCATGATCAGACGGACCTGATCGAGCCACATCGCCATCATCCTGCCTCCGTCGGATCAGGAGTATCCCACGCTCATGATCACGCCACATCGCCACTTCCTCGAGCTCCAGATGCTGTTGGATTCATATTGATCCAACGACCCTCGTTCGTCCACGTCACTTCATCTCAGGAGCTCTCATCCTCTGTTGGATCTTCACTCGATCTAACGGTCCCAAGCGCGCTACGTACCAGCCATCAACAACCTTGGATCTCATCCATCTAGCAGTCTAGGGAGCACCACGTTCCCCCCAACCATTAGGCTTGGAGCCCCCGAAGCTAGCCCGAACCACGTCCGAGCCTACAGCGCCCCCGAGCCGACCTCCGAGCCTCCGACGTTTCACGAGCCTAACACTGCACGTATCTGTTACGTGAGGCCTGGGCATTTTACGCTGAGGCCCCTGGAGGTTTTGGAAATTACACTTCAGTCCCTGCCAAGAGCATCACGTGAGGCATATGTGTTTCAGTGGGAATTTTGCACACATACCCCCTCATTATAGGTAATTGCATTTAAGTTACTGTCAGCATGTTTAAATTTCAATAATTTATTTCCTATATTTGCAATTTGGTCCCTGTCTTTACACGCATATTTAGATGTCCATTTGGCATCATTTTTAAGTTCTAAAAATTACATTGTGTAGATTGTCTTGTCCTTTATCTTGTGTGACACTTGTCTCATTTTTGTGACATCAGTGTATTTTATTATTATTAAATTGGTAAAATTTTCCATATTTTGCCCATTTAATGCCTTTTAATTTGTATTAAATTCCTTGTCATTCCAAAAATAATAGAAAATTCACATTAGACTTAGGATAACTTAGTTGACATCGTGCCTAAAAGTCAACACATTTGCAAGCATCTCAAGAATAAATTAATTAGTGATTTCCGTAATTGATTTTTAATAGGTCAAATTCACATAGAATTTTAGGTTTATCAATTTTCTTGGATTAATCATACTTAGATCTATCTAGAATAATTTGTATACCTAGAAATATTATTTTTTGGTATTTATTAAAATTAATTTTGTAAAAATCACCTTGCATTCATATTTTATTCACAGTAAATTCATAAAGTGTCAGAAAAATCCAAAAATGTTAGTGTAGCTTAATTTCATTGCATTTCACCTTCTGGCCATGTTTTGTAATTTTTGGACTTAATTTGACTACATTTCTTATATAACTTGTAAACTGGCTTGAAAATTGCATGGTCTTTTCTTTGTTGCATAAAATTGCTAAAAAAATATCAAAAATATTCTTATGAAAATCCAACCTCTGAATTCACTTAAAAGTTACCTAAGGAGACAACTGCCTCCCTGAGTTCGACCTTGGGCTTGCCCAAGTAAAATAAATTTGCCGCTCGTGATTAACTCGACATTAATTAAAAGTGGTTTTTGATCAGTCTGTGTTTACCTGACTACAACGAACGACACGGCATTAATTCTAATCATTAATTTGACTGAATTAACAAGGGTAGACACATGCTTTTCACCTACCATGTCAGTAAAAACAACCAATATACACCTTTGAGATGTAGCGGGAGTGTTACATAATCCAAACGGCATCCGTCTAAAGGAGAAGGTGCCAAATGAACAAGTGAAAGTAGTTTTCTCCTGATCCTCATGAGAGATAGCAACCTGGTTATACACGGGGTATCCATGCAAGAAACAAAAGAACTCTTTCCCTGCCAAGCTCTCAATAATCTGATCAATAAAGGGCAGTGGAAAGTGATATTTCTAGGTAGCTGAATTCATGCACTGATAATCTACACAGACACGCGATGAAGTAGGTACACGGGTCGGAATCTCCTTACCACGATCATTCTTTACGATAGTAATCCCGGATTTCTTCGGGACAACATGTAAATGACACACCCATTTGCAATCTGATACGGGATAAATAAAGCCAACATCTCACCATTTCTTGATCTCTTTTATGACAACATCCCACATATTTGGATTGAGACAGAGTTGACACTCACGAGAGGGTTTGTTATCATCCTCTAAGTAGATATGATGAGAGCACAAAGCTGGAATAATCCCACAGAGATCTGAATATCCATTCAATAGCCTTGTGGTTTCTCTCAAGAACCTCTAGCATGTGAGATTCTTATTCATTGGTCAACTGAAAATTGAGGATGATCGTAAATATTTGGGAGGGGGGGGGGACCGCAAGAAGGCATACTTCAACATTGAGGGTAAAGCCTTATGCTCAGGTGGGGTCTGAATTGGCTCTACAACAAACTCTACAACTACACTGGTAGATAGTATATGATATGTACTCTATGAATTATCCACCACGGTCACTGTTGGCTCAACAATTAAAATCTCAAAAAGATCTGCAATGAATGATCTATGCTCGGAAAGGAATGGCTCATCATGCTGTTCAGAATCCTCAATAAAAATCTCAAAAATCTCAGTAGGAGGTATCTCATCATAATCTCAGAAAAGGAATGTGTCTCATGAATCTCAAAATGTACCTCCAATACCACAGAATGATCCTCAGAGTACAACTCAAATTGTCCATCAATAAACGAATCAGTATGATTAACAAGGGAACTCAAGTCGATTGTACATTCTAGGGATTCCTTCTGAGAAAGGAATTCTCAGGTGTCCATGAAATCAGTAAAAAGATCTCTCTCTAAACTCAACAAGAAAATCACAGTCCTCAGGATCTGGTGTAACGAGTTCTCTCTCATCTACTATCGTTGGTGGCAGTGATGGCCTAGAATCAAGGATCATCTCAATCTTCACCATGTCATGGCGAGAGTGAAAGATGATCTCTCTAGTACCATAAAAAACTACTGCTTCAGTTGTTCGAAGGAACGACTGACCAAATATGATCAGGGTATGGAGTAACAATGTAGAGGTGTCAATATCCATGAAACAAATCAACTGTAAATCTCATTCCTTGCACCATTACAATAACATCCTCTAATATGCCTCTCGGCCTCTTAATCAATCTATTCATCAAACAGAAGGATCATCCCAGTGGATCTAAGAGGCCCCAACTCAAATTCAGTGATTAGTGAGGATGGCATGAGATTAATGGAGGATCCACTATCGAGAAAAGTACGATCAAATTCTTGATCAAAGATAGGGAAATAAATGTGAGATGCTCCATTATCTTTATTTTTGGGTGAGAGAATGCTAATGGCATGAATTGTGGACATGGTCAAGATGTGCTTCTCTGTTTTCTTTCGTTTGTATTGCTTGAGTTGATACTTTTGAGTACATGCTTCTTTCATTACCTTTTTGACTGCAAGCATGTACTCCCTAACCTTATTATGCATTGGCATCTCTAAAAAGATGTTCTGTAATATCTCTACGACTCCAATATTGGATAGGGTTGTTTTTATTTTATTTTTTTGGTTTTATTCAAGGACAAAGGAAATGGTATAGAAAAAGAAACATTTAAATGCTCATTTCACTTATTCAAAATAAAGTCATCATATACATTTGGACAACCATAATTGGTTTGTACATTGTTATCTAAAATAGGAGTAGATGAAATACACTCAAAAACAGGACGGACTGCATCTGCTGATGTAGAAGGAGATTCTGAATGGAGGTGCATTCCTTCTCCACTGACTGAGAATTGCATCTCTCTTTGTTGTCTTTTTGGTATTTTCTGAATGAAGAAGGTGAAGGTGGTGGTGAAGACGAAGATGGTGAAACTCCAAGATGTGTCTCTACAACATTGTATCTCTGTACCATTGGTGAAGAAGATGATGTGGAGGGTGAGTCTCTCTCAGTGGCTTGATCTCCCAATCCCAACAGTTGTGAAGTCAGCTGCGATCTCCTATCACTCCTAAGATGAACGATGTGAGATAAACATGTATAATCAAGGGCCATACCTGTCTCAGAGGTGGATGGATCGTGGGCTACCCTGTTACTTATGTCTGAAGTTGTTAGGATTGGCTTCGACCTGTGTTCTTTGGTCAACTACGAACTGAGGATGACATGAAACATTTATGGGGGACTCGTAAGGAAGGCATACTTCAACGTTGAGGGTAAATCCTTAAGCTCAGGTGGGGTCTAAATCGACTATACAAAATCCTTTGCAATTGTACTGGTAGATGGTATATGATCTGTACTCTTTGAACTATCCACCATGGCCACTGTCGGCTCAACAAGTAAAATCTCAAAAAATCTACAACGAATGATCTCTGCTCAGAAAGGAATGGCTCATCAGGCTATTCAGAATCCTCAATAAAATCTCAGAAATCTCAGTAGGAGGTATCTTATAAGTAATCTTGGAAAAGGAATGTGTCTCACGAATCTTAAAATGTACCTCCAATATCTCAAACTGATCCTCAGAATAAAGCTCAAATTGTCCATCAGCAAATGACTCAGTATGATCAACAAGGGAACTCAAGTCGACTGTACTTTCCTGGGTATTCCTTTTGAGAAGAAATTCCTGGGTGTCTACGAAATAAGTAAAAAGATCTCTCTCTCTCTCTCTAAACTTGACAAGAAAATCACTGTCCTCAAAATCTAGTGTAACCGACTCTCTCTCATCTGCTGTTGTTGGTGGCGGTGATGACCTAGTATCAGTGATCATCTCAATCTTCACCATGTCATTGCGAGAGTGAAAGATGATCTCTCCAGTACCATAAAAAACTACCGCTTCAGCTGTTCGAAAGAACAACTGACCAAATATGATCAGGGTATGGAGTAAAAATGTAGAGGTGTCAATATCCATGACAAAAAAAATCAACTGGAAATATCATTCCTTGCACCGTTACAATAACGTCCTCTAATATGCCTCTTGACCTCTTGATCAATCAATTCAGCAAACGGAAGGATCATCCCCCATCTCAAATTCAGTGAGTAGCGAGGAAGGTATGAGATTAATGGAGGATCCACTATCGAGAGGAGTACGGTCCAACTCTTGATCAAAGATGGGGCAATGGATGTGAGGTGCTCCCTTATCTTTCTTTTTTGGCGAGAGATTGCTAATGGAATGAACCGTGGCCGTGGTCAAGAGGCACTTCTCTGTTTTCTTTAATTTGTTTTCCTTGGGTTGACGCTTTTGAGTACATGATTCTTTCATTCCCTTTTTGACTGAGGCATGTACTCCCTGACCTTATGTAGTGGCATCTCTAAAAAGATGTTATGTAATATCTCTACCACTCCATGATTAGATAGGGTTGTTTTAAATTTTAATTTTTTTTGGTTTTATTCGAAGTTGAAGGAAATTGTACAGAATCGAAAGAAACATTTAAATGATCATTTAAATTATTCACAATAGAGTCATTATATACATTTGGACAACCAGAATTGGTCTGCATAATGTTATCCAAAATTGGAGTAGAAGAAATGCACTAAAAAATAGGACGGATGCATCTGCTGATGTAGAAGGATTCCGAATGGTGGTGTGTTTCTTCTCTACTGACTTTGAATTGCATCACTCTTTATTATCTTTTTGGTACTTTCTGAGTGAAGAAGGTGGAGATGGTGGTGATGGTGAAGACGAAGATGGTGAAACTCCAAGATGTGGCTGTGCAACATTAGATCTCTGTACTGGTGCTGAAGAAGATGATGTGGAGGGTGAGGACCTTTCAGTGGCTTGATCTCCCAATCCCAACGGTTGTAAAGGCGTCTATAATCTCCTGTCGCTTCTGAGATGAACGACATTAGATAAACATGTAAAATTAAGGGCCATACCTATCTCGGAGGTGGATGGATCATGGGATACCTGTTACTTACGTTTGAAACTATTAGGATTGGCTTCAACCCATGTTGTCGTGGTGGTCAGATCGTTGATCCTCTGAGTCAGATCATTCATGTTCTTCATCAACAATGCTAATTGATCAAGTGCGGGATTCAGTGAAGGAGCCTATGGATGCTCAATGACAGGTCGGCCAATGAGACTGGTAGTGAGGAGGCTATTGGTATCCATATTGTGGCTAGTAATGAGGAGGAGGAGGATGTGAAAACTGTCCATAAGATACATATTGTTGGTGAAGTAAGGATGGTGAGAATATGCAGGCCACATCTGTTGCTGACCATGTCTCCAGTTCTAGAAATATAGTTAAGACGAGTAGTGAGGCTGGAACTGTTGGTGCTGGGGCTGTGGTCTTCTCCCCTAAAAGGGGTAGGTGGGTCTTTGACCCTATTGGGAACCCAACTGACCTTGCCCTGACGGATGGGGCTGGTTGGACTCTCGGTCAAACCAAATACCGTTCACCTCCTAAATGAGAGGTATAGGAGGAGACTGTTGCTCAGGAATGTATGGAATCTCCTATTAGTACAATACAATCTGGTGTGATTGCAACTAGACCTGGTCAAGAGTCTGCACATAATATGCATGCTGAACTGTGGACGATCCTTCGGTACTATGTTGTGTGGAGGTATAAGTAGTCTGCTCTCGAGTAGTGGTATCAACTATTGCACTCGCACTTTGACATGCACTGATCGTACTCAAAGATTCATTCTCAATTATGTCCACTTTGGATAGGTGTTTGCCTATGATGGTCATATATGAACTGTCCACTCTATCCACATCATGTGATGTTGTCATGTTGACAACCTTGTGGGGTATTAGGAGAAGGTACAAGATTCTTCTGGAAAGCACGTGAAGAAGAAAGAGCTGCCAACTTCTCTACCATCTCCTCAAAAACCTGATAAAGGACATCCTCGTCCTTCTTAAAATGGGACCCCACAAGCAACATTTACTAGCTTTTAATTCTCAATGCTCAAACCCCCAAAGAAGTTTTGCACAAAGCTTGTTTTCGGAATATCGTGATGGGGGAACTTCTACGTCAAGTATTTGAATCTTTCCCACACCTCGTGAATAGGCTCATGGGACATTTGGGAGAATTTGGCAATCTCATTTGGTTGAGACGTCCAAATGGGTAATACTTGTTCAAGAAAGCATACCTCAACTCTTCCCAAGTTGTGACAACCTTTCCCAAGTTGTTGATCCAATATAGCTCTTTGTCCATGATATTGAACGAGAAGGTTGTCATTTTCACCACCTCTAATGGAACATTCGGGTAGTGTATGGTACCACAAATGCGATCAAACTATTGGAGGTGTACATATGATTTTTCATTTATGTGCCCATGGAATTTTGAGAAAAGTGGTAAAGTTGTGGGATTCAACTCAAATTGCCCATGAATCACAAGGATCCTAATCCATGTATTAGTCTGTCCTACCCCTGGATTGTCGGTATCTTTCAGTGTAAACTTAGCCATTGGCTCAATAAGTGGATCTTCTCCTCCCTCATTCCCACCTCCTCCATTGCTTCTATCCTCCTCTCTCTTATCTTATTTTTCATTCCTCAACTTGATGATCATACCTCTCAATCCAGCTTGGAAGTTAGCCTGTTCAGTCAACTGTGCATGAATGGCTTGTTTGAAGGCTAACATCGTGCTATTTATCTCGCTCTGCTCAACTATGGAACAATTGCCTTTCTATGGCATCAAGTGCATTGTCTCAATTTCTGAAAATGTACATGGCACTGGATTGTCCTCAAGTATGATGGAGTCTCAAATAATAGTTCAATATCAGAGTCAATCTTGAACAATGGATTGATCGATGAAATGAATGGTGAAGTGAAGAAAAAGCAATACTCGGGAAGTGAGTCTTCCCGAATAGAAGATGATCGATTTGGAGTGTGAAATGAGTTTGCAAAGTCCAAATGAGAAATGCTCCAATCTAACTTCTTCGATATCAAGAGGAAAGATGCGAGAACACAAAGACCAACCCAAGAAGAAAATGAGAAAAAGACATGAAGGGTGCGGAAGAATCTTTAAACTAATTAAACACACACAATACAAACCCCCAATTCACCAACTGGACACAACCGTAAGAGTTCCATCTTTTATATTTTCAATTTTAAGTTTAGTGAATCTACATGAAGTTACTTACTACCAAACACACAATGTGAGTCACCATTATCAACCAACATACGTCTCGAAACCTCAACAAACAATGGTACCATCTTCCCAGGATATCAAGTTCAATATAAATCCTAAAGGGAGATAGGAGGCTTATTACACCAAAACAATTTTCTATGGTTGAAGGCAAGTGCTTACAATTGCAACCATACAGAAAAGTGATGTACATGTAAGGCACGTGTCTAGGGATTTGGTCTCTATCCTTACGACTGCGTCCTCACCCACTCTATCTCGAGGTAACTACATGCAAACAATGAGGGGTCTAGCCTCCCAAAATAATGATTTTGTCCTTACATTTAGTTTTTGGGTCAAGTTTTCTTCAGTACTCCTATTTTTATTTAGTTCTCAAAATTTTCTGATTTTTTTCAAATCTTTTACCCAAATTTCCAATTTCGTTTTGATATCATGTGAGTGAAAATGGGGAAGGATTTAAGAAAAGCCAATGCATGAGAAAATCAATGGTACATGCATGAGATAGAGGATGCGTACCTTGTCACCAGCACTCGACATGTTGGGTGATCCACGTATAAAATAAAAGATAGAAATAAACTAACCTAAATGATGCACGAGAGTCATCCTAGCAGTAACTTCTATTAAAGTCCAAGATGCGGTCTATTCTATAGGTATAAAAATTCTTGTTTAGGGGATTTGGACCTAATCCTTTACCTTACTTAAGCAAGATAATAAAATCTATTTCTAAGGGCTTGAGCACACAAAATCACAAGAAAACCAAGAAAAAGAAGGCAATGAAAACAAAATCAGTAAGGTCCCCCCAAGTACACCGACAAATGGTGAAACATACCCGTACACACAAGGTATATAGCGACCTTTTCGAAAACAAAAAAAGAGGCAAGTGCCAAATAAATAATTATAAATTTTTACAAGAATAATGAATGAATAAAAATGTTATATATATATGCAAAAATACTCCAATTGTCTGGCCTCCTCCAAATCTCCTCCTCCTCCTCCTCCTCCTCCTACATTCTCCTGCAACTTGATGAAGAAACAAGTCACCCCTACTTTACTCGGGTGCACCAGCTCTCCGAAGAAAGCTTCTCTTGCTCGTCAAGCCCTCACAAGAAAGAGGAAACACAAGATAATGTAAGAAATGTAGTTACAAGAATATAAGCAAAAATAATATGAAATAAATACATGGAATATAGACAAGCAAACAAAGAGGTGGATTTGAAGCATAATGAGAAGAGTAAGTGAAAAGGATCTCAAATGATTCCCTAAGTCCTATCTTAGGGAGCTTTCGGAGTTCGAAAAATCAGATACTACAAGCGTTGTATAAACTCCCTCATGACATACTGTATTCAAGATGAGTACTCACTCCTCAACAAGTTGCAAATCCAAACTTTATATACAAAAATATAGACAAAATAAATGAATTAAATAACTGAAAGAAATATAGACAAAGAATACGCACAATGAAATAAATGACAAAAAAATGTAGAAAAAATAAGAGAAAGAAAAAGAAGTATACACAACCAAGAATAGCAGGTCAAGAGAAAAAACCTACTACCCTCGTCATGCCTCCCTGAGAATGGCAACATTTGTTGAATAGGGAAATTCTCAAGGTTATAAAATAATGAATTTATCTTGCAGTGTCGTTGCAACCCTAAAAATCCCTCAACAAAAATTAATATTTTATACACAGCTCAAGCCAACAAATAAGAAGAAGAATATGTGCAGATGGATTATGTAAAAATTCTCAAATGCATCACGGAAGCGTGGGTATCACATCGTATGCAATTGTGAGCTACTAGTCAAACTAGTTGCTCGGTGCAGCATAATTTTAAAAAATTAAATGATGAAACCACATGATCCATGAACCATTCACGGATCATTTCATCTAAATGACATATTAGGTCTAGTAATACCTCTTGTAGCGTGGTTGTAATCGAGTCTCTTAGCAAAGAGACCTCTTGTCTCAAGTCAACCCGATAGTAGAGACACTTGAGAGCACGGTCCAAGCAATAGATCTCCCGATCTTGTCTCACGAGATCAAACGCCTTCTTCACGAATGTGACACATGCAAGGAGATGGAGATCCACGAATGGTCGAGGTGATGGCATGATGATGATGCGACGATGAAAGCAACCTTTTCTCTAAGGTTAGAGTAGATGACCACTCAAGAGAGAGAGAGAGAGAAATTTATCAGTCAACAACATAAACATAGAAGGGCAAGGGCGCCTCTTCTTATATAGTATTTTGGGAATCCATGGATCTCAATCCATGGACAACACAAATCCAATGGTTTAGATTAATTTTTGTTTGTTTCAATGGTCACGATTTTTGTTGCAAAAACACAATAATAATTAACAATTAATTTAATTTAATTAAACATATATTGAATCACCAATACAATTTCATTTCAATTAAATTAATTTTGCATGGATATATAATTTGAAAGAGATAAATCTCTTTCTTAAAGAGGGGAGATGGCCATTTCCAATGGGATTTGGTGGCCTTCCATCTCCTTTGACTAAGGTGGCTACTTATCTCCAATTAATTTTGCAATAACTATTTGTTGCAAATTTATTCACATAAATAATTCATAATTATTTTGTGAATATTGCAATCATGCCATTGGAAAATTGCAAATCATATTCACAACCCAAAATAAAATGTAAACTACATTTCAATTAATTGTCCAATGCGAATCCAATTCACATTTACACTTAATTTACAAAAAAATTACAATTGTCTCTCTTTAATGTATTATAAATCACATTTATAACATATATGAATAATATGGACAATACTATCCACATTATCCATATCCTTGATAATTAAATCACATTTAGTTATCTAAGACATGCATTCAAATAATATGAATCTTATCCATATTGTTTAAGTAAATCACATTTAATTATCCATTTCTCAATGCTTGGATATATTAACAATGGAATTATTCCTGAACTCTTCCAAAAATAATGCGCTTTCTCCACGAATACTTGGATATAAGGACATAAAGAGTATACATTCCACATATATTGACTTGGATGTTGAGATCATATCTCAAGTCCATATATTAAGCATCTCCCACGTATATTTGACTATATAAAAGCCGCAGATTTATTCTCATAATTGCATCTGAATCTCATCAAAATCAGTGTCCAACATTTGGATTGTTAGATTACTTCTCTACTGAGAGGAGTCACTAAAATCCATGCATGTTTCATCACTCCCTCAGTATGGAAGCGTCATGGTTATACAACAATTTATGATTACATCACCCTCAGGTATTCCTATTACCTGTACATCCTGCATACTGGAAGACCTAGAATAAACCCGAAGTTTTAGATCTCTTTTGGACTGTCACCTCCAGGGTTTTATCATTAATATTCCTATTCAGTCATTGTGAATTGGTATCGATTATACATTTTCCAAAGGCATATATCGTACCTAAATATTCTTGTCATGCTTCCTAAGTAAGACGACCATACATGGAATTTGATTAACTCAATACCTCAAGAGTGAGCTCATGTCTTCTGGTTCACAAATGAACATGTATGATCCCTTTGAGAGATCGCATCACCCATATGCCCTTATGTGCACACCAGCTCGCCGGTGTATAGACCTTGATTAGGCCATCAACCTATCAGTCTACCAAATGTATATACTTAGACATATAATAACACATCTATCTCCAGTCAGAGGATGCATTCCTATATCAAGACAATGTACGCTATAGGTCTTGGTTATCTCGATCTTATTAAGTCAACTCTTTGACCTAACTTATCTGAAACCTCCAAATCTCTATTCTTATGCAGAGGACATGCATCAAGGGGTCAGTCAGATATCAACCTTTTAGATAAGGATTTCCATCTCCTTCTTACGATAGAGATCAACTCTTAACAATAATTTGATGATGCTTGGTGGGTCATCAATCTAACCCTTTAGATATCCATCCAAGCCCCAACCTCTATGATTCAACAATTGAATCAACAGTTGTATGATTATCAAGATGGCAATGGTATATAACCCTTTATTGTACGAAGGGACCTTATAGTGCATTCACTCATTTAATCTCAGACAGGGGTGAAAAATAAACCAATAAATTTTATTGATATCTTAAATATTACAATAATATTTATTATAGAAATGGTTCGCCCAATGCTCACATTGATAACAAGCATAAGAACTATGACTGTTATTTATTTACATGTATAACATACATGATCGAACTCAGGGAGGCTATAAAAATCCTGAGGGATACTAAAGCAATGAAAGAATCAATGAAAAAAGGTCTTATGTGAATGCTATGCTTAGTTTTTGTATTTTATGATTTTTTATGGAATTTAAATTTTTCATTTTTATTTCATTTTTTGATTTTATATTTTTTATTATTTTAATTTTTCAAAAGATTTTATTTGTTTATGAAAATAAAAGAAAATGAAATCAAATAAAATAAATAAGGGACAAAAGATAAAATGCAACTTTTTGGATTTTTCTAAAGTGGTAAAAATATATAAAAAATTCAACTAAAATTATTTTTGTTTTTTTTTCAATTTTTAGTGCAATTGTGATTTTTCCAGAATCTTTCAAAATTTTTATGTCTTTAAATAAATCAAAAATATAAAATAAAGTAAAGAGTACACAAAGTGAATGTTTTTGTATTTTTAAAATAACAAATAAGATAAAAAATAGATGAAATATACACATACAAAAAGAAATACTTTTGTATTTTCCAGAAAGGTATATTATGATTTTTTATAGAATTTTATAGGATTTTTTTATGTTTTTGAATGTTTTATTAATTTTTGGTTTGTGTGAGGAACAAAAAATACAAATGTAAAGAAATTAAAAGAATTGAAAATAATCGAGTCAGAATCTTTTTAGTTTTTTCACAAAATATAAATTTTTTTATTAACTTTTTAATGAAAATAATTTTTATGGAGTGTTTGATTTTAAAAAATTTTAAAAATAATGAAAATTCAAAATAAAATTATGGATGAAAGAGATGCTTAAGAGACAAGTACCATAATTTTATGAAAATTTTTGTGAGGTTGTTCTATTTTATATTTAATTTTTAACTTGCAAAAGAAATATACAGGTTTGGAGGGGTATATGCAAATAATTATATTTTGTAGACTAAATGATAACACATATAAAATATACAAGGCGAAACATGCAAAAAGTCTAAAAAGCATGTGCACATGCATGTGAACATCGCTAGAATGGACCAAAATGTAATTATTTTTATTTCAGGGCCCAAACAGTAACATAAATGTGCAGGCTTCTATAGCAAATAACCCAAAGATAAATGTGGTTCACACTATGCAGTTCGAACAAGATAAATGTGCAAATAAAATAAACTTCAAGGAAAAGTATGCAATTATTTAATAAAGAAAATGCATAGACGAATCCAAAAGGACTTATTTGTAAAATAAAATAAAAGTCAAGGTCAAAACACAAATATATCCTTAAAATACATGGCACTTTTGACAGTTGTTCTTCATTGTAGCTCTTATCTGATGGTGGATGTTGATGTGTGAGTGATCGGCTCAGATCCAATTTGGAAGTAAGATCAACAACAAGCTTGCAGGGATTTTTGAATGTCCGAGATCGAATCTGAAACGAGGGTTCTTGATCATGCGGGCGAGGAGGCTTCTGGAAGAACAAGTTTGAAGGTGATTTCTGGTGAAGTTCGATCGAGAAAGGCTCGCTCAATCTCCACCTGATTCTGCTTTAGATGGGTTCTTTAGCTTCCTACAATACTCTTCTCTCTATCTAATGGCTCAGAGGCAATCGATGGTGGCTGATATGCTATCTGGAGGTCAAAGGGTACTTCTCCAGGTTGTCCTCCAAGTCTAGCTTCTTTTCTCTAACTATGTGCCAAAGACCTGCAATAGATTCCTTGCTCAGCGCTGAAGCTCTAGTGAGCTTATTGAGCATAATAAGGCAGGAAAATCGTGGGGGAATGAAGGCTCCAGTGAGGGTGGTCAGACAAGGAGCCAATCCTTATATTTGTGATGATCTGAGGGGGATCAAATGCTGTAAGAGATGGAGAAGGGTTGGGCGAAGGTAGTCGGGAGGTCAGACTTTGGTGAATATGATCAGAAAGCCTCCGATATGTCATATCAGAGGATGGACATATGGATTTGATTTATACAATTAACTGGAAATCAAGGCAAAATGAAATGCAAAATATAAATTAACTTACCTAAGCTCCTTAAGGATGAAAGGGAGGAGGTTTTTTGCCTCAATTCGATGCATGAGACGGAGAAGCTCGACAATCTCGGTGGAGCTCCGACGATCGTGGTGGATCTAGTTCTTCACTCAATCTCTCACACTCTAAATCGAGAATCAACTACCTTGTCACCATAGCTATCTCCAGAAGTAAACCACAGACAAAAAGTCGAGGAAAAATCGATCAAATCATTGGCGGGGGACAACTTGGAAATATTTATAGGCGTAAAACCATCAAGTTTTGATATTCAAAATATGCACAGATCAAAGCGAGTTTGATGGATCTGGAGAGCTGGCTATGAAGAAGGGGGAATGAGCTAGTATTATGGAGAAGGAAGCATGGAGAAATTAGGAGAAGGAAGGAGGAAACATGAGATGTGTTGGAATCAAAGGTGGACCAGGTAGTTGACCTAGATCAATGAACCTGGGCTGACCAATCAGAACACGCAGAGGAAAATACGAAATAAGGAAAATGACAAAAAATAAATAAAATTGTTATATAAATGAATTAAATATAAAAAATGAATTTAAATAATTAAATAATGTAAATAAAAATATCAAGGATAAAATAAAGTTAATTTAGGTGAATTTTAATTAATTAAACATGGTATTCACAAGGGTTGAAATAAATAAAATGTATTATTCATAGGTGTACATACCTATATATACAAGGTTTTGACTTTCAAAAAATTAATTAAATATAACTATATATAATTTAATATTTAATAATTTAAAATATTTTAAAAGAGTTTTAATGGTATTTTTTTAGATTTTTAGGAATAAATTTTAGGTTAAATAAATAGGTATATATACAATATATACATATAATACATATACAAATATACATGATTTTATTTTATTAATTTTTGATTTTATAATTTTTAATTTTTATTATATATAAGTCAAATACAATATTTATAAAAAGTACAAGAGAATAAATAATTAAATAATGTACATATTATACATTTATATTATATACACCAGTACCCCATTAAGCCACATTTGACATCTTAACTTTGATTTATATGAAACCACCTCCATTTTAAATATTGTTTAATTTGGAGTACAATGAAAGTGAGTTTCATGAATTCGGAGTTTTGGTGGAGAAGATATTGATATTGTAAATTGAGCTTTATGGCATTTTCATATTGATGTAATTTACACAACACACACTGATTTTTATTGAAATTATTTTTATTATTTACAAAAGATTTTAATACACAATTGTCAAGAAGAAATCATTTTTATTTAAAAAGAATTTGGTGATGAATAAATTAAAGGAAAGAATGTGTATTATAGATAATATTGTACATTTTATGAATATATACAAGAAATAATTGATTTTCTGAAATTTTTGGTGAAGAAGAAGTCATTTTTATTTAAAAAGAATTTGGTGATGAATAAATTAAAGAAAAGAACATGCATTATAGACAATATTGTACATATGATGAATATATACAAGAAATAATTGATTTTCTGGAATTTTTGGTGTTTTGGGCCTTATCTCCCCCTACTCTATTCCTTGTCAATCAGATCAAGTATTGACCTTCTCTCAGGGACAGAGTCAGCTTGTATCTATTACATATATATATACAGACTTTATTTTTCTTTCTTTCTTTCTTTATTTATTTTAGGTTAAAATAGTGTTAAATATACAATACTTACACAAGAATTAGGGTTAGTAAAAGAATGGATTTATTGATATTTACAAGTGTTTTATAAGGGATTTTAAGCTAAAATAAATGAATAAAGATGACGAAATACAGATTTATCAGTCTTCTAATGCCATTTTGGTTCCTTCGCCTGAGTTATGGCTCCCATGTTATCGCAGAGTAGCGATATGGGCGTATTAGAGGAAACTACGTCAAATTACAGGATGAACTTGCACAATGACACCGTCTCCTTTGTAGCATCCGATGCGGCAATGTATTCGAATTACATTGTTGAATCAACCGTAGTATCCTGCTTCTAGCTTTTCCAGCTCACAACACCATCGTTCAACCAGAAAACAAACCTTGAAGTTGACTTGCAGTCATATATATCATATTGGAAGTTTGAATATGTGTATCTTAAGACTTGGAGGTTACCATCTCCATAGATCAAGATGTAATCTTGCATCTGTCTTAGATACTTAAAGATGTTCTTCACTGCATTTCGTGTTGTTCTCCATAGCAGGATTAACGACTTACCACTCCCACAACATGGCAGATATCTGGCGTCGCGAACATCATGATGTACATTAGGCTTCCGACAACAGATGCATAGGGGTGAACAGCCATGGCTTTCTTATCCTCAAAATTTTGACGAGCCATCCCTTTAGATAGATGGATACCATGTCTTAAGGGAAGGAAGCCTTTCTTGGATTTCTCCATATGGAAACGTTCCAAGATCTTCTTAATGTACCCATTATGACAATCAACTCCTCTTTTTTTGTTTCTGCACAACTTAAGACCTGAGATGTAAGAGGATTCTCCAAGATATTTCATCTTGAAGGATGAGACAACCAAATATTAACGATAGTCATCATCTCTGTATCATTCTCAATGATAAGGATGCCGTCTATGTAAAGAACGATGGACATAATGGTGCTCCCACTTAGCTTCTTGTACATACATGGTTCATTAGGATACTGAAAAAAAAATAAGTCTTTATGGTTTCATCAAATCTTATGATCTAGCTATGAGAAGCTTGCTTGAGCACATAGATGGATTTCTTCAACTTGCATACTTTTCCTTCCATAGCTATAAAAGCCCTGTAGTTGCTCCATATAGATACCTTCCTCGAGGTATCCATTAACAAATCTTGTCTTAACGTCCATGTTTCAAATGTCATAGTCAAGATATGCAACTATTACTAGCAGTGTCCTTGCAGACTTAATCATTGCCACATAAGATATTTTCTCATCGTAGTCAATGCCTTCACTTTGTGTATAGCCTTTGGCTACTAGCCGTGCCTTGAAGGTCTCTAATTTCCCATCAGGTCCCTTCTTTCACTTGAAGATTCATTTACACCCAATAGGTTTTACCTCTCTAGGGTCCATATATCGTTCTTGTACATGAAGTAAATTTCAGACTTCATTGCTAGCATCCATCCATCCTTGTCTTGATCCGTGAGTACTTCATTAAATGAAGTTGAATCATTACCAGTTTCAACTAATACATGGAATCTGTACCTTTTAGGTGATGCAACCACCCTCGAACTCATTCGAAGAGGTATGTGTATTTCATCTTTATTTATATCTTTAATTTCTAGTTCATGAAGCTCAATATCCTCAAGGTATTCAATGAGTTCGTTCACTTCATTTTTATCTTGACTCTTAAGGAGGTTTTTTACAAAATTTTGCATCTCTATAGATAAAAAACTTTTGAATCTTAGGGTCCTAAGTTGGTATCCAATACCATTCCTTACATACCCAATGAAGTAGCACTCTCGAGTGCGAGATTCTAGGTTACTTGCATCCACGTTCTTTGCATGGACCAAGAAACCCCAAATCCTCAAGTGTCCAACACTGGACTTGGTACCATACCAAAGCTCATGATGGGTTTTGGGTACATATTTGCTAGGAATGTTGTTTAGGATATATTATAGTTTGTACTACAAATCCCCAGAAACTAAGAGGCAAATGTGATTTACTCGTCATTGAACGGACCATATCCCCAGAAACTAAGAAGCAAATGTGATTTACTCATCATTGAACGGACCATGCCCATGATGGTACTGTTGCATCTTTCAACAACACCATTAAGTTGGGAAGTTGTAAGGGGAGTGAGATTGGAGACAATTCCAATCTCTTTGAGGTATTCCTTAAATTCATCTGAGAGGTACTCACCGCCTCATTCAGAAAGAATCTGCTTAATCTTCTTGTCGATTTGGTTCTCAACCAAAGCCATGAGCTCTTTGAACTTTTCAAAGGTTTCAGATTTATGACATAATAGGAAGATAAACTTGTATTGTGAATGGTCATCAATAAGCATCAAATAATAGATATCCATTTCGGGTCGAGGTCTGAAGGGACCACATTCATCAGTACGTATTAGGTCAAGAATACCCTCGCGTCTGTGTTTCCTTGTTACGAAAAGGTGCCCTAGTCCTTTTACCTCGAATGCAATGTTCATAGGTAGTAAAAGTTTGGACCTGTAAAAAATCTTAGGGTCCATCCTTTATCATTCTATTGATCCTATCTATATACAAATGACCAAGCCTTTGATGTCAAATCATGTTCGAATGATTTCCTTCCTCTGGTTCTTTTTGGGTTTTCTTAGTGGGAGTTACATTCATGACACATTCAAGACACATGGTTCATTAGGATACTGACAAAGTCATAACTCTTTATGGTTTCATCAAATCTTATGATCCAGCTACGAGAAGCTTGCTTGAGCACATAGATAAATTTCTTCAACTTGCATACTTTGCCTTAGCTATGAAACCTTGGATAGATACCCTCCTCGAGGTATCCATTAACAAATCTTCTCTTAACGTCCATCTTCCAGATCTCATAGTTAAGATATGCAACTATTACTAGCAGTGTCCTTGCAGACTTAATCATAGCCACAGAAGAGACAATCTCATCGTAGTCAATGCCTTCACTCTGAGTATAGACCTTGGCTACGAGCCGTGCATTGAAGGTCTGTACCTTCCAATCAAGTCCCCTCTTTCTCGTGAAGATTCATTTACACCCAAAGGTTTTACCTCTATAGGGTCCATATATCGTTCTTGTACATGGAGTCTACTTCAAACTTCATTGCTAGCATTCATCTATCCTTGTCATGATCCGTGAGTACCTCATCAAATGAAGCTCAATCATTATTAGTTTCAACTAATACATGGAATCTATACCTTTCAGGTGTTGCAACCACCCTTGAACTCCTTCAAAGAGGCACGGGTGGTTCATCTTTATTTATATCTTTAATTTCTAGTTCATGAAGCTCAATATCCTCAAGGTATTCAATGATTTCCTTTCCTTCATTTTTGTCTTGACACTTAAGGAAGTTTTTTTACAAAGTTTTGCATCTCTATAGATAAAACCTTTTGAATATCATGGTTGTAAGTTGGTATCCAATACCATTTTTTACATACCCAATGAAGAAGAACTCTCGAGTGCGAAATTATAGCTTACTTGCATCCACGTTCTTTGCATGGACCAAGCAACCCCAAATCCTCAAGTGTCCAACACTGGACTTGGTACCATACCAAAGCTCATGATGGGTTTTGGGTATATATTTTCTAGGAATCTTGTTTAGGATATATTATAGTCTCTCTACTACATATCCCCAGAAACTAAGAGGAAAATGTGATTTAATTGTCATTGAACGAACCATGCCCATGATGGTCCTATTGTGTCTTTCAACAACACCATTAAGTTGGGAAATTCCAAGGGGAGTGAGATTGGAGACAATTCCAATCTCTTTGAGGTATTCCTTAAATTCATCTGAGAGGTACTCGCCACCTCATTCGACATAATAGGAAGATAAACATGTATAGTGAATGGTCATAAATAAGCATCAAATAATAGATATCCATTTTGGGTTGAGGTGTGAAGGGACCACATACATCAGTACGTATTAGGTCAAGAATACCCTTGCATCTATATTACCTTATTACGAAAAGGTGCCCTAGTCCTTTTGCCTCGAGTACAATGTTCATAGGTAGGTAAAGTTTGGACCTGTAGAAAATCTAAGGGTCCATCCTTTGTCATTCTATTGATTCTATCAATAAATAAATGACCAAGCCTTTGATGTCAAATCATGTTCGAATGATTTCCTTCCTTTTGTTCTTTTAGGGTTTTTCTTAGTGGGAGTTACATTCATGACACATTCATCAATGCATAATTCATAGAGTCCGCCAGAAGTTAGAACACCACCTGCAATATAGTTATCATAATGACTTATGACATGTTTATTACAGAATAAAAACGAATATATATTTCTAACTAGCTTAGATAAATATATAAGGTTCCTTCTTACATCTGGAAAATAAAGACACTGTGTAACTACTAGGACTCTCCCACTAGATAATGATAGTCTGCAAATTCCAACAACGACTGTTGTAATATTTGCATTAGATCCCATCTAGATGACTATATTCCCTTTATCAAGATTCCTAGTTTCCTGAAATAGATACAACAAACAGCATATATGAACTTACGCACCAGAAAAGATGATCCAACTACCTTCTCATCCTATGAGAAATTTGGTTTCAATGATGAAAGTAGATTTTATACATGTTGGGTCTTTACCTCTCTCAACAGCTTTTAGGTATTCTGGGAAGTTACATTTCTAGTGCCTAAATTTTTGTAGTGATGATAAACATTGGTCTTCTTTGATTCTATCAGTGTAGAAGAATGAGAAGATGAGCCAACAAATTGACTCTTCTTTTTTTCTTATGGGTTATACCTTTCCGAGCCCCATGCTTCCAACTGCGCTTCCTTTTGACTTGTACAACTAGTGAACTGCTAGTGGGATTTTCTTTCTTCATTACGTATTCTACAGTCTTTAATGAAGACATTAACTCAGCGGTGAAGCTCATCTTATTCATGTGGTACGGTGACACAAAGTTGTTGAATGACTTGGGCAAAGATAGCAATATGAAATCATATTGCATATCTGCATCCATCAGTGCCTTAAGTGTATCTAAGTTCGAGTGATAACCAACCATTTTGATTACATTCTCTTGAACCGAAGTCATGTCCTGCATCTTGCAATGAATAAGTTCTTTCATGATATTGTAACACTGAGTGTAGTTCACAACCGAACATCTCTTTTAGATTCAACGTTATGTCTTGGGTTGTATTCAAGTCTATATGTTGTTTCTAAAACACATTGGACAAAGACCCCAAAATATAACACCAAGCCAATGATTGATCTTCATCAGATTTTTTATTGAACTTAGGTTCTTTAAATGTTGTAGGGTTTGTGTGATCGTTCTTCATGAGCACAAAGCTAATGCGCTCCGTAGAAAGAACAAATTCCAAATTTGGAATCCAATCCAAATAATTTGGGCCATTCAACTGGTTGACCTCCAGAAGCCTGCTGAGCAGTGATGAATTCATTATTCATTAACTTTCCTGTTATTTTTGTCTTAAAACCCTTAACAAATACATGTAAATATTCACTAATTTCCACATTTTATCCAAATCCTATTCATGAATAAAAATGCACTTTTATGCATCAAAAACATGTAAATAAATAAAGAATAAAAAAATAATAAAGAAAGAAAAGAAAAGAAGGAAGATTATAGATATGTATATATGTACAATATGACTCAGAAAATATAAATATAGCTGAAAGATATATTTATATAACTTATCCCCCGAGACTAAGTCAGCATGGACTAGTCGACAAAACAACAAGGGGAGATAAGGGAAGAAAACCATAAAAAATAATTAAAGTACACTCCACACATTATTTATCAAATAATTATCAAATATTCATTAATTTATAATTAATTCATATAAATATATTTTTCACCAAACTCTTTTCCTTATTATTTCTAAAAATGTATATAAAGATATAAAAATAAGTTAAAAATATTATCATGTATACATGACAAGAAATCCTACTTTTAAATTGACAAAATCTCAACTTCCGAACATCATAACTTCTTCATACGAACTCCAATTTCATTCTACTCACTTTTAAAGTTCATAAATAATATTATCTAATTAATAGAGGTGGTTTCATTAAAATCGGAGTCCATTTGCAAAAAGTCGATTTTGGGACCTAATGACAATGGGGTTTTTGGGCTATTTATTTTATTTAGAGCACATTATTTGGAGTTTTATTAATTTTAGAATTTATAATTATTCTCATGATATTCTATTTCATCATGATTTATTTCAGATTTTTTGGAGCTTATTTATTATTTTATTAAAATAAAAAACCCTAATATATAAATGAAATTGAACTATCTAATCTATACCAATATTTATTAATATATCTAAATTATTTTATTAAAATCCATGAAAATTGATAAAGGCATTATTTATTTTTCTAATAATTAAGAAAGTATAAAATTAATAACTAATTATTTATTTATTGAATTAAAAATTCATTACCTATTTATCAAGTATTATTTATACTTATTTATTAATATAATATTTATATTTCGAATAATATTTATTATTTACAAAAAATAATTATAACATTATTTATATAATTTAATTATCTATATTTTTCGTTTTTATACCTATTAAAAATAATGTCATTTAGTACTTATTGCATAATTTATAAGCATTTTTCATATCTGGCCAACCAGGTGCTAACACGTGTCAGCAACTGGCTCTTCTTCTTCAAGAAGCCGATGTGGAGTATGTTCGACCCGGCCATCGTAAACTATTTCTCTAGCTCAACTTCTAATGCCCTTGATCACTCTAAGCCATCCACGTCTTCCTCCTAACAAACCTCATGCATGCCGGCTACTGGATCTACCTTAGAGCTTCACCATTCCGCCTATAAAAAAGCCATGAAGTTGGTGCAACCAACTTAGTTCTCTCCAGTTATCTGAAAGTCCCAACTTCTAGAATCGAAACCTCTACTTCCAAACCCCGTGCCGGCCAACTTCGGTGGTGATAGCGCCAGACCGCCGCCTTGCGTGAAAGAAGGACGTCGGAGGAGAAGCTCCAAGGTGCCTCAACGCCTTGCATCGCCGCCTAGCGCTGCGTCCAGCTCCAGGAAGATCACTCGTTGAAGCAGTCATCTAAGGTAAATAAACCTCTCTTCGCATATCGCTTCATCCATTTTAGTCATTTCCATTTCTCGAAGATCGTGCCATACTTAGGATAGTTAAGTACGCCATTAACTACACTAATCATCTTTCTTATATGCCCAAACAAATTATCTAGTCGATTCCATTCAAAACCCAAACATTTCGTGATTCACTTTTGCCATTATTCATACACTGTTTTTCAAATATTCTGGAAACTCCATTATTTGATCTTGTAAACCTTAATCATTTGGCCGATTTCTTGCAAATCGAGCACATACCCCCATTTCTTACATGATCTTGTTTAATTTGGAGCAAATCTCAAAGCAATTGGAACTCGCAAACACAAGAAGTTCATATCCGAAGAAGGTGCAACAACCTAGCAGCTCCATGATCAGAGTTGGGACTGCCAACTTCATCACCTGAAATCCACCGTCTTCAGCCACCCTTGGAGGATTCCCTACTGCGGGCAAGCTCAAGGGGTGAAGGTGTCACCCCTCTGGCCCCGCCGGAGGCTCCAGATCTCCAGTTGCTGGAGAAAAGTCGGAGGAAGAAGCTTCGTCGTCAGTTGTGCATCATGCGCAAGAACAACCCAAGAACGCTCGAACGCACATGTGCGTGATGCGTGGCGCATTTGGACTCTCCATATCGCTAGCCAGAATCTAATCCGAGCCGTTCAATCTGAAGTGATAGAACATTTTCTCATTAGACCCAGGAGAGTTCCAGAAGTTCATTTCCTCCTCCAAAGTTTCCAGAAATTACAATTAGGTCCCTGTACGGGGACCTAATTGTAATTCTTTTATTCTCTTTTCAATTTAGTCCTACAGGGAGGGACCTTTCTGTAACAAAAACAATAAACTTTCTTCACAGTTAGGCCACTAGCTTAGAGGGGCCATTTGGACCTTGTATTTTCACATTTTTCTGCGAATTTTCTTGGGTAGCTTGATAACTACCCAAGTTATTTTCATGTATTTTTCCCATTTTTTCGTCGCTTTATTTTGTGGTTTTAATTTTCGTCATCTTGAGTCTGTTTTGAATCGTACTTGTTTTCAATTTCTTTCATTGTAAAACCAAGAATAAAAGAGAACTTTTCTGGAATTATTTCCTTGTCTCGAAAATCGTGTTTAAATATTATGCTTCCTTGAGTTCGACCCAAGCTCACTCACCTGGTAAAATTAGCAGTGAACGATAAAATAGGATTTTTCTCCTACTTGTATCGTAATTTTTGTTTGATTCAATGTGGTTCCCTCTTTAGCGGTTATCTTTCTCTAGAACTGACAATAAACCACAGGTCGGGACCACGTTATCAAAATGGCATCTTTGCTGGGGAGGCGTTATTTCTACAATGGTTTTTGACTTAATTTTCTCTCGTATTCTTGATTTTACTAATTCTGTTTTCTTTCGATTTTTGATTTACGGTTTTTATTCAATTTTTACGATTTTTCTGGTGTCTTTTAAATTTTTGTTTACGGCTTTTTTATGTATTTTTGTTTCTTAACTAATCTTTACAGGGACTGTTGGTTCAGCTGGCTTTCTCGAAAGCCACAAACAGTTGAAAGTGTAGAGACCGAGATTCTCGATTGTTGAGGGAAGGGATAATTAGGATTTGTGTTGTATCTTTTCTTTTATTCTTGTAAAAAAATAAAAAAAGAAAGGGCACTTGCCCATGTTTTTGTTTTCTTAGAAAGGGACCCAATAAGGGCACCCCGACTTGTACCCCCTCCCATTCTTTCTTCGGGTCTGATTGACCGAGTGTCGTGCATTCGGAGGGATCAGGGCACCCACCGTGGTTTTTCTTGCATCACCAGTTTTTCGTGGCTTTTCACAAGGCTAGGTGCATGCTCAGGAGTTTTCATTTTTTCTATCTGATTGCGCCTTTGTAGTTAGTCTTAGGACTTGCAACCTAGGCATATGATTTTAGGATTTCAAAAAAAGAAAATAAATAAATACACTCGTTAGACGCTTGTCTGAAAAAACCCAAAAAATATAAAACCAAAAGTAAAATCGAGACTGCTTAAGTATCTGATCTAAAACAAACGTATGGTTCAATTGACATGGGAGAGTAATCCCCACATAGGTACTTCTCAAAGTGCACGAGTGAGAGACGACCCTTAAGGATATAACCAAAACCCGTATTTCTTTCGAAATACTACGTAGTCTATACACCTAATCACCGCTTTTCAGTGGATACGTTCAGGTAGCTGGAAAGAGTCCGAGTTTACTTAGAAGAGTGAGGGGTTTAGAGGACATTGCGTAAGGCTCCGTCCTCAAGTAAAACGGGTAGCCAGAAATAGTCCGTACTTACCTTCATACTGGCTGAGAGCAAGTGGTTCTATGTAAAGACTCGGGATAGTATTTCAGGGAAGTTCGGGCACCTATCAGCTTGCGTTAATCGGGGATTATACTTGCTCGCTAATACAAATCTAAAACCGACAAGATAAACGACCAAACTCTTATGGTCATCATCGGGCGGTGTTGGTAGAAACGGGGTTGGCTTTGTGTTTGCTTGCGGGGCGTGAGTTACTGCTACTTTTATGCATTTTTTCATCTCTTGAATCGTAAACCGTGCTCTCCCGATCACTCTCTTGACATCGAAGATGACGACTCGACGGCTATTTTGCTCAGACTCCATGAACTCTCGATCTTTCACCGTCCGTCCTAATCTTCACAAACTCAGGATGACCCTCTTCCCGAGTTGGTCCCATCTGATCTCGAGGAGAGTCAGACCCAGACTCCCTCGCCTCCCGACCAATCTTTTAAGACAGACCCTTGCCTCAATGCATCATCAATTTCTCCAGCCGATTTTTCGCTGAGTTCTTACGAGAAATTCTCTTTTACAGAAGATCTGAAGCAAATGGCTCATGGAAAAGGACCAGCAGAGGAGAGGCCAGCTGAGGATCACCATACTGAAGGAAGACCAGATCCAGCCGCAGATATCACTAAAGGAATTCTCGATACTTTACAACAGATGAACCTATAGATTCGAGAATAATTTAGAACTCAGAATGAGTTGCAGCTGAGATAGTCGCAATGAGAGCAGGGGATGGGAACCCTTTTGCCGCTTGTAGTGGTTCCCACCACTTTAGAGTATGACCAAGGCACGAGAACACTACATCATTGGATTCGGCTACTGCCGGATTAAGGGCCATACGAGCTGAGATCGTCCTTCATCTCATTGCTTCCCATGTTCTACAGGAATGCTACAGAGGAGCCGTTTACCTTTCTGCAATAGTTTGAGATGATTTTTCGTATGACGAGGGTAGTGTGCCTCAAAGCCTTTCCCTTCGCCTTAGCCGATAAGGCGCTTTACTGGATGAGTCATTTAAGAAGGGAAATTTCTACATGGGACGATCTAAAGTCCACTTTTCTGTGTAAATATTTTCCTTTGGGAAGGATGAATATTATGAGGAGTCAGATATCCATCTTCACGTAGCTACCGAATAAATCTTTCCGTGAGGCATGGGATAGATTCAAAGATCTTATGGAGAGATGCCCGAATCATGAGATACCAATGAAGGTGTTTGTGTAAAATTACTTCAGAGGACTCCAGCCAAACAATTAGGAGCTGGTAAGTGCCGCGTGTGGCGACAGCTATCTGAACAAGGATGCCAAGTCAGTCTGGTCCATCTTCGAAGGGATGGCAGAGAACTCAAGAGTCATTGACTCTACTCGGGCATTCCAGAAAGCCTCTCAGCCACCACATCACCGAGAGCATCATAGGGTGGCGAACATTTCAGATTCTGAATCTAATGACAACATGGGTTTTATTAGCGAAAAGTTGACGTTGGTAGATGTTATTCAGAAGCAAGTTCAGGACTTGCAACCATTGCGAGAGTTAGAGAAACTCTCATCTCTACCTCAACAGCTGAGTGATCTCACGAAAAAGCTAATAGAGCTACAACTTCAGTATCAACAGGCCCAATCCTCTTCGACTTCACAACCTGCACGGAGTTCTTTACCCGCTCCGCCCACCCGACATATACATCTCATCCAGAGCAAGCCCGAGACTCCATAGATTGATTAGCATGAGGATCAGTCTCATGCCAATCCTAGTCAGATCACCAGTGCTGTAGATATGAATGTTGAGCCTCAAGCCACTCTTGAGATCAACGGGATTTGGTATACTCCGATGCAGCAACCGAGTATACCTTATCATCAGCAGCAACAGCAGTATAGTCACCCGCGACATGGACGTCTACACTTCCAGCACCGACATCAATACACGCAGCAACATTCTCACCAACATGCATATCAGAGAACACATTCCTATCAATATCCTGCTAATCATTCACAACCATATCATTATCAGCAGCAACAACAATCTTCCTTTACACCGCAGAGATCCTCCCAGCCTTACACCTTGAAACAATACACGCCAAGCCAGGATAAAGTAGAAATCCAGGGTAACCACACCGAATCAGAGATGTCTTCACAGGCCCAAGTCTAAATCAAATCATGGACATGTTGAGTACGCTCCAAATTGCACACAGAACAGAGATGGAGCACGTTAACCGTCATCTGGATGAGTTAACCGCACCGAAAAACACTCTCCCAGCTCAGCCTCAGATGAATCCGAATAACAAGAGGAGGCATCCAGATCAGGTAGACACCACTATAGGTACAATCTCTCCTTCTGAATTTTTTTATCTAACTTCATTTGTCTCAGGAGCGGTAGATCACCATGAGCACCTGATGGAGTAGAGGAGAGGGCACTTGATGAGGAGCGAGAGCAAATCCATGAAAAGATACATTCTGATGCTGAGGAGGAGAACTATCACGAGGATGAGGACCATCATGAAGATCAGAGAGAAGGGAGCTATGCCGAAACTATTGACATGGACACCGGCGAGTCGGACGATGATATCATGCTAGACCATGTAGATACTCCCGATAAAAATATTTCTTACCCTGTTTTAGAGAGTTTTGTACATAATTCTGAAACTCTCGATGTACAAGCTGATTCTGAGTGGAATAAAAAGTTTGAGTTTGTCATTCCCAAATTGTTCCTTTTCCTATACTTTGTTTGGAAAAGGAAAGAAAAACACCAAAAAGAATGTGGTGACTCCAGAGACTGAAAGACTATTAAAAAATCACATCTTTTTGAAGATCCCACTTCACAATGCCTTGGATCATTTTCCTACGATCAAGAATCAGTTGAAAAATCGATGCACCATGCGTAGGAAAAAGCGATCGCATACAGAAAAGCATGTTCGGACCAAGGCCACATCCTGCGCCATACAGAACAAGTTACCTAAGAAGAAGGATTCATGAGCACATTATGTCAGATGCGAGATTGCCAATGCCTCATTTGATTGCACTCTATTAGATAACGGTTCCTCAATCAATTTGATACCATCTTATTTACTCGATAAGCTCAAGTTAGGTCCTCTTTACAAATATCGTGCGATTCTTCAGTTTGTTGATAGATCCGTAAAGAGATCTAGGGGCATATTGAGGAACGTTATCGTGACCGTGTAGGGCATGCAGTTCCCAGTGGACTTTACTGTCCTGGACATGGATTGCCCTACACAGTTGTACCTTTCCCCGATCATTCTTGGGAGGTCTTTCTTAGAAACCGCGAAGTCTCTCTTCGATTATAATACAAGGAAGGTATCTTTTCACGCCGAGGGCGAGAGGGTATATATAGATATGGCGAAAGAATCACGCATATCTAGTGATGCGTCTTCAGATTTCTTGAGTTCTTTAGACACCTGTAATTACATGGATAAGGTTCGTTCTGACGACCTTAAGAGGTATCGAGTAGAGACCCAGGATTTTCTAGCAGAGGATGGGTCCGAGACTACAGATGGCAATTCATCTGAGGGTACTTTATATTTCAGTATGGATGACGAGAAGCAGATGGATCATACTTTCGAGGAGTTTAGTCCAGATTTTTCAGATTCAAAGTGTTTATACAAATCCTCCCCTTCAGATGATCTAGAGATTAAATTTCATTTAGTAGAATTGTTTTCCTCTAGTCAATCTGAGGATGAGCATAGTAGCGAGTCAGATGATGTTTTAGATATCTTCTGTAGTCCGACTCTAGAGCATATTGAAATGGTGGATAACCATACTACAGACAAATCCACTACCGATACAGTTCCCAGTACACATATAGATGAGGTTCCAACAGAGCAAGAGTCTACCTTACCAGAGCTGAAGTTATTGACACCAAATATGAAGTACACTTTCCTTGTGGGTCCACATAGACAGTTTCCGGTCATTATCAACTCATCTTTGACCGAAGAGCAAGAATCTCATCTGATGGAGGTTCTTGAAAATAATCGTAAGGCTATTGGGTGGACTGTATCAGATCTCCGTGGGATCAACCCTACTTTGTGTTCTCATCATATATATCTCGATCATGACAGCAAACCTTCCAGAGAATTTAAACGCAGGCTGAACTGATTTTATGAGATGTTGTCAAGAAAGAGATTATGAAATGGTGCGATGCAGGGTTTATCTATCCCATCTCCAACTCTGAATGGGTTAGCACATTACATGTTGTCATGAAGAAGTCAGGAATTCACATGATTAAGAATGAGAGTGGAGAGGAGATTCCAAAGAGAGTAACCACGTCGTGGTGGGTGTGCGTTGGTTACAGGAAGCTGAGCGCCGCGATGAAGAAGGATCACTTCCCTTTTCCTTTTATAGACCAGGTCATAAAAAGGTTGGCAGGGAAGGGATACTTCTGTTTCCTTGACTGTTACTCCAGATACAACCAGGTAACTATTTCTCCTGAAGACTAGGAGAAAACTACCTTCACATGTTCGTTTGGCACGTATGCCTTTAGATGGATGCCCTTTGGATTGTACAATGCCCCTGAGACTTTCCAGAGGTGTATGCTTGATATTTTTGCAGACATGGTTGGTGATTTTCTAGAGGTCTTTATGGATGATTTTTTCGATCTATGGTGAGTCCTTTAATGATTGTTTAGCGCACCTACACCAGGTTCTTCAAAAATGTTGGGAGGTAGATCTCGTTCTGTCATGGGAAAAGAGCCATTTTATGGTTACACATGGGATCGTGTTGGGGCATGTCATCTCCTAGCGAGGCATGGAAGTTGACCCTTCCAAGGTGGATGTCATCAAGCATCTCGAACCACCATCCAACATTAAGCAGTTACGATCTTTTCTGGGGCATGTCAGCTTTTACAGACGATTCATTCAAGATTTTTCCAAGATTGCCCGACCGTTAACTGGATAGGCAAAAGACATCGAGTTCTTGTTAGATGACAAATGTCTTAATGCCTTCCTCACATTGAAGGAGAGGATTATCAGTGCTCCTGTCCTACAGCCACCTGGTTGGTTTCTACCCTTTGAGATCATGACGGATGCTTCAGATTTTACGGTCGTGGCTGTATTAGGACAGAGGAGGAATGGACTTCTTGTTACTATCCACTATGCCAGCATAACTTTAGATGATGCTCAGTGTAATTATACAATGACATAAAAGGAGATGTTGGCAGTGGTATTCGCATTAGACAAATTCAGATCTTATCTTCTTGGCTCCAATATCACAGTTTACACAGATCACTCAGCTATCCATTTTTTTATGGAGAAGAAGGATGCCAAGGCACGCCTTCTTAGATGGATTCTCTTACTCTAGGAATTCGATTTGGATATAAGAGATAAACCTGGGACAAAAAATGTGGTAGCTGATCACCTCTCTCGATTACTGACAGAGCATCCTTCAGATGAGTACATGCCAGAGATTGCAGAGAGATTTCCAGATGAGAGTATCTTTGCAGTTACCGAGCTTCCATGGTATGCAGATATAGTGAACTTTCTGGTTACATAGAAAAGTCCACAGGGTTCGCCAAAGGATCGAGTCGATAGACTAGTTTCCGAGGCACGATACTACAATTGGGAGGATTCGATTCTTTTTCGGGAGGGACCGGATAGTGTTTACTGGCGTTGTATTCCCTAGGAGGAATATAATAGTGTCCTCACTCTGTGCCATTCCTTAGAGGCAGGGGGACATCACTCAGGGAAGATGACAACACAGAAGGTACTTCAGAGTGGATTATGGTGGCCGACTCTTACTAGAGATGCTTGTACATTCGTGAAGAGTTGCCCGGATTGTCAGAGCAGTAGGGACAGTCAGTGCTAAAGATGAAATGTCTATGTGACCTGTTATTATTTGCGAGATCTTTGATGTTTGGGGCATAGATTTCATGGGACCGTTCCTCTCCAGCAGCGGCTTTGAGTACATTCTTCTCGCTGTAGATTATGTTAGTAGATGGGTGGAGGCTATACCCGCACGAACCGCAGATAGCAAAATAGTGTGCAAGTTCCTAAGGGAACATATTATTTCATGGTTCGAGATTCCATATATTCTTATTTCAGATGGGGGTAGCCACTTCATTAATAAGGAGGTCAAAAAGCTAGTGAAACAATACGACATTGATCACAGAGTAGCTTCTCCTTACCACCCACAGACGAAGGGCATGGCTGAAGTTTCAAATAGGGAGGTGAAATAAATTCTTCAGAAATTAGTACAACCAGATAGAAAGAACTGGTCACAGCTTTTAGATCAGGTTCTTTAGGCATATCGTACTGCATATAAAACTCCCTTAGGCACTTCACCATTCAGACTGGTTTATGGGAACCCATGCCATTTGCCCGTAGAGATCATGCACAAATCTGTATGGGCTATTCGAGAAATTTCACTTGATGCATAGAAAGCAGGAGCCAAGAGGAAGATGCATCTGAATTAGCTAGTAGAGATTCGAAATCAGGCATTCGAGGACACCCTCATTTATAAGGACAAAGTAAAGAAATGGCATGATAAACATATTCAGCACAAGATCTTTGTCCCTGGGCAAAAATTCTGGTTGTTCAATGCAAGATTGAGAATTTTTCCTGGCAAATTGAAAAGCAAGTGGAAAGGACCTTACATAGTCAGAACGGTTCACGACAATGGAAGCATAGCTATATCAGATGTGTCACCTGGTGTAGAGTTGTTCATGGTGAATGGGCAGATGTTGAAGCACTTCGTAGAGACTGCTGAACATCTGGCCCGTGTTGAAGTGATCTATTTTGTACAGGACTCATGATTACTCTTTCACTTTATCTCATCATGTGCAAAGACTTTTGTGCCATTCGATTTTTGGAAGTTCACAACACTTGTATATTCTTCTTAGACTACAATCGTCCCCATTTTTGCTCGTCTTTTATGCTTAGGATACCAGATCCTAAGTATGGGGGGGGGCTGATTGTTCGTTGATTAGCATTTTCTATTTAGGTATGTTACTTTTGTATATCCTTTCTTTTTCACAAATCACTGGTTCCCAATTTTTGGCTACATTCTTTTTTTATAGTTAGGATGCCTTATCCTAAGTATAGGGGGTACCGAGTGATTTCGATATCGTGTTCTTTATTTCTTTTGTTCCTTCGTTGTATACTCTTTTCACTCAGTCACCTCGTTTTTGCTCTTCCGTTATACTTATGACGACCGGATCATAAGTATAGGGGGAGTTGACAAACTATTTTTTATTCTTTTTCACCCACTTTTACTTAGCACGAGTTATGTCCTCCTTGTTCTCTTTTGATGCTATGAGGACATAACACAAGCTAAGTATAGGGGGGTGCGTATATATTGTATATATACTTTTGTCCATAACTTGTACTTATATGTATTTTGTATATCTATAAAATCCATAAAAAGTGGGTAAGGGTTAAAATAAAATCCATCTAATTATTTATATGTTATATGTAAAATCCTTGTAATAAGTAAAATATGTTTAAAATATGTATTTAAAAGACTTAATTAAAATATGTATTTAATATGTATAATATTTATTTAAAATCCTATCCATTAAAATATGTGTAAAAATCATTCAATCCTTGTAAAATTCACTGTATATAAAATTTGTAAAATACATTAGATATTTAACATGAATAAAATATACAAATACATGTTAATAAAAATCAGAAAATCCATAAAAATAAAAAGTCCTAAAATTCATAAAAATAATAAAAACCTTAAAATCCATAAAAATGACTAAAATTCAGAAATATACTCCACAAAAACATTGTTGCATTTGCATTTGCGTTTTTAAGAATAAGTTTGATTTCTGAAACTAAGGATTGAGTCTAGTCTAAAAGATGGAGCTTGATTATGGCCTTTAACTTTCATTATAAGGAGCGTAGTTAGGATCTAGAATTTAGACTCTTCACATCTTTGACTTAAAATCTTTGGATTCCATAAGGCCGTATTTGGGAAAACGACTCATATGTGCTTAAGTAGACCACTTGATGTCATTCGTACAACTTTGCACCAGTGAACCAATCTTGGACACATGCACTCTGCACTTAACTCGGCTTGCGTGAAGTTGCGTAGGGCAGTACGTCTTGGTAGTGTGTTTCTGTCCTTGCCTTTGCATCATTGACATCTAAAGATGGGAAAGATTGGGGTTGCGATAGTCGCTTCGGATGAGGGAAGAATCTGCTGACATAATTTTTTTCTAAGACCTCAAAAAAGGGACGAAACAAAAGATGATATATCCGTCGAGGCACAAGGAGATGAATGTAGTGCAAGAAAATTACAAAGATAAATCAAAGAAGAAGCCGCCGAATACAAATACGACCACAACGGTCCAAGATTCCACCAAAAATGCCTGCACATCTTAGTGGAGACTTAGCTACACCGATTGAGCTTCACAAGGAGATGCGTCTACACTGGTTGCACTCCACTTTTTTTCTCATTCTTCTACTTTCTCTCTATATTCAGTTGTGGACATAGCACGAACTGACCTCAGAAGGGAATACCTCCCTCCCCGAGGAAAGAGTAGCTGAATGAGGAATCAATGGAAGTGTATAGCTGGGATGACGTTTCTTCGCTTCTTTGAGCAGGAAGAGCTAAATCAATTCATACACCGTACAAATTGAATTCAAGGTTGAAAGAGTATGCAATATGAATAAGTGAGTCTGAACTAGCTAATGAGATGATCTTAAATAACGATTTGTGGAACTTGAGGACTATTGAGGATAAAATCCTAATCCTAGGTAAGGCTCCGATAAAATGCTAAAATGCTTGTTTCAGGCCCGATCGAGCTCTGTCCTTTGTCTGTTCTCATGAATTGGTTTAGAAAAACAAATTCATTCTAACTTTCTTTCTTTTTCACTTACTTTTCAAATACGTGTTTGCTAAGGGACTAGCAAAGTTTAAGTATAGGGGGTTGATGAATCCATGATTCATTAACTTTTCTGTTGCATTTTGTCTTAAAACCCTTAACAAATACATGTAAATATTCATTAATTTCCACATTTTATCAAAATCCTATTCATGAATAAAAATACACTTTTATGCATCAAAAACATGTAAATAAATAAAGAATAAAAAATAATAAACAAAGAAAAGAAGGCAGATTGTAGATATATATATATATATATGGACAATATGACTTAGAAAATATAAATATAGCTGAAAGATATATTTATATAACTTAATCCCTGAGACCAAGTCATCATGGATTGGTTGACAAAACAACAAGTAGGGGGAGATAAGGGAAGAAAACAACAAGAACAACAACAACAAAGCCTTTTCCCACAATTAAGTAGGGTCGGCTACATGGATTCTTCGCCTCCATTCAGATCTATCTTGGTCCAATCCCGGGCTTATATCCACAAAACTAAGATCCCTTCATATGGTCTCTTTCCAACACTTCTTGGGACGCCCTCGCCTTCTCTTAGCCGGTTCAACATCCCAACACTCACATCTCCTAATTGGTGCATCAGCTGATCTTCTTTGCAAATGTCCAAACCATCTTAAGCAGTTTTCTCACATCTTATCCTCGATCGGAGCTACACCAACTTTCTTTCTGATTACATCATTCTGAATCCGATCTTTACGTGTGTGTCCACACGTCTACCTTAGCATTTTCATTTCTGCTATATTCATTCTCTGCACATGTCTATCGTTCACAGGCCAACATTCAGATCCATAAAGCATAGTAGGTCTCACAGTTGCTTTGTAAAACTTTCCTTTAATCTTTAAAGGAATTTTCTTATCACAGAGAACAACAGAAGCTCCTCTCCACTTTAGCCAACCTGTATTTATTCTATTAGTAACATCTCCATCAATTTCCCCATCATGTTGCAGAATAGATCCCAGATATCTAAAGGAATCTCTCTTCTGAATGTTATCGTCACCAATCTTCACCTCAATTCCTTCACCATTGCTTCCATCAAAGGTGCACTCCATATATTCAGTCTTAGCCCTACTTATACGAAATCCTTTAGTCTCCAACTCATGTCTCCATACCTCAAGCTTCTCATTTACTCCATCTCTAGTCACGCCAATTAACACAATATCATCAGAAAATAACATACACCAAGGTAACTCATCTTGAATGTGACTGGTCAACTTGTCCATAATCAAAGTAAAAAGAAATGGACTCCAAGCAGAACCTTGATGTAAACCAACATTGATGTCAAAATATCCAGTCTTCCCAGACGGGATCCTTACACAAGATAAAGCCCTATCATACATGTCCTTTATGAGGTTAATGTATAGGACAGGTATTTGTCTCTTCTCCAACACTCTCCACAATATCTCTCATGGGACAGAATCATAAGCCTTCTCCAAATCAATAAAGATCATGTGGAGGTTGTTCCTTTTAGCTCTATAAATCTCCATTATTGTCCTCAGCAAATGGATGGCTTCAGTCGTTGAGCGATCTGGCATGAATCCGAATTGGTTTTCTTTTACATTGGAAATTTGCCTCCACCTTCTTTCGATCACACGTTCCCAAATTTTCGTAGTGTGACACATCAACTTGATACCTCTATAATTTGAACAATTTTGAATGTCTCCTTTATTCTTATAAAGAGGCACCACTATACTCCTCCAATTTTCAAGCATTTTCTTGCTTCTCTAAATAACATTGAATAGATTCGTAAGCCAAGTCAAACCACGGTCTCCTAAAACTCTCCATACTTCTACAGGGATGTCATCCGATCCTACACCTTTTCCAGGTCTACTTCCTTTCTTTGTATCCGTCTATAGCATGCACGATTCAAGTAACTTTCACTACAAGCTAGATCACCGAAAGTGATGTCTCTATTTCCTTCCCCAATGAAAAGTTTATGGAAGTACTTCTCCCATCTAGTCTTTATATCCTTGTGAGTAACAAGCACATGACCTTCCTCGTCCTTAATGAATCTCACTTGAGAAAGGTCTTTGGTTTTTCTTTCTCTTGCTTTGGCCAACCTGAATATATCCTTTTGTCTCTCCTTAGAGTCGAGATTTTTATACAAAACTTCGTAAGCTTTTGACTTAGCTTTGCTTACAGCCTTCTTTGCTTCCTTCTTCGCTATTTTGTAGTTTGTGACAGTTTCCTCTGTTCTATCCTTAGACATAGCTTTAAAGAAAGCTCTTTTTATTTTAGCTTCTCTTGCACCCCTTCACTCCACCATCAAGCCTCCTTTTGACATGGAGCTCCTCCCTTTGACTCGCCTAGCATCTCTGTGGCTACTTTTTGGATACAAGATGCTACTGCCTCCCACATCTCGTTTGCACTACCGCTACAATCCCAAGATAAGTCTTTTAAAACCTTCTCCCTAAAGCTCGCTTGCTTCAGTGGAAGATTCCACCATCTAGTTCTAGTTATCCTAGAAACCCTCCTTTTCTTTACCAACCCTTTAGATAAGGGAAGAAGACCATAAAAAAATAATTAAAGTACACTCCACACATTATTTATCAAATAATTATCAAATCTTCATTAATTTCTAATTAATTCATATAAACATATTTTTCACCAACTCTTTTCCTAATTATTTCTAAAAAAGTATATAAAAATATAAAAATAAGTTAAAATATTATCATGTATATATGTCAAGAAATCCTACTTTTAAATTGACAAAATCTCAACTTCCAAACATCATAACTTCTTCATAGAAACTCCAATTTCACTCTACTCACCTTTAAAGTTCATTAAATAATATTCTTTAAATAATATAGGTGGTTTCATTAAAATCGGAGTCCGTTTGCAAAAAGTCAGTTTTGGGGCCTAGTGACAACGGTGTTTTTGGGTTATTTATTTTATTTAGAACACATTATTTACAGTTTTATTAATTTTATATTTTCTAATTATTCTCATGATATTTTATTTTCACCATGATTTATTTCAGATTTTTTGGAGCTTATTTATTATTTTATTAAAATAAAAAACCCTAATATATAAATGAAATTGAACTATCTAATCTATACCAATATTTATTAATATATCTAAATTATTTTATTAAAATCCATGAAAATTGATAAAGGAATTATTTATTTTTCTAATAATTAAGAAAGTATAAAATTAATAACTAATTATTTATTTATTGAATTAAAAATTCATTACCTATTTATCAAGTATTATTTATACTTATTTATTAATATAATATTTATATTTCGAATAATATTTATTATTTACAAAAATTATCTATATTTTTCATTTTTATACCTATTTAAAATAATGTCATTTAGTACTTATTACATAATTTATCAGCAATTTTCATATCTGGACAACCAGGTGCTGACACGTGTCAGCACTTGGCTCTTCTTCTTCAAGAAGCAAGTGTGGAGTCTGTTCTACCCGACCATCTTCAACTAATTCTCCAGCTCAACTTCTAATGCCCTTGATCAATCTAAGCCATCCACATCTTCCTTCTAACAAACCTCATGCACGCCGCCCACTGAATCTACCTTAGAGATTCACCATTCCGCCTATAAAAAGCCATGAAGTTGGTGCAACCAACTTAGTTCTCTCCAGCTATTTGAAAGTCCCAACTTCCAAAACTGAAACCTCTACTTCCAAACCCCGTGTCAACCAACTCCGGTGGTGACAGCGCTAGACTGCCGCCTCGTGTGGAAGAAGGACGTCGGAGGAGAAGCTCCAAGGTGCCTCAACGCCTTGCATCGCCGCCTAGCGCTACGTCCAGCTCCGGGAAGATCGACCGTCGAAGTAATCATCTGAGGTAAATAAACCTCTCTTCAGAGATCCCTTCATCCATTTTAGTCATTTCCATTTCTCGAAGATCGTGCCATACTTAAGATAGTTAAGCACGTCATTAGCTGTACTAATCATCTTTCTTAGACGCCCAAACAAATTATCTTGTCGATTCCATTCAAAACCCAAACATTTCGTGATTCACTTTCGCCATTATTCATACATCGTTTTTCAAATATTCTAGAAACTCAATTATTTGATCTTGTAAATCTTAATCATTTGGACGATTTCTTGCAAATCATGGGCATATCCCCATTTCTTGCAGGAACTTCTTTAATTTGGAGCAAATCTCAAAGAAATTGGAACTCGCAAACACAAGAAGTTTATATCCGAAGAAGGTGCAACAACCTAGCAGCTTCGTGATCAGAGTTGGGACCTCCAAATTCATCGCCTGATATCTACCATCTTCAGCCACCCTTGGAGGATTCCCTACCGCGGGCGAGCTCGAGGGGTGAAGGTGTCACCCCTCTGGCCCCGCCGGAGGCCCCAGATCATCTCCAGTATCCGGAGAAAAGTCGGAGGAAGAAGCTTCGTCGTCAGTTGTGCAACCCAAGAACGCTCGGACGCACAGGTGTGCAACGCGTGGCGCATTTGGACGCTCCAGATCGCAAGCCAGAATCTAATCCGAGTCGTTCAATCTGAAGCGGTAGAATATTTGTACATTAGACCCGGCAGAGTTCCAGAAGTTCATCTCCGCCTCCAAAGTTTTCAGAAATTACAATTAGGTCCCTGCATGGGGACCTAATTGTAATTCTTTTATTCTCTTTTCAGTTTAGTCTCTACAAGGACCTTTCTTTAACAAAAACAATATACTTTCTATGTAGTTAGGCCCCTGGCTTGTAGAGGCCATTTGGACCTCGTATTTTCACATTTTTCCGTGAATTTTCTAGGGTGGCCTGATAACTACCCGAGCTACTTTTCGAGTATTTTTCCCATATTTTTCATCGCTTTATTTTGTGGTTTTGATTTTCGTCATCTTGAGTTTTTTTTTGAATCGTATTTGTTTTCAATTTCTTTCCTTGTAAAATCAAGAACAAAAGAGAACTTTTCTGGAATTATTTCCTTGTCTCGAAAACCGTGGTTTAAATTTTCTACTTCCTTGAGTTCGACCCAGCTACACTCACCTGGGTAAATTAGTAGTGAACGATAAAATAGGATTTTTCTCCTATTTTTATCGTAGTTTTTGTTTGATTTAACATGATTTCCTCTCTACAACCGACAACAAACAGTAGGTCGGGACCGCATTATCAAACGGGTACATGGATTTCATGTCTGAAATTAAGAATACACTATATTCAAACATATAAATAATTATATAATCAAATTTAAATCTTTTATTAAGTATTTTTAATCAAATTAGTCGTTCGTATTCAACTTGAAAGATGATTACCTTATTAAAATATTCAAATCAATAGATATACTTACTGTTATATCTCTTGCAAGATCTGTGATCTCCTTTTTACCTTCGTTACGTCCCAATAATATGAAAGACTATAACTCAGATAAAAAGAAGCGAGAACTCATTCCACCTTGCAAATCCAACTTGCATTTCCCAATTTGATCTTTAACACTCAGGCCCACCACCCCTAAGGTTATGTTGACCCATTGTTAATTTAATCAACCTTCAACAGGAATAGAACTCACTATGTGCAGTCCAATATCGCCCCAATAATATGACGAACCGATATTGGCGACACTATATATACACTTTCAAAAAGCAAGGAGCCTGATCCATGTATGCTTGTATGTAGGAGCTATCACTTTGGACAAGTGTCTCTAGCATACAATCCATGGCGATAGAACCCTTCGCCTTGACACGAGACCATGGATGTCATTTATATGATCCTCCACATCTCATTCCATTTTTAGTTAATTATTATGAATCATATTCAAATAATTAATTCTTCAAAGGGAATTACATCTCTATTATTAATAGGTTGTTTATCTGAATTGGATCTAATTAATTTAATCATATTAAATTAATTATCAATACAAATCAACCAACAAACAATTAGAGTTTGCTTGATTATATTATATAGTATTATCTCTTACAAGTACATATTATTCTTGATTTTAGTAATTAGTGTACAACTTGATTTACTCATATTACCCTCTCATCGAATGGATCAAGCTAGGTTGGCTAGATAATGCTATTAGGAATGCTTCCTCGAAGGGTGCCAATTATTTAAGCCATTAGTATACCCACAACCTAGACACCATGGCCATAACGACTCAATGGCAATAATCGTTGGATCAATGTACTTGCAGTTTTATCGATTAACTTTGATGACTAACACTATAATATATAGTAATCACTTGAAAATATTAGGCTTTTTAAAACACTATTGAGATCTTAAATTTTTAAGCATATCAAGCAAACATGTTCTTAGATTTACGTGTAAAAGTTGTCCTACAACTATTATAATATAAACTAGGTGTTTTATCGTGAAACATTCATTTAATGATCATTGATTTTAAATAAACTATTTTCATAAATATTAAGCACCATATTAATAAGATAAAATTCATAATTTTCTTGATTTTTACTAAATTATAAACACATTAAGAAAGTGATCTTGATGATCTAATCATCGTCCGACCCTTATCCACTAAATATGAAATATCAAGGGAAAACAGAGTCGGAATCACGTGAAATAAATTAGAGAGATTTGTTGATTTAGTTATCTAGTTAATTAGGGTTCACATTTCATGACAAGGGAATAGTAAACAAAAAATTTATATCTTACAGATTCATGAATACATGAAAAAATAATTTCATTGCAGGAACTCTTTGAATTTTAATTCATGTACTTTTGGTACCAACAATAGGTTACTTCTTTAGGGACATATTTATAAATTCTAAATACATTTTATTATTCAAAAAAGTCATTCAAATAGTGCATAAATAGGATCTTTTCAATTTAGCAAAAAACAATTCAAAACTTGTATCTTATGCAAAAACTACAAGTCCTCGCAAAACTGATATACAAAATCTTGTTCCATTAAGGTTTGGATCACATCCAAGACCCTAGAACATATCTCTGTTACCCCTTGAAGGCTAGGTTTTAGGTTTTAGCGCATCACAAAAGTATGAAAATCGCATCACATGCAATTAAGAGTGACTACCATACTAGTTGTTCGGAGCAACAGAAATTAAAATTTTTAAAGAAATGAAACCACGTGATTCGATAACACTTCCCAAATCATTTCATCAAGATTACAAATAAGTTATAGGAATACCTTTTGAAACATGATTGTTACCCGTGATTGTTATCCCTTTTCTCTAAAGTAAGAGACCTCATGTCTTAAGGTCGATCCGATGAAAGAGACTTGCAATCCCGTAGATGAGGCACGTGCTTCTCGCAATCTAATGAATCTCCCTTTCATCGCCTTTATTATTTTATTTTGACCTTTAAACCATATCTAAATGCATGTATATATCATTATTTTGCATAAAATAACCTCTCTTAGTTACAATGTAAATACTATATAAAATATGTATTTAAAGCCAACATAAAAAATAAAGAAAGAAAAAATGGAATACCATAGGTATTGAATGAAATACCATAGCTACATCTATGCCAATGCATCATGATGACTGGGTCGACAAGTAATAAAGTATGAGGAGATAGGGTCAAAAATGCAATAAAACCCCAATTTTAATTCTCCAATAAGTCAAGTTTGGGACATATTTTATTCTTTATCATTTATACATCAAATCAATAAACTTTGTAACATGATAATTATAGATAAAAATACATAGGAAAATACAAAATTTATTTCATGAAAAAAATAATGCACATTGTGTTTTATACACTCAGAATAAAAACCAAAATCCAAATTTCACGGACTTGCATCTTCTCCATACTATATCAAAATTGACCAAAATCACATTTAATTGTATATAACTTTTAATAATCCATTTAGTGAAGATGATTTCATTTAATTTGGAGTTAAGATGCAAAACGTTAGGTTTCGGACCCTTATTGTATACTATACACGAATAAAATAATCATTTTATTTATTCTTTGTATTTCTCATACTTTTATATTTTATATTTTTTTAAATATTATTTATAATACATATACATACTTAGAATAAAAATTATTTATTAAAAATACAATTAAATAAAATGGTATACTCAAATACATAGATGAACTATACATACATATACATATGTAATAAATACATATATTTATTTAAGTGTACAAATCACCTCAGAAAAATACAATAAAATAATATATGCATTTCAATAAGTTATAAATATATAAATTATGTAAATGAACTAACAAAATAGAAAATAGAAAATAAAATAAAATACCATATATATGTAAATATACATATATTTATACTTGTAAAAATAAACATACAATAAACAACCTCAAAAATAACTACATTCATAATAAAATACTATATAAAATAATAAAAAATCGTTCTAATAAAAAATTAAATAAACCATTTATTATTTTATTTTGAATTATTTTTTAATTTGAATTCTGGTTTGTCTTGTAGTTGCCTATGTGGCCCAATTAGGTTGCAACCTCGGTTGACCCGTCGGTCAACTAAGCTCCCTGCAACCTAGGCCTAGTTGCCTCGTTGATCACCCATCTTCATCGATTTCCACCCATAGATTCTTACACCCTTTTATCCTGATTCCTCTTTGACTTTTATTCATCGATCAATAGACTTTCACGATTGCATATTACCTCGATCAAAGGAGCACTGCACTGATTAGGCACCTCAGTCAAAATGTCCATGTATATATACACCTCTCCAACCACCATTTTGATTTTGATCCCACTTCAGCTTTCAAATACTCTATCTTTCTAGTGTCTGAGGTCATTAGTGGTAGCAGCTACTTTTCCCAAGCATTTGGCATGGAGGAAGAGGCTTGGAGGAGGAGATCCAAGCATCGCCTTCTTTTGCAGTGGAGCTCTGACTAGGCTCCCAGCCGTGACAGGTAGAGCCATAGCTTAGCATGCTTTTCTGTTCCTAGATCGTAATGGAGAGTAGCTTATCTTTTCTTTTCAGTTGATTTTGCGATTTATTTCGTTAAACTCAAAATCTAAAGTTCTCTAGAGCTCAGCTCTAGTGATCCTCTTCATTGTGTCCCGACAGTTCTTCGACCCACCTGACATCCTCATCTCATTCCTCTTCGATTCTGCTTCACCCCACACACCATCATTCAACAAGATCCTCGCAGGATCGGGAAATTAGCTCTTATACTCCACCTCATGCTGGAGAGCCTCTTCCTGCCTCCACCACTCATCTTCACTCAATAACACCTCCTGCACCTTGATTTTTCCTTGTTTTAGCTAACTATGCAGACAATGGAGTCGAAGACCCGTTTAGGTTCGATTTTTGCCCAAGTTAGGGTACCTGGAGCTCCAACTCTTCGTCAAATTCCAAGGACCACTCTGGCGTCCCTAGGACCTATCGAAAGCTTCCAGCCGCAACCCACATCTGTCAGAAGCATTTTGGTCCTCGTCTCAGAGCCAGAGATCGTCGAAGCTGCTCTGGAGGTCAGATCAAAGTTCACCTTTACGAGTGTATTTGAGTAGAGATTTTCAAGGGTTAATTTAATGAGTTATTAACTGTCGATGCAACCCTAATTATTCCTCAACAAAAACTATTATTTAATTCTCAAGTGAAAATCAAATTAATAAAATGTAAGCAAGAGAAATTGTTATTATATTTACATGTATAACATATATGATCAAACATAGGAAGGCTACAAAAATCCAGAGGGTTATTAAATCACTGAAAAATCAATGAAATAAAAGAATGAATTATATGCACACTACTCTTGGCTTTTGTGGAATTTTTATTTTTTTGAATTTTTTGAATTTTAAATTTTTATATTTTTTATGCTTTTCAGATTTTATATCTTTTTAATCTTTAGGTTTGCAAAATTTTAATTTTTTAAGAAAGAAAACAAAACAAATAATGGAATAAAAAAAGGTAAGGAAAGCAAGATTTTTATTTTAAAATATAGCACACATAAACTTCAGATAAAATTATTTTGGGATTTTTTATATTTTTCTACTATTTTTGTTTTTTTTATAATTTTTATAATTTTTAGGATTTTCAAATTAATTAAAAACTAGAAATCAAGTAAACAAAAATAATGGGAATGTTTTTGTGATTTTGAAATAATAGAAAATCAACGAAGTTATACAGAAATAAAGAGGATTTTTAAATTTTTCAATAAGCACTTTTGTGTATTTTTTAGATTTTCTATAATTTAATATGAATTTTTTAGTATGTTTTGAGTTTTGGTATTTTTGGTTTTTATAAAAAAATAGCAATTGAGATTAATATAGAAAATAAAATAAATAAAAACACGAATACAATAATTTTTTAAAATTTTTCAAAATGTTTTTCAATTTTTTTATTGATTTTCTAACACAACCAGGAACTAATTGAAATTATCGATGATAGAAGGAGTTAGTAGGAAGCTAAAATTCTTTTCTTTTGGATTTTTTAAAGTTAGTTAGCTATTTTTTAATTCAACTTAACACACAAAATAGAAGTCTTCTTCAGAGGGACTAAAACACAATTAGGTTTATTTAACAGAATAATTTAATAATAAAGCAAGAACTACAAGGACAAAGGTACAAATTCCAAGAATAATGCATGATGAGTCATGCTAGCGGGGACCTTTATGTGAATATTTAAGTTCACTGGGCCAAATAATAACAAATAAATACATGGATTTTATTAAAATTCAAAAGATCACGTCTATTGCACGTATTTCAGTTCAATTAGGAGTAAAATGAAAATAAAACAAATCATAAGGGCCTTAATGCAATTGTTGAATAAACAATAGAACAACGCATGTCTTTGTATGCACTTATTTGCAAATAAAAGACACGCAAGAGTTGGAAAGTGCAAAAAAACCACTGATCCATGTGGAGAATCGAACGACGGAGATTGATCTGGGATGCAGATCAGATGGCTCAGCTATGGGCGTTCTTGGTCGGATAAGATATGATCTAGAAGCTCGATCCACAACCAACAAATATGGCTTTGTCAATAGTCCTGATGCAAACTAGCAGGGGTGTTCCTGATCTAACGAATCTTGACATTGTTGGAAGAACTCCGAAGAATGTCTGGCAACATGATTTTCAATCAGCCGGACTTCAACGATCTCCACTCAATCCACCTCATAAAGGTTCCGACTCAATCCTACAACTCCCTGATGAATATGTGATTGAAAATAGAGCCTTTTTCCCGAGTAATTAGGAGCATATTTCCACAAAAATTGCATAATTAGCATTCATGCAGCATTGATAACACTTGCATTTTAGCATTTGCATATGCACTAAATAGGGAGCCTAACTCACTTGTAAAAATCACTCATTTGTATATATTTTACACTAACTATAAGTTCCATAAATTAACTTTATACTGTATATATATTACTAACAAATAATAAAAGAAAATACCAAAAATTGCTAACACAGATACGAGATCAGTGTAGTGTTCAGGATGAGTTGAGAGATGAAGTCATTACGTTGAGAGTAGGAACCAAGAACCCTCCACCACCTGTCATGGTTCACGCTACATTGATATATGAGTATGACCCTGAAGCCAAGATGCTACGTCATTGGATTTGGTTACCACCAAATCAAGGGTCATATGAGTTGAGATTGTCCTTTATTTCCTTACTTCTCAAGTTCTATGGGAACACATCAGAGGAGCCATTCACCTTTTTGCAGCAGTTGGAGATGATATGCGATATGTCTAGCTATCCTGGAGTTACGCAGGAGGCAATACACCTCAAGGACTTCCCCTTCACTTTAGCAGATAAGGATTTCTACTGGTTCAATAATTGGGGGAGGGAGATTTATACATTGGACAATCTGAAATCTACTTTCTTAGGGAAATATTTTCCTCTAGGACGACCAAATTTGATGATAATTCAGATCTCCAATTTCATGCAGTATTCACATGAATCGTTCCATGAGGCATAGGAATGATGCAAGGATTTGATTGAGAGATGCCATCATCATGAGGTTCCATTGAAAGTGCTTGTGCAGAACTTTATTGGTGGACTCCTCCTGGATATTTAGGGTTTAGTGAGCCTTGCATGTTGTTGTATCTATTTGAATAGGGATGTTGAGTTTGTTTGGTTCATCTTTGAGGGGATGGCAAAAAAATCACAAGTTATAGATTCTACTTAGGCATTGCAGAAGGACACATAGCAATCACACTAGTGAGATCATCAAAAGATGGCACATATTTCAGATTCTGAGTCACGATCTCACATGGGCTTAATTAGTGAGAAACTTACATTAATCGATGTGATTCAGAAGCAAGTAAAAGATTTATACCCATTGCGAGAGTCGGAGAAATTCTCATCATTAACACAGGAGTTGAGCGATCTAACGAAGAAGGTGACTGATTTGCAGCTACACTATCAGCAATCAATTTCTTCTTCTACTTCTCAGTCTACATGTTGGTCTTGACCCGTTCTCCAAACCGGTTAGATTCATTATGTTTAGAGCGAGCTGGCACATACTTCTTAGCCTCTACATTTAGATTGGCATGGAGATTCGTCCACTGCTAACCAGAGTCAGATCTTGAGCCTTGTAGTTGATAATGTTGATCATTCCTCTACTCTTGAAATGGTATATGGTATGCTCCTATTTAGTATCAGTCACCAGAAAACATTAGACCTCAGAGCGTGCACCAGCATCTATAATAGATGCATACACAACATAGACGTCCATCTCCACATTTTCGACATTGACATCCTTATACACAACAACATTCTCACCATCATGCATATCATAGACAACATTCTTATCATTCTCCTACTACACATCAACATTCTTATCATCACCACCGGCATCAGCAATCTTTTGTTACACCTCATAGATCTCCTCATCCTTATGCACCTCAGCTGCAACATACTTCTAAGTAGGAGAGAGTAGAGCTCCGGGGACAACCCATTGAGATAGAGATATATGTACAATCCCTAGCATTGAACTAGATCATGGATATGTTAAGCATGCTTCAGACAATACATAGGACTGAGATGGAGCGTGTTAACCATCGTCTGGATAAGTTAGCTGTACCTAAGACCACTCGCCCAACAGAGCCACAGATGAACTAGAATAACAAGAGGTAACATTCAGATCAGGTATACACCACTACATTTATGTCACTTTTCCTGAATCTTTATCTAACTTCATTCATATCATGAGTGGTAGACATCCACAAGCACCTAATCTAGAGGAGGAGAGGGCACATGATGATGAGGAGCGAGAGCTAATCCGTGATAATGATAATGATTTACATTTTGATGTTGAGGAGGAGGACCATCATGATGACCATAATGATGTCTCTGATGATGCCATACATGGGAGCGATGCAGAGACCGTTGATATGGGCATTGGTGACATAGATGATGATACCACGCCACACCATACAATCACTACCCATGATTCTATGTTTTTTATGTATTCAAGGGTTTTTGCATACTTCTGAGACTCCTAATGTACATGAAGATTCTCTTTGTGATTATTTGAATGAAATAACAAATAAAGTTTTGTCGTTCCTAAGTTTGTTCCTTTTCCCGATGATTTGAATGGAAAATGAAAGAAAGAACACAAAGAATGATGTTACTCCTGAGATAGAGAGATTATTGAAAGATCACATATTCTTGAATATTCCATTACATGATTCCTTGGTTCATTTTTAAACACTTAAGCAGCAATTGAGGAATAAATGTACAACACATATGAAAAGGAAATCACTAGTTGAGAAACATGTCTTGACCAAGTCCACATCATGCTCTATTCAGAACAACGTACCCAAGAAAAAAGATATTCAGGTGCTCACCTTGTCACATGCCAGATTTCATATGAGCATTTCTCGTAGACTACGAAGACCCTTTTTTATCATGGTTCTGGGAGAGTATCATTTCACAAAGACAAGGGAGAGGTACACATTGAGAGGGTGAGAGGATGTAGCAGTCCTTGATCTACATTGTCATTTACTTCAGAGGACACTAGCCTTGTTGATGATTGTTAGCACATAGATAAGACGCGTTCATTTGATCAATGAGAGTGTGAGTGTTTATTTTGACACCCATGATATCCTACAAAAGAATGGGGTTTATCATATGGTACCTAGTCCTCCAAAGGAACAATCAGTTGCATTAGACATCTCAGTGCCATAGATTGAGAGTACATATTTTCCATCACGAGATTCATTTGATTACATTTCAGAGATCATGCGATCTACTTAGTATAGAGAGTCGGATGGTGTGATGGACACATGTATAGAATCCTTCTGTATTTCGAATCCAGAGTCATATATTACAGTAGAGACCTATGCCACATACACTGTTCACCTATAGAGGCAGCTCTACTCGACCAACCATGGATTGGTACACACTTGCACAACAGATGATTCCATATGACCTCAGTTGAGGTGATCTACTATGTACAAAACTCATGACTACTCTTCTACTTCATTTTATCTTGTACTAATACCTATGAGCCATTACATTTCATTGAGTACACCATCACTTGTATATTCTTCTTAGATCTCAAACGTCCCCATTTTTTGTTCGTCTTTATACATAGGATATTAGATCCTAAGTATAAGGGGGACTGATTGTCCGTTGATATGTGTTTTCGATTTTGTTCTTTTTACTTTTCTTTTGAATTTACTTTCTTTTCCACCAATCACTCATTCCTAATTTCTGGTCACATTCCTTTCTATTCTTAGGTGCATGGTCCTAAGTATAGGGAGGATCGAGTGATTTCGTTGATTTTGTTTATTCTTCTTCTTTATTTTATTTGTTGTATATTCTTTGCCCTCAGTCACCTCATTTTTTCTTCTAGTATACTTACGATGACGAGATCGTAAATATAGGGGGTGGCTGACTTGACTTCTTTTTCTTCTTTTCCACCCACTTTTACTTAGCATGAGTTATCTCCTCCATTTTCTCCATTCATGCTATGAGGACTAACACAAGCTAAGTATAGGGGTGCGTTTTTATATATTTATATATACTTTTGTATATAGCTCATACTTTTATGTATTTTTTATATCTATAGATATCATAAAAGTGGGTAATGGTAACTTAAAATCTGTTTATGAATTATTGATAAAATCTTTGTAAATAAGTAAAATATATGTAAAATTGTTATTTAAAAACCTTAATTTAAAATTTGTATTTAATATGTTTAATACTTATTTGAAATACTATTTATTAAAATATGTAAATAACTTAATATTTAAAATATTTTTACATAAAACTTGTAAAAACATTAGTTAGTTAGTCTAAATAAAATATTGGTAACTTACCTTGTAAAATTCTTGTAAATTTATTTATTTATAAAATTGAAAAATCGATAAAAAAATACAAAGTCCTAACAGTCATAAAAAATACAAAATCTTTAAAATCCATAAAAACGAATAAAATTTAGAAAAAAGTACTTCACAAAAATATGGTTACATTTGCATTTTTCAGAATAAGTTTTATTTCTCAAACTAAAGACTGGGAATAGTATAAAGAATAGAGCTTTATTATGGCCTTTGACTTTCATTGTAAGGAGCCTAGTTAGGAATTGGAATTTAGACTCTTTAGGTCTTCGACTTAAATCTTTGGGTTCCATGAGACCATGTTTGGGAATTCAACTTAAACATGCCTACATAGAACAATTGGTGTCATCCATTTAGAACTCCAATGGTGGACCAATTTTGGACACATGCACTTTGGACCCGCTTGCCTTGCATGGGGTTGTGAAAGGGCAGTTCATTTTAGTAGTAGACTTTCTGGCGTAGACATCTAAAGATGGGAGTTGTGGGGTTGAAATAAAGCTTCGGATGAGGGAAGGATGTGCTGGCATAGTTTTTCCAAGACCCCAAAAAATGGATGGAAAGAAAAGATTCTATATCCATTGGGGCATGAAAAGATTGATGTAGTGCAAGAAACATTACAAATTCTACCAAAAAGAATCCAACAACCAAATACAAAAATGAGAACATTGGTCCAAGCTTCCAAAAGCCTACACATCTTAATGGAGGCTTAGCTACACCATATGGGCTTCACAAGGAGATGCGACTAACATTGATCACATTCCAGTTATTTTCCCATTCTTCTACATTCTTTCTCTATTTGATTGTGGATATAACACGACCTGACCATAGAAGCAAATACCCCACTCATCGAGGAAAGAGTAGCTAGACGAGGAACCAATGGAAGTGTATTATTGGGATGGGCAGTTTCTTTGCTTCTTCAAGTATGAAGAACTAACAAAATTCACACACTATACAAATTGAATTCAAGTTTCTAGAGTTAGTGATATGTATAGGTGGATCTGAGTTGGATGTTAAGGTGAACTGGAATAAGGATTTATGGAACTTGATGACTATTGAGATTAAAATCCTAATCCTAGTTAAGGCTCCGACAAAATGCTTGTTTAAGGCCCTACTAAGATCTGCCCTTTGTTTATTCTCATGAATAGATTTAGGAAAACAAATTCATTTTAACTTTCTTTTTTGAGTTATTTCTCAAATAAGTGTTTGCTAAGGGACTAGCAAGTCTACGTATAGATGGTTGATGAATCGACGATTCATTAACTTTTCTTGTACATTTTGTATTAAAATCCTTAAAATGCATGTAAATATCCATTAGTTTCCATATCTTATAAAATATCATTCATGTATAAAAATGCACTTTTATGCATTAAAACATGCAAATACATAAAAGAACAAAAAGGAAGAAAAGTAAAAGAAGGCAGACTGTAAATATGTATATGTACAACACGACCAAATTTAATATAAATAAAGCTACAAGATATATTTATATAACCTAACCCTCGAGACCAAGTCAACATTGATTGGTTGGCAAACAATAAAGTATTTTGAGATAAGGAAGAAAACTATAAAAAAATCAATTTTTTACATAGAACATTAACTCATATTTATTCATTATGTATAAAAACTTCAACTATTTTTAATAATTCATTTGTACATCTTTTTAACCAAACTCTTTTCCTTATATTTATAAAAATGATGTATACAAGTATAAAATTCATAAAAAAAACCAAACCTATATATATGCCAAGAAATCTGATTTTCAAATTGTAAAATTTTCAACATCCAAACCTCATAACTTCTTCATACGAACTCCTATTTCACTTTACTCACCTTTAAATTTAATAAAATAATATTATCTAATTAATAAGATGATTTCATTAAAATCTGAATCCATTTTCAAAAAGTCGATCTTGAGACCTAATGACAACTGGGTTTCTGTGTTATTTATTTTATTTTGTAAATACTATTTATTGAAAACTTGATTTTATAATTTTTAATTATTTTTTGATCTTGTAGATAATGTATATAAAACTAAAAAATTAAAACCTTTATATTAAATTTTAAATAATTCAAATACCATAAATTACAGATGAATGTGAATTGTAGGCTATATATCCATATTTATTAACATATATAAATTAATTTATCAAAATCCATAAAAATTAATACAACTCATACATATTATTACATTATTTAATAAAATATGAAATTTATTTTTTATTTATTAAATAATTGAATTGAAAATGAATAACCTATTTTTTAAGTACACTACATAAGTATTTATTAATATTATATTTATATTTTATAAAATATACATTACCTATAAAAATTATACCATAAAATACATTAAATTAAATAATTAATTTTTTTATTTTTAACATTGTAAAATAAGGTCATTTATTATATAATATATATTTTATAATGCATTTGCATCTTTGGCCAATGTGGTGCAGACACTTGTGAGCACCACATGCCTTCTTCTTCAAGAAGGTTTGTTGTAACTTCTATTCCAACAACCCATCTTCCATCAATTATTACCCTCTATTGTTACATCCAAAATTTGATGTTATCCCTACATTTTAACTACCTAGATTAACGCTGACCCTATGATCAACTTCAACTCCATTTGATCATCCAATTTAATGACCTAAAGTAGGTCGTTCGTAACAACTAATCCTAACCACCATTACCAGTAGCGGTTGATGAATCCATGATTCATTAACATTCTATGTGTATTTTGTCATAAAACCCTTAACAAATACATGTAAATATCCATTAAATTCCACTTTTTATCAAAACCATAACCAAGAATAAAAATGCACTTCTATGCATTAAAAGCATGTAAATTATTAAAAGAATCAAAATAAAAGAAAATAAAAATAAAGGCATATTGTAGATATGAATATATGTACAATATGATTTGTAATATGAATATAGCTGAAAGATATATTTATAACCTAATCCTCGAGACCAAATCAGCATGGATTGATTGACAAATAAATAAGGGGAGATATGGAAGAAAATAAGTAAAAATAATTAATTTCATACTTTATACATCCTTAATTAATTATTCATTAAATACCACAAATTTAAATATTTTTAATTAATTCATATGAACTTATTTTTCATAAAACTCTTCTCCTAATTATTTTTAAAAATATATAGAAAAATATAAAAATAATTTAAAAATATCACCTTGTATATATACCGAGACATCCAACTTGTAAATTCTCAAAATCCAAACTTCTGAACATCATAACTTTCTCACAGGAACTCCAATTTCACTTTAATCACCTTTAAAGTTCAAAAAATAATATTATCTAATTAATGAAAGTGATTTGACTAAATCCAGTGTTCGTTTGCAAAAAGTCAGTTTTGGGACCAAACCGCAACTGGGGTTCTAGGCTATTTATTTTATTTAGAACATATTAGTTATTTTTAAATGATTTTATAATTTATAATTATTTTCTTGATCTTGTGTTTTAATCCTAATTTATTTCATAATTTTTGGATCTTATCTATTATTTTAAATAAATCAAAAACCATAATTAATAGGTATAAATGAACTATATTAATTATAAAACTATTTATTAAAATACTTAAATTAATTTCTTAAAATCTACAAAAATTTGTGCATACATTATTTATTAATCTAATATTTAAGAAAATATAAAATTAATATACCATTTATTAATTTATCAAGTTAAAAGTCCAAAACCTCTTTAAAAAGTATTATTTATCTTTATTTATTAATATAATATTTATATTTTGTAACATAGTTACTATTTATTAAAATTAATTATACTATAATTTAGATAATTTAATTATCTACATTTTTTATTTTTATACCAAACGAAAATAAGGTTATAGACTATTTAATTAATATTTAAAATTTTTTTATTAATTTGGCCAACCAGGTGCTGACATGTGCCAGCACATGGGAACTTCCTCAAGAAGCACAACCGGTAGTCTATTCCAACCGTCGATCTTCGACTTTTTCTCCATGCCACCTCCAAGCTTCTTCCTCCGATCTCCACCCGTGATCTTCTTCTTCTAACTACCCTCCTACACGCCCACCATTGATCACTAACCAACTTCCCTTCGTTCGCCTATAAAAGCTCCTCCAAATTCTCCATTCCAAACTAATCAATCCTAAGATCGAGCTTTCAGATACACATGTCTGTCAACCCACCTTCACTGCCATGCTCGGTTGAGACCAGGAGGTGACAGCTCTGTCCAAGGCCACCGTATATAAGAAGGGAGACCGAATGAGGGTTTCCAAGGTCTTAGTCACCTTGTATCGTAGCCATCGCCGCTGCATTGAGCTCCGGAGTACCGGTCGTCGAGCTATGACCATGATGTTCTACACTTCCAATACCGAGGTAATCATCCACCCTTTCCCATTTTATTTTTTAAATCATATGCCGTGATTAGTTTAGTTAATGATGTGATTAGATCCATCAATCAACATCCTTAGACGCCTACTAGACACAAAATTCACATAAGATTCACAACTTCTTAGATTCATAATCTTTTCATCTTCAATCTTCATTTTTTAATTCTTTTTTGGAAATACCATTTAGATCTACAAATCAATACTTCTTGGCTGATTTTTGTTGCGAATCAAGCATACGAAACAATTTTTGCAGGATTCTTTTACATCTGGAGCATCCATTACTCATCTGGAGATCAAAACTTTTGACGAAAGATTGGATCCAGGATCTTCCAAAGTCGCTACTAGACTGTCTGATCAGCCATCTTCGTTAATGTTCAGCTGCCATGCTCCACCACCCCCAGAGCTCCTCACCCACAGGAAAGCTCGGAGGGAGAAGGTGTCTTCCTCCTGGCCCTGCCGAAGCCTTAAACTACCATCGATCGCTGTGGATAATTCGATGAACCAGCCGTCATCACTCCTTGCTCAAGGACAAGAAGAACATTCAAGCATCTCTAGATTCTATACGCTTGCGCCACATGTTCAGGACGGACACTCCGATCACACCGTGCCATCTAATTAAAGTCGTTCGATGAAAGGGAAGAAAATTTACGTATTAAACCCAAACGAGAATCTTGAATCTCAAGCGGCTCCAGAAGATTTCCAGATTTACATTTAGTTCCCTTTACATGGACCTAAATGTAATAACTTTAGTTTTCTTTGCATATTAGTCCCCACCGAGGACATAAGTGTAACAGGACAAATAACTTTTCTTTGCATTTCTGCCCATGGTTTGTAGGGGTATTTTGAACCCTATTTTTGTTGTAATTTCTTTCCAAATTTTTAGGATAGATAAACAACTACCCCACCAACATTTTGAGGTATTTTTCAAGGATTTTCATCGCTTGGTTTTATCGATTTGATTTTTGCAAAATGGAGTTAGTTTTGAGTCTTTTATTAAGTCTTTTTAAAACCAAGAATATAGTGATTTTTTTGGGATTTCCTTCTTGCATAAAAAACTGACATTTTTATATTCTGCCTCCTTGAGTTCGACCCAAGCATACTTACCTGGATAAATAACATAGTGTAATGAAATAGGAGAGAGAAAAAGCTATTTCTTCTCATTTTCTATCTCTCTCTCTCCTATTTCATTGATGTTTCTTTGATCACCATATTTTTCCTATGGTTAATAATGATGTCAGTGTAGAGAACTGTGAAGACAATCTGATTGATCACACAAAAATCAATGAAATAGTGAGAGAGAGAGAAAATGTGAAGAAACAACTTTTTGTCTCTCCTATTTCATGTACACCATGTTATTTATCTAAGTGTGCCTGAGTCGAACTCAAGGAGGCTGAATATAAAAATGCCATTTTTTTATGCAAGAAAAACATCCTGAAAAATTTACTATATTCTTGGATTTATAAAAGACTTAATAAAAGACTTGAAACTAACTCTATATTGCAAAAATCAAATCAATAAAACTAAGCGATGAAAATCCTCAAAAAATACCTTGAAATGTAGCTAGGGTAGTTTTATAACTACCCTAAAAATTTGGAAAGAAAATACAACAAAAATAGGTTCAAATTACCCCTACAAGCGAGGGGCAGAAATGCAAAGAAAAGTTACTTATCCTGTTACACTTAGGTCCTCGACAGGGACTAACATGCAAAGAAAACTAAAGTTATTACATTTAGGTCCTTGCACAGGAACCTAAGTGTAATAACTTTACTTTTCTTTGCATATTAGTCCCTGCCGAGGACCTAAGTGTAATAGGACAAGTAACTTTTCTTCGCATTTCTGCCCATGGCTTGTAGGGGTATTTTGAACCCCATTTTTTTGTATTTTCTTTCCAAATTTTTAGGGTAGTTACACAACTATCCCAGCTACATTTTGAGGAATTTGTCCAAGATTTTCATCGCTTAGTTTTATCGATTTGATTTTCACAATATAGAGTTAGTTTCGAGTCTTTTATTAAGTCTTTTGTAAAACCAAGAATATAGTGATTTTTTCGAGATTTCCTTCTTGCATCAAAAACTTGAAGGATGTGGTTAGATCCTTAAGCACGTCATGAAAGCGTGAGGATCGCATCGTATGCGATCGGGAGCGACTAGTCGCACTAGTTGCTCGAGGTAGCGGAAATTAAAACTTTTCATGTGATGAAACCACATGATCCAAGAACAGTTCTCGGATCATTTCATCTAAACCACAAACAAGTAATAGGATTACCTCTTGAAGCATGGTTGCGATCGAGTCTCTAAATGAAGAGACCTACTGTCTCAAGTTCAATCTGACGGAGGAGACGCTTGCGAGTGTGTTGATGAAACACGTGCTCCTTGCAATCCATGTTGATGATCCAAATAGTGGATCTCTTGATCTCGACACACGAGATCCAACGTCTTCTTCATGAGCGAGGTGCACCGAAGGAGACAGAGGTCCACGAGCAAACGATCAGGCAATATAACGACGATGCTGCGGTGATGGAGACTCTCTCTAAGACATCCAAAGTGGATGGCAATAGGAGAGAGAGAGGGAGAGAGGGCATGTAGAGAGAGAGAGAGACTTGTGTTTTTCATTAGCATTTGAAGAGCATGGGGTACCCTTCTATTTATAATATTTTGGGATCCATGGATCTCAATCCATGGGCAACACAAATCCAATGGTTCACATTGATTTGTGTTTCTTTTAATGGCCATGATCTTGTTGTTAAAAACACAACAAAAATTAATTTAATAAAATCAAATATATACTTAATATAATTTGATTCACATCAAATCAATCTCCATTGAAGAAATAGGAAGGAGGCAAGCCTCCTTCTATAAGAGGAGTGGACGGCTACCATATTCCATTGTGGAATTGTAGTCGTCCACCCTCTATATGAGGAAGGTGGCTTTCCTTTCCTTATTACATGAGATTACATTATCTCATGATTCTCTCCAATATTCACAACAACTTTTGTTGCAAATTATTTCACAAAAATAAATCCAATTTACTTTGTAAACATTGTAATCATGTCATTGGAAATTTGTGAATTATATTCACAACCCAAAATAAAATGTGAATTACATTTTCAATATATTGTCCAATGTGGATCCAATTCACATCAACATTTAATTAACAAATGTAAATCACAAATAGCTCTCTCTTATATATTAAAAATCACATTTATAATTTATATATATGATTAATATGGATAGTGCTATCCACATTATTCATATCCATGATAATTAAATCACATTTAATCATCTTAGATCTCTTATTCTCATGTGCCCAAATAATATGTATCACATTTAATTATCTAAGATAACTCTCTTTATAATATGAATCAAATTCATATTAGTCATGATAATAAAATCACATTCAGTCATCAATTTTCTCAATGCGTGTATGTTGGAAATGCGAGCCCACGACGAGCCATTATGCAATAAATGTTATTGCACATATCATTCCCAGATCTGAAATGAAGAATGAATAATTTGTATAATAGGTCCCCTAGTACAATTTGGATTATGTACCATGGCCATCATGATGATCATACAACTGTTGATTCAACTATTGAATCATAGAGGCTGGTGCTTGGATGAATATCTAAAGAGTTAGATTGAGGACTCATCAAGCACCGTCAAATGATTGTTAAGAGATGATCTCCAGCCTGAGTAGGAGATGGTAATCCTTATCTCTAAAGGCTGATATCTGACCGACCTCTTGATGCAGGTCCTCTGCATAGGAATAGAGATTCGGAGGTGTCAGATTAGTTAGGTCAAAGAGTTCACTTAACGAGATCGAGATAACCAAAGTCCTATATCGTATGCTGTCATGATATAGGCGCACATCCTCTGACCGGAGACAGAAGTGTTACTATATGTCTTAGTATGTACATTTGGCAGACCAATAGGTTGATGATCTAACCAAGGTCTATACACCGGCGCGCTGGTGTGCATGTAAGGGCATATGAGTAATACGATCTCTCAAAGGGATCATACAAGTTCAGTTACTGAACTGAAAGGCATGAGCTCACTCATGAGATATTGGGAAGAATCAAATTCCTGTTAGCAATGTGAGCCCCGGGCGAACCATTTCTACAATAAATGTTATTGTAATGAATAAATTATCAATGAAAATTATTGATTGTTTTTCACTCCCCTTTCTGAGATTAATGAATGAATGCACTATAGGGTCCCTCTGTACAATAAGGGTTATGTACCATGGCCAACTTGATGATCATACAACTGTTGATTCATTGGATGGATCATAGAGGCTGATGCTTGGATGAATATCTAAGGAGTTAGATAGAGGACTCATCAAGCATCATCAAATGATCATTAAAGTGATGATCTCCAGTCTGAGTAGGAGATGGCAATCCTATCTCTTATGACTGATATCTGACTGACCTCTTGATGCAGGTCCTCTGCATGGGAATAGTGATTCAGAGGTGTCAGGTTAGTTAAGTCAATGGGTTGACTTGACGAGATCGAGATAACCAAAGACCTACGTTGAATACTGTCACAACATAGGCATGCATCCTCTGACTAGAGACAGATGTATTGCTATATGTCTGAGTATGTACATTTGGCAGACCAATAGGTTGATGACCTAATAAAGGTCTATATACCGGCGAGCTGGTGTGCATGTAAGGACATATGAGTAATACGATCTCTCAAAGGGATCATACAGGTTCACTTGTGAACCGGGAGACATGAGCTCACTCATGAGGTATTGGGACTGAACAAATTCCATGCATGGTCGTCGTGCTTTGGAAGCATGACATGAATTTGAAGGTAAGATATATGCTTTGTGAAAGCATATGATCTATACCATATCCCGATGACCAAGATTGAGAAACTTAATGATCTAACCCTGAAGATGACAGTGTAAAAGTGATCTTTATCTTCAGGATGATCATGAGTCTTCCAGTATGTAGGATGTGCAGGTATTAGGAATACCTGAAGGGTGATTTGATCATATACGATTGTATAACCATGACGCTTCCATTCCGAGGGAGTGATGAAACAGGATTGGATTTTAGTGACTCCTCTCATTAGAGAAGTGACCTAATCTTAGTCCATGAACTGGACATTGATCTGAATAAGATTCAGATGCAATGAGAAGATTAAGTCTACGGTCTTGATTTGATCAAGCATCAGTGGGAGGTCCATAGGATCTGGATTTGAGATACGATCTCAACATCCAAGTCACTAAACGTGGAACAATACAATCGCCCTGTCCTTATCTCCAAGTATCTAAGGAGAAATAGCATTGTTCTTAAATGGTTTAAGAACAATTCCATAAGATCTAAGCAAAGAGAATTTGATAATTAAAAGTGTTTTAATTATCATGATGTGTGAGAAATTATCCAATATGATTAAATGTGATTTAATAAGTTTGGATAAGAATAATGTGGATAGAGATATCCAATTATTCATGATATATTATAAATGTGATTTATAATGTATTAGAGAGAGTTAATTATAATTTATATGTGTTGATTAATTATGATGTGTATTGGATACACATTGTGTAATTAATTAACAATATAAAATTACATGTTGTTTTGGGTTGTGAATATGATTCACAATTTTTCCATGGCAAGATTGCAATATTCTCAAAGATAATTGTGAATTTTTTTTGAGAAATAAAACCCAAATAATTTTGTTGCAAATAAATAAGAGAGATTACATGGAGATATGCAATCTCATGGAGATTGCAATCTCCATGCAAGCCATGGACGGCACACCACTCCTAATTGGAGTGGGTGTGCGCCTACATGGAAGGCACATGGAGATGAAATCTCCATGTGTCTTCTCTCCTTATTTGTTGGGTTGATTTAGGAATGAATTATATTTGATTTTATCAAATATATTTTGACCTAAATTTGTTGCTTTTGACAACAACAATCTTAGCCATTGGATGAACATAAATCAATCTCATCCATTGATTCTATGTGTCCCATGGATTGAGATCCATGGATCCCAAAACCCTGTAAATAGAGAGGCATACTTGGCTCTCTCTTTACACATGCTATTGTAGCACAAACTCTCTCTCTTTTTCATATACACGACAGCCCTCTCTCTCCCTCTCTTCTTGGTGGCCGTCCACCTTGGTGGAGAGAAACGTCGTCGCCCGCGCCATCGTGTTGCCGCTTCGACTCTCTGCGGTTCTTTGTCTTCTTGGAGTGCTTCACTCACGAAGGAGATGCTTGATCTCGTACGACGAGATCAGGAGCAGCCACGCTTGGATCATCTTGGATTGCGAGGACACCGCGACTCATCTCCGCGCTCGCAAGCCGTTACTCCGACGATCGGACTTGAGACAGGAGGTCTCTTTTCGTAGAGACTCGATCAACCACGCTTCAAGAGGTATTGCATTATACTTTCTGTGGTTATAGATGAAACTATTTGAGAATGGTTCTCGGATCATATGGTTTCATCGGTTTAAAAAATTTTAAAATTCCGCTGCTCCGAACAACTAGTACGACTAGTCGTTCTTCGTCGTATTCGATACGACGATCACGCTTCCGTGATGCGCTTGAGGATTTCCCAATATACTTCAAGTGGTATCAGAGCCTTAGGTCGACGGTTTCGAATATGATTCGAAAAAACCGAGGACGACTTGGGTTCGTTTAGGTCGCAAAAGTTTTCATCGCATTTGATTTCGCAGATCTGTTTAGTAAATAAATTCGATACTGTTTAAATTGTTTAAACACGAATTTAATACTTGGTTTTTGTTCCCCATTAAATAAGGAAACCATAGCAACTGAGTTTGCGTAAATCGGATTTCGTATGCTCTAGTTATGGTTGTTTTAATGGACATGTATGCACTGTTGCGGGAACAATAGATTTTAACATGATTAAAGAGTTAATTACTGTTATCATCTGCCTCGAAATGCGTGCAAATCCACTTAGGTTCTGTTGTAAATCAAGTTAGCAATCTATGAAAATTGAGTTTGCTTAATTTGGATTTAAATTGATTGAGATATGCCAATTTTAGTGAATAGGGGTCTATACTGAAATTGCATTCCTAATCTAGAACCAAGTGATTGTCAATTAGTGAAATTAATTGTTAATTTCGTGAAATAATCTTGAATAATATTTGTGAAATATTGAGACATGATTATTTGTCTAATTGACATGGCCCCAACCAATTAATTGATTAAGATGTGATCTAAATCATAAATTGGAAACAACAATCTTCAAACTTGATGCTTGAATAGGATTTGGGAATTTGTCTAGCAAATTTCCTTATAATCAAAAAATGTTTTGATTATTACTATATGGTACAATTTCGGTTGAAAAACCGATGATCATCTCAAGTACAAATTAATCAATTTGGCATTATCCTTTCCCGAGGCGGATATGGTGCCTAGTCGGAGAGCATTGGGGTTGCGGGTTGCAACGTATGTGGTCCGTCCCACTCTCGTCGGTACTGGCCATGACAGCGGGTAGGGCCGGGATAATGTCCGAGGGATTAAGATGTATTTTTTCTAATTATTAAAATTCGAATTAATACGTATTTTGAGATATTACCATATATGTATTCAAGTAAAATAATCAAGTTTGATTGATTGAATTGGATTGATAATTAATTTAATATGATTAAATTGATTATGTCCAATTGAAATACTCTAATATGATTAGAGTTATTAATTCCCTTAGAAGAATTAATTATGTGAATGTGATTCATAATAATTAATTAAAAATTTGAATATGATATGGAGGATCACATAAGTGACATCCATGGTCTCCCGTCAAGGCGAAGAGTTCCGTCGCCAGACATCGTATGAAGGAGACGCCTGTACGAAGTGACAGCTCCTGCATACGATCCGTTTGGATCGGGCTCGTCGCTTCTCGAAAGAGTAAGGACGTATGCGTAGTGACCCCAATATCGGGTCCTCATATTATTGGGGCGATATTGGATTGCGCATAGCGAGTTGTATTCCTGTTAACGGTTGGTTCAATTAATAACGGGTCAACATCGCCTTAGGGGTGGTGGGCCCGGGTATTAAAGACCGAATTGGGAAATGCAAGTTGGACTTGCAATGCGGAATGTGTTCCTGCTTCTCTTTATTGGAGTCATAGGTTCTCATATTATTGGGATATGACAAAGATAAGGAGGAGACCCCAGTTCTTGCTTGAGATATATTGGTAAGTATATCTCTTACTTTGAAAGTGAATAAGGGAATAAACTTTCAAGGTTGACATAGCAAGAACAATTTGATTTAAAATGCCTTAATCAAATATTATAAATTTGAATATATAATTTTTATATTCTAATATAGTGCATTCTTAATTTCAGAAAATGAAGTCTTTGAACCCACTTAGTAGGATTCTTGAGGTCAACCAATTGACCGGCCCAAATTACTCGGATTGGATCCGAAATTTGGAGCTTGTTCTCTCTGCTGAGCGCATTAGTTATGTGCTATCCGAGGACAAGCTTGAGAACCCTAAGTCCAAGGAAGAAAAAGCATTTAATGACAAGTATGATGAAGATCATGTCTTGGCTAGGTGCTATATCCTAGGTTCTCTCTCCAATGTTCTGCAGAAGCAACATGTGGAGATGAATACCTGTCAGGATATAATGCAGAATCTTAAGGATATGTTTGGTGACATTAACCGCACTCAGCGGTACAATGTTATGAAAGACCTCATTCGCTGTAGAATGCAGGAAGGGACTTCGGTCCGTGAACATGTACTCAAAATGTTTGGGTACTTGTCGGAGCTGGAGACTCTTGGGGCAACGATGGATGCAGACATGCAAGCTGACTTCATTCTGCTGTCATTGCCCAAGTCTTTTAATAACTTTGTAGTATCATTCCACATGAACAAGTTGGAATTGACAAATGCTGCTCTCCTTGCTGCATTAAAGTCCGCAGAGGACGTGATGAAGAAGGATGGTCCCAGTGGCAGTGCAATGGTTGCACAGGTCAAAGGGAAGCGCGGTCGGAAGCATGGTTCTCGGAAGGGCCCGGCCCAGAAGAGAAAGAAGAAGGGACAAAGTGTTGCCTCTTCTTCCAATGCATCCACTCTCATGGCGTCGAAGAAAACCGACGTCTGTCATCACTGCAAGAAGCCGGGGCACTGGAAGCGTAACTGCCCAGATTACCTGAAATCCTCAGACAAAGGTAAAGCCCCAGCAGGTATGAAATCTACTTTCATCATTGAAACTAGCTTTCTCGTTGGACGAGAAGGAAGTTGGGTTGTAGATTCTGGTGCTTCTGTTCATGTATGCAATTTGTTGCATTTGTTTCAGGAAACTAGGAATCTTGAGGAAGGGGAGATAGTCATCCAGATGGGATCTGATGCAAGTGTTGCAGCAGTAGCCGTCGGGACTTGTAGACTATCATTATCTAGTGGAAGAGTCCTTATACTTAAAGAATGTCTTTATGTACCTGAAGTCAGAAGGAACTTGATATCTGTATCTAAGCTTGTTAGAAGCGGATATACTTTCCTTTTCTGTAATAAATTAGTCATAAGTCATTATGATAAATATATTGCGGATGGTGTTTTGACTTCTGGTGGACTCTATGAATTGTGCATTGATAAATGTATTATGAATGTGACAACCACTAATAAAAACCTTAAAAGATCCAGAGAGGATAAAAATATCTCAAATGAGATATGGCATCAAAGGCTTGGTCATTTGTCTGTTGATAGGATCAATAGATTGATAAAGGATGGACCTTTAGATTTCCTACAGGTCCAATCTTTGCCTACCTGCGAACATTGCATTCGAGGTAAAATGACTAGGATGCCTTTCCGTAACAAGGTTACAAGATGCGAAGGTATTATTGACCTAATACATACCGGTGTATGTGGTCCCTTCAGTACCGCGACTCGAAATGGATACCGATATTATTTGACGTTTATCGATGACCATTCGCGATACGGGTTTATCTTCCTATTACGTCACAAGTCTGAAACCTTTGAAAAGTTCAAAGAATTCAAGGCTTTGGTTGAGAACCAAACCGATAGGAAGATTAAACGGATTCGATCTGATCGAGGTGGCGAGTACCTATCAGATGAATTCAAGGAATACCTTAAGGAGAATGGAATTGTTTCCAATCTCACTCCTCCTGGAACTCCCCAACTAAATGGTGTTGCTGAAAGACGCAACAGGACCATCATGGACATGGTCCGATCAATGATGAATAAAGCAAATTTAACTCTTAGTTTCTGGGGATATGCAGTAGAGACTGCAATATATATCCTGAATAAGATTCCTAGCAAATCCGTGCCTAAGACTCCTCATGAGCTATGGTATGGAACCAAACCTAGTGTTAATCACTTGAGGGTTTGGGGTTGCTTGGTCTATGCGAAGAACGTAGACGCAAGTAAGCTAGAATCTCGCTCTCGTGAGTGCTACTTCATTGGGTATGTTAAAGATGGTATTGGATACCAACTTTATGACCCTGAGACCCAAAAGGTTTTTGTTTCTAGAGATGTGAAGTTTCTGGAGAATGATTTCCATAAAGGTCAAGACAACAATGAAGTAGAGGAATTCTTTGAATCCCCTGAGGATTCTGAACTTCCTAGACCAGAAACAGAAGAGATAAATAAAGATGAAACACCCATACCTCTTCGAAGGAGTTCGAGGGTGGTTGCACCACCTGAAAGGTATGGATTCCATGTGTCAGGTGAAACTGACATTGATCCTACTTCATTTGATGAAGCACTCGCGGATCAAGACATGGATAGATGGATGCTAGCAATGAAGTCAGAAATTGACTCCATGCATAAGAATGGTGTATGGACCCTAGAGGATCCACCTAAAGGGGTAAAACCCATTGGGTGTAAATGGATCTTCAAGAGAAAGAGGGGACCTGATGGGAAAGTAGAGACTTTCAAAGCACGGCTCGTGGCCAAGGGCTACACACAGAGAGAAGGCATCGACTACGATGAGACATTCTCTCCTGTGGCTATGCTTAAATCCATCCGGACATTGCTAGCTATAGCTGCATATCTTGACTACGACATCTGGCAGATGGACGTCAAGACGGCTTTCCTCAATGGATACCTCGAGGAGGATATCTACATGGAGCAGCCCCAGGGCTTCATGACTGAGGATGGTAAAGTATGCAAGCTGAAGAAATCCATCTATGGGCTCAAGCAAGCTTCTCGTAGTTGGAACATCAGATTTGACGAAACCATAAAGAGTTATGATTTTGTGCAGAATCCTGATGAACCTTGTGTATACAAGAAGCTTAGTGGGAGCGCCGTTGTGTTCATCGTGCTTTATGTAGATGACATCCTTATCATTGGGAATGATATAGGGATGATGACCAGTGTAAAGATTTGGCTATCCCATACCTTTGAGATGAAAGATCTTGGAGAAGCCTCTTATATCTTAGGCCTGAAGCTGTTCAGAAACCGAGAAAAGAGGATTTTGGGATTGTCACAACATGGATACATTAAGAAGATTCTTGAACGATTCCGTATGGATAGTTCAAAGAAAGGATTCCTACCCTTAAGACATGGTATCCACCTGTCTAAAGGAATGGCTCCTCAAAGTGTTGAGGAAAAGAAGGCCATGGCTGGATGTCCTTATGCATCAGCCGTAGGAAGCTTAATGTATGCCATGATGTGCACTAGGCCAGATATCTGCCATGCAGTGGGAGTGGTAAGTCGTTACCAATCCTGCTATGGAGAACAACACTGGAATGCAGTAAAGAACATATTCAAATATCTAAGACGGACGCAAGATTACATCTTGGTCTATGGAGATGGTGATCTCCAAGTCTTGGGATATACAGATTCTGACTTCCAATCGGATGTAGATGATCGAAAGTCGACATCGGGGTTCGTGTTCTTGTTGAATGGTGGTGCTGTGAGCTGGAGAAGCAAGAAGCAGGACACTACTGCAGATTCAACAACGGAAGCCGAATACATTGCCGCATCGGATGCTGCGAAGGAGGCGGTGTGGTTGCGCAAGTTCGTGCTGGAGCTTGGCTTAGTTTCCTCTGATACTCCCATCCCGTTACTCTGCGATAACACGGGAGCCATTGCCCAGGCAAAGGAACCCAGATGGCATCAAAAGAGCAAGCACGTGGAAAGGAAATACCACATCATTCGGGAGATACAAAAGCGTGGTGACATCATCATCACCAAGGTGGCCTCTGCCGACAACGTTGCTGATCCTCTTACCAAACCTCTGACACAGAAGGTTTTTGACCAGCATGTAATGAGTATGGGTTTAAAGATTGTACCTGAATGGTTCTGAGGGCTAGTGGGAGATTGTTAGCAATGTGAGCCCCGGGCGAACCATTTCTACAATAAATGTTATTGTAATGAATAAATTATCAATGAAAATTATTGATTGTTTTTCACTCCCCTTTCTGAGATCAATGAATGAATGCACTATAGGGTCCCTCTGTACAATAAGGGTTATGTACCATGGCCAACTTGATGATCATACAGCTGTTGATTCATTGGATGGATCATAGAGGCTGATGCTTGGATGAATATCTAAGGAGTTAGATAGAGGACTCATCAAGCATCATCAAATGATCATTAAAGTGATGATCTCCAGTCTGAGTAGGAGATGGCAATCCTATCTCTTATGACTGATATCTGACTGACCTCTTGATGCAGGTCCTCTGCATGGGAATAGTGATTCAGAGGTGTCAGGTTAGTTAAGTCAATGGGTTGACTTGACGAGATTGAGATAACCAAAGACCTACGTTGAATACTGTCACAACATAGGCATGCATCCTCTGACTAGAGACAGATGTATTGCTATATGTCTGAGTATGTACATTTGGCAGACCAATAGGTTGATGACCTAATCAAGGTCTATATACCGGCGAGCTGGTGTGCATGTAAGGACATATGAGTAATACGATCTCTCAAAGGGATCATACAGGTTCACTTGTGAACCGGGAGACATGAGCTCACTCATGAGGTATTGGGACTGAACAAATTCCATGCATGGTCGTCGTGCTTTGGAAGCATGACATGAATTTGAAGGTAAGATATATGCTTTGTGAAAGCATATGATCTATACCATATCCCGATGACCAAGATTGAGAAACTTAATGATCTAACCCTGAAGATGACAGTGTAAAAGTGATCTTTATCTTCAGGATGATCATGAGTCTTCCAGTATGTTGGATGTGCAGGTATTAGGAATACCTGAAGGGTGATTTGATCATATATGATTGTATAACCATGACGCTTCCATTCCGAGGGAGTGATGAAATGGGATTGGATTTTAGTGACTCCTCTCATTAGAGAAGTGACCTAATCTTAGTCCATGAACTGGACATTGATCTGAATAAGATTCAGATGCAATGAGAAGATTAAGTCTACGGTCTTGATTTGATCAAGCATCAGTGGGAGGTCCATAGGATCTGGATTTGAGATACGATCTCAACATCCAAGTCACTATACGTGGAACAATACAATCGCCCTGTCCTTATCTCCAAGTATCTAAGGAGAAATAGCATTGTTCTTAAATGGTTTAAGAACAATTCCATAAGATCTAAGCAAAGAGAATTTGATAATTAAAAGTGTTTTAATTATCATGATGTGTGAGAAATTATCCAATATGATTAAATGTGATTTAATAAGTTTGGATAAGAATAATGTGGATAGAGATATCCAATTATTCATGATATATTATAAATGTGATTTATAATGTATTAGAGAGAGTTAATTATAATTTATATGTGTTGATTAATTATGATGTGTATTGGATACACATTGTGTAATTAATTAACAATATAAAATTACATGTTGTTTTGGGTTGTGAATATGATTCACAATTTTTCCATGGCAAGATTGCAATATTCTCAAAGATAATTGTGAATTTTTTTTTGAGAAATAAAACCCAAATAATTTTGTTGCAAATAAATAAGAGAGATTACATGGAGATATGCAATCTCATGGAGATTGCAATCTCCATGCAAGCCATGGACGGCACACCACTCCTAATTGGAGTGGGTGTGCGCCTACATGGAAGGCACATGGAGATGAAATCTCCATGTGTCTTCTCTCCTTATTTGTTGGGTTGATTTAGGAATGAATTATATTTGATTTTATCAAATATATTTTGACCTAAATTTGTTGCTTTTGACAACAACAATCTTAGCCATTGGATGAACATAAATCAATCTCATCCATTGATTCTATGTGTCCCATGGATTGAGATCCATGGATCCCAAAACCCTGTAAATAGAGAGGCATACTTGGCTCTCTCTTTACACATGCTATTGTAGCACAAACTCTCTCTCTTTCTCATATACACGACATCCCTCTCTCTCCCTCTCTTCTTGGTGGCCATCCACCTTGGTGGAGAGAAACGTCGTCGCCCGCGCCATCGTGTTGCCGCTTCGACTCTCTGCGGTTCTTTGTCTTCTTGGAGTGCTTCACTCACGAAGGAGACGCTTGATCTCGTACGACGAGATCAGGAGCAACCGCGCTTGGATCATCTTGGATTGCGAGGACACCGCGACTCATCTCCGCGCTCGCAAGCCGTTACTCCGACGATCGGACTTGAGACAGGAGGTCTCTTTTCGTAGAGACTCGATCAACCACGCTTCAAGAGGTATTGCATTATACTTGCTGTGGTTATAGATGAAACGATTTGAGAATGGTTCTCGGATCATATGGTTTCATCGGTTTAAAAAATTTTAAAATTCCGCTGCTCCGAACAACTAGTACGACTAGTCGTTCTTCGTCGTATTCGATACGACGATCACGCTTCCGTGATGCGCTTGAGGATTTCCCAATATCCTTCAATTCCATGCGCATGGTCGTCTCGCTTTGGAAGCTTGGCCGAATTTGTAGGTTTGATATATACTTTTGGAAAGTATATGATCAAGACCTAGGTATGATATATGCTTTTGGAAAGTATATGATCTATACCGACTCCCAATGATCGAATGAGAAACTTACTGATAAAACCATGAAGTAGATAGTGTAAAGTTGATCTAATACTTCGGGTTTATTCTGAGTCTTCCAGTATGCAGGATGTACAGGTATTGGGAATACCTGAGGGTGATGTGACCATAAGCGATTGTATAACCATGACGCTTCCATTCCTAGGAAGTGATGAAACGGGTCTGGATTTTAGTGACTCCTCTTAGTAGAGAAGTAATCTTATCTTGGTCCAATTATTGGACATTGATCTGAATATGATTCAAATGCAACGAGAAGATTAGATTTGCGGTCTTGATTCAATCAAGCATCTATGAGAGGCCCACGATCTGGATTTGAGATACGATCTCAATATCCATGTCACTATACGTGGAACAATACAATCGCCCTGTCCTTATCTCCAAGTATCTGCGGAGAGATCGCATTATTCTTGGAGGGTTCGAGAATAATTCCATAAGATCTAAGCAATGAAGAAATGATGATTAAATGTGATTTAATCATATTGACGTGTGAAGAAATTATCCAATGTAATTAAATGTGATTTAATTATTATGGATAAGAATAATGTGGATAGAAATATCCAATTATTCATAATATATTATAAATATGATTTATAATGTATTAGAGAGAGCTAATTATAATTTATATGTGTTGATTAATTATTATGTGTATTGGATACACATTGTGTAATTAATTGACAATGTAAATTATATGTTGTTTTGGGTTGTGAATATGATTCACAATTTTTCAATGGCAAGATTGCAATATTCTCAAATATAATTGTGAATTATTTTTGAAGAATAAAACCCAACAAAAGTTGTTGGAAATAAATAAAGAAATTTCCATGGAGATATGCAATCTCATGACATGTCTTGAGATTGCTCTCCTCATGGAAAGCTTGGGCGACACCCAATTCCAAATAGGAATGGGTGGCCATCCATATGGAATGTACATGGAGATGTAATCTCCATGTATATTCTCTACTTATTTATTTGATGTAATTTTGGATTAATTTGTATTTGATATTGTCAAATATATTTTGATCTAAATTTGTTGTTTTTACCAACAACAATCTTAGCCATTGCATTGACATAAATCAATCTCATCCATTGATTTTGTATGTCACATGGATTGAGATCCATGGATCCCAAAACTCTATAAATAGAGAGGCATACCATGCTCTCTAAAATATATAGAATATTGGAGGCTCTCTCTCTTCCCTTCTTCTCCATAGACGCCAACTCTTTCTCCCTCTACTTGGTGGCCGTCCACCAAACCCTAGAGGAGAGAATCGTCGACGCTCTCGCCACCGCGCCGCCGCTTTGACGTTCTTCGATTCTCCATCTTCTTGGAGTGCTACACTCACGAAGGATACATTCGATCTCGTGCAATGAGATCAGGAGAAACTGCGCTTGGATCAACTTCTTGGATTGCGAGGACAACGCGATTCATCCCCCGCTCGCAAGCGGTCTCACCGACGATCGGACTTGAGACAGGAGGTCTCTTATCTTAGAGACTTTATCAACCATGCTTCAAGAGGTATTGCATTATACTTGTTGTGGTTATAGATGAAATGATCTTAGAATGGTTCTCGGATCATGTGGTTTCATCGAATAAAAAATTTTCAAATTCCATTGCACCAAACAACTAGTGCGACTAGTCCTTCTTCGTCGTATCCGATACGACGATCACGCTTCCGTGATGTGCTTGAGGATAATTCAATATACTTCAAGTGGTATCAGATCCAGGTTTACGGTTTTTGAATATGATTCGAAAACCGAGGACGACTTGGGTTCGTTAAGGTCGCGAAAGTTTTTATCGCATTTGATTTCGCAGATCTGTTTAGTAAATATTTTCGGCCATGTTTAAAATGTTTAAGCACGAATTATTTATTTGTATTTTTTCCCATTAAATAAGGAAACCATAGGATCTGAGTTTGCGTAAATCGGATTTCGTATGCTCGAGATATGGTTGTTTTAATGAACATGTATGCATTGTTGCGGGAACTGTAGATTTTAAAATGATTAAAGAGTTAATTACTGTTTAGATCCGCCTCGAAATGCTTGAAACATCACTTGACTTCTGTCCTAAATCAAGTTAGCAATCTTTGAAAGTTGAGTTTGACTAATTTGGATTTAAATTGATTGAGATATGTTAATTTTAGTAAGTAGGGGTCACTACTAAAATTACAGTCCTAATCTAGAATCAAGTGATTGTCAATTAGTGAAATTAATTGTTAATTTCGTGAAATAATCATGACAAATATTTGTGAAATATTGGAAGATGATTATTTACCTAATTAACTTGGCCTCAACCAATAAATTGATTGGATGTGATCCAAATCATAATTGGAAACACAATCTTCAAACTTGATGCTTGAATAGGATTGGGAATTTGTGTAGCAAATTTCCTTATAATAAAAAATGTTTTGATTATTACTATATGGTATAATTTCAGTTGAAAAAATGATGATCATCTCAAGTACAAATTTATATATCTGGCATTATGTTTTCTCGAGGTGGATATAGTGTCTAGTCGGAGAGCATTGGGGTTGCGGGTTGCAACGTATGTGGTCCGTCCCACTCTCGTCGGTACTGGCCATGACAACGGGTAGGGACTATATAATGCCGGAGAAAATCAAGGTGTATTTTCTAATTATTAAAATTCGAATTAACACGTATTTTGAGATATTACCATATATATATTCAAGTAAAATAATCAAGTTTGAATGATTGAATTGGATTGATACTTAATTTAATATGATTAAATTGATTATGACCAATTTAGACACTCTATTACGCAACGTATGTGGTCCGTCCCACTCTCGTCGGTAATGGCCATGACAGCGGGTAGGGACTATATAATGCCAGAGAAAATCAAGGTGTATTTTCTAATTATTTAAATTCGAATTAACACGTATTTTGAGATATTACCATATATATATTCAAGTAAAATAATCAAGTTTGAATGATTGAATTGGATTGATACTTAATTTAATATGATTAAATTGATTATGACCAATTTAGACACTCTATTATGAATAGAGTTGTCAATTCCCTTGGAAGAATTAATTATATGAATATGATTCATAATAATTGATTAAAATTTGAATATGATATGGAGGATCACATAAGTGACATCCATGGTCTCCCATCAAGGCGAAGGGTTCCGTCGCCAGGGACTGCATGTGGGAGACGCCTGTCCGAAGTGACAGCTCCTGTATGCAAGCACATTTGGATCGGGCTCGTCGCTTCTCGAAAGAGTAAGGACGTATGCGTAGTGACCCCAATATCGGGTCCTCATATTATTGGGGCGATATTGGATTGCGTATAGCGAGTTGTATTCCTGTTGATGGTTGGTTCAATTAATAACGGGTCAACATCGCCTTAGGGGTGGTGGGCCCGGGTGTTAAAGACCGAATTGGGAAATGCAAGTTGGACTTGCAAGACGGAATGTGTTCCCGCTTCTTTTTATCCGAGTTGCAGATTCTCATATTATTGGGATGTAACAAAGATAAGGAAGGAGATCCCAGATCTTGCTGAGATATAATGGTAAGTATATCTCTTACATTGAAAGTGATTAAGGGAATGAACTTTCAGTGTTGACAAGGCAAGACAACTTTGATATAAAAATTCCTAAATCAAAGTAAAATGTGTGTATATATATTTATATAAATTTATGCAAATTTCTTATTTCATATAATCCTTCATTAAAACACACTCAATGATATACTCAATAATAATCAGTAGAATATCATGGATTGGACTCATGATCCAGATATTGTACTTGCAGTTGGACACATAATGTATGTGGTTGCAATGTGTAAGTTTACTCATAATATTGAGGAATGACAATTAAATAGATAATAGGACTACAACCCTAGGGTTTGTATGTCTCTATAATCTTGATCTCTCATGGATGTACTTTGGAAGTGACATGTCGATGATGATCACAATTGTCAAATAATCCTTATAAAATTAATGAAGATATTCTGGCATACATATGTGCTCTTGACATTCATCATGAATGAGATGGTTCACTGCATCATGCAGAATGGTGGCCCTATAGGAGATGATGTATTCAAATTGTTTGAGTAGCTACCTGAACCTATGTTTTAAGAGTTTAGATGGATATAGATGATGAGTTTCATCATTCTACTATCTATACTCTAGTCATTCATGAAGCTTCATAATATTCATATTGTATGAATTTAATGAAGCATGTATAAATGTTGAAATGATCTTACATTGAATTCTTTTGAATTTAACATAAGAGATCCTTAGTCTTAAGCAATGGTTGCTCATAGATAAAGGGAGCGCAGTGGAAGCATGGTTGGACCCAAGTAAGAAGTATAGTTAAAGAGTTGACTGTACCTCTGTGACTTCCATATAACATCCAAAGAGTTGGATGAATGCCAATACTGCAATAAATTGATGTGTTGATAGTACGACTATGAAGTCTGTCTAGAAACCTTAGAAAAGGACTCGAATGGAGGATCAGAATAATCTACATAAATCATTGATATTGACTTACTTATTGAATAAGATAAAGTCTAATAATTGTATCTCAATCTTCTAACAACACTTGCAATGAGATGCATATGTTTTAGAAGACTGAAAAAATTGATCTTAAGGTTTATAATTATCCATATGGACATTGATGCAATTGTTGCAACAATTTCCATTGGATCACTAGACTTCATAATTTCAATGGGAGAGCCCTTAGTCTTAGAGAATGTCTCTATGACCTAGACATTAGAATACACTCATTGTTTGTTTCTAAATGTTGGAAATAAACATGAATTCTGGAATGGATCTATCATACAGAGTTATGATGAAGATATTTCAGAAAGTAATCTAAAATATAGTGAACTCCACTAAATTAGAAAATTAATGAATGGTTCATTAACATTTCTAAATACTGAAATTAAACCTCAAGATCAATAGGAGGATGAAGATCATTTGACAATGATTGAGCATCAAGCCTTGGACATTTGTCTATTGATTTGATCGATAGACTAGTAAGAGATGAAACTTTAGAATGTCTAAAATTTCAAAACTTACATACTTATGAATATTGTATTAAAAAGGAAAAATGTCTAATACACCCTTCTTTGGGAATGGTGTAAGATGTCAAGGTATTTAGGATCTCATACATATTGATGTATGCGGATCATCTATATCATAGTAAACATTATAGATATGTGATATCTATTGATGATTATGTATGATATGAGATTTCTTCTCTTCACCTAAAGAAATATTTGAAATGTTCAAAGATTTCACAATTTTGTTTGGAACCAAAGTCTGAAGGAAGATGAAAATGAATTTGGTCTAATCTAGGTAATCAGTACCTGTTAGATGAATTCAAAGGATACCTTATGGAGATATGAATATCACTTCTATCTCAATCCTCCTAACACACCTTAACTCAATAGAGTTATAGGGAGATACAATTGGATCATGAGTAACGTGATCTTATCAATGATAAAATTTAGCATAATTATCCCTTGGTTTCTAGGAACATATGTGTAGTATAGACTACATATAATTCCATGCAAGTAAGCCGGAATTGAGCACTTGACAGTGAAGGATATGGTTAGATCCTCAAGCGCATCACGGAAGCGTGATCATCGCATCGAATACGACGAAGAACGACTAGTCGCACTAGTTGTTCTATGCAGCGGAAATTAAAAAATTTTCTTGCGACGAAACCACATGATCCAAGAACACTTCTCGGATCGTTTCGTCTAAACCACAAACAAGTATTAGGTTTACCTCTTGAAGCGTGGTTGCGATCGAGTCTCTAAACAAAGAGACCTCCTGTCTCAAGTCCGATCCGACGGAGGAGACGCTTGCGAGCGCGGGGATGAACCGCGTGCTTCTCGCAATCCATGTTGATGATCCAAGCGGCGGATCTCCTGATATCGACACACGAGATCCGATGTCTTCTTCACGAGCGGGGCGCACCGAAGGAGACGGAGATCCACGAGCAAACCATCGGGCAGCATAACGACGATGCCGCGGCGATGGAGAACCTCTCTAGGGCATCCATGGTGGACGGCCACATGAGAGAGATGGAGAGAGGACGTGTAGAGAGAATGAGAGAGAGAGAGATTTGTTGCCTCAACTTATGTGTCAAGAAGAGCAATGGGGTGCCTCTCCTTTTATAGGGTTTTGGGATCCATGGATCTCAATCCATGTGTCAACACAAATCCAATGGTCCACATCAATTTGTGTTTCTTTCAATGGTCATGATTTGTTGCTAAAAACACAACAACAATTAATTTAATTTAAATTAAATATATGTTGATAAATCAACACAATTTAATTACAAAATTAAATCATCAATACATGGAGATAATGAAAGGAGATAAAGCCTCCTTCCATGTGGAGAGGGGGGACGGCCTCCCTTTCCTAATGGGAGTGGTGGCCGTCCACCCTCCTCCATTAGGAAGGTGGCTATTTCACCTTTTATGTAATCTCCATTATTTGCAACAACTTTTGTTGCAAATTATTTCACAAAAAATAAATCCAATTTATTTTGTGAACATTGCAATCATGCCATTGAAAAATTGTGAATCACATTCACAACCCAAAACAAAATGTAAATTACATTTTCAATTTGATGTCCAATGTGAATCCAATTCACATTAACATTTAATTAACAAATGTAAATTACAAATAGCTCTCTCTTATATATTATAAATCATATTTATAATATATATGACTAATATGGATATTGCTATCCATATTATTCATATCCATGATAATTAAATCATATTTAATCATCTTGGATCTCTATTCTCTTGTGTCCAAATAATATGAATCACATTCACATTATTTACATCTTTGATAATTAAATCTCATTTAATTATCTAAGATAACTCTCTTTATAATATGAATCAAATTCATATTACTCATGATAATTAAATCACATTTAATTATCCATTTTTCTCAATGCTCGGATACATATATCAACAATAGAATTATCCATGAACTCCTTCAAGGATAATGCGCTTTCTCCGCAGATACTTGGAGATAAGGACAGGGCGATTGTATTGTTCCACGTATAGTGACATGGATATTGAGATCGTATCTCAAATCCAGATCGCGGGCCTCCCATAGATGCTTGATTAAATCAAGACCGTAAATCTAATCTTCTCATTGTATCTGAATCACATTCAGATCAATGTCCAATACTTGGACCAAGATCAGATCACTTCTCTACTGAGAGGAGTCACTAAAATCCAGACCTGTTTCATCACTCCCTAGGAATGGAAGCGTCATGGTTATACAATCGTTTATGATCACATCACCCTCAGGTATTCCCAATACCTGTACATCCTGCATACTGGAAGACTCAGACTAAACCCGAAGTATTCGATCAACTTTATACTGTCTACTTCATGGTTTTATCAGTAAGTTTCTCATACGATCATTGGGAGTCGGTATCGATCATATACTTTCCAAAAGCATATATCATACCTAGGTCTTGATCATATACTTTCCAAAAGTATATATCAAACCTACAAATTCAGTCAAGCTTCCAAAGCGAGACGACCGTGCGCACGGAATTTGATTCTTCCCAATATCTCATGAGTGAGCTCATGTCTTCCGGTTCAGTAACTGAACCTGTATGATCCCTTTGAGAGATCGTATTACTCATATGCCCTTATATGCACACCAGCGCGCCGGTGTATAGACCTTGATTAGGTCATCAACCTATTGGTCTGCCAAATGTACATACTTAGACATATAGCAACACATCTGTCTCCGGTCAGAGGATGCGTGCCTATATAATGACAGCATATGATATAGGACTTTGGTTATCTCGATCTCGTTAAGTCAACTCTTTGACCTAACTAATCTGACACCTCCGAATCTCTATTCCTATGCAGAGGACCTGCATCAAGAGGTCGGTCAGATATCAGCCTTCAGAGATAAGGATTGCCATCTCCTACTCAGGCTGGAGATCATCTCTTAACAATCATTTGACGGTGCTTGATGAGTCCTCAATCTAACTCTTTAGATATTCACCCAAGCACCAGCCTCTATGATTCAATAGTTGAATCAACAGCTGTATGATCATCAAGATGGCCATGGTACATAACCCTAATTGTACTAAGGGACCTATTATGCAAATTATATATTCTTCATTTCAGATTAAGGAGTGAATTGCAATAACATTTATTGCATAATGGCTCGCCGTGGGCTCGCATTTCCAACAATCTCCCACTAGCCCAAAGAGCCATTAATGGGCTAATCATTTAAACCCGCACTCATGTGACAATCATAGGCTATTAAGAAAATAGCAAGGTAAGCTGATCAGTCACTCTGTTCCCGCGAGACTACGCCAAGTCCTTTTACGGCACTTGCATATCCCCAGTAACAGTGCTCGCATCTAATGCGAATGTTGCATCTCATGCAACCAATACTCAATCTAGTTGGTTACATTGTCCCTGACATCATAACCAGTATCCCCATAATCCTTATTAGAATACCTTCATTCCCGGAGATCTCTATCTCCTAAGGTATCTAAAGTTTAGACCTTTATAGATCACTATCTACATGGTCTTAAACTTTTGAAGATAAGACTTTGAGATTACTATCTCAAAAATCTCCTCATCTATGAAGATTTTGTTATTACTGCAATCAAGTGTTTTATCTCTACAGTAGGATTAGTAACAATTTACTACTCCCACTGCATGACAGACATATGGTATTTGTACACTCTAGCATACACTCAGCTTCTCGTAACTAATGCACAAGTGCAAGTAGTTGTAGCATTTACTTCCTCAACTCTTTGAGGTGCTATCCCTTAAGATAGGTCAGTACCATATCTTAAGGGTTAGAAGCCTTTCTTGGAATTTCTATGAATAGAATATGTCCAAGGTATACTACAAATTTGACAGTCCAATTATCCTCTTCTCTTGGCTTCTGAACAACTTCAGAACTAAGATCTAAGAGGTATCTTTGAAATCATATTTCAAGATATGGAATAACCAGAGAATAAAACACTTATTATTATCCTTATATCATTTTAAATGATTAGGATATCATCTACTTTCAGCACAATGAACACATAGGCACTCCCACTAAGCTTCGCATGGCTCATCAAGATTTCATTTGAAATCATAACATTTATAATTTCATCAAATCTTATGGTCCATCTCAAAGAAGCTTATTTGAGTCCTTAGATGGATTCCTTGGTTTGCACACCTTGCTTTCCTCAACCATGAAGCCCTGGGGCTACTTCATGTGAATATCCTCAAAGAGGTATTCGTAGAGGAATGCAATATTGACTTACATCTTGAAGATGCAATAGTCAAGTTGTGTAGCTAAGATTAGCAACATTCTGATGATTTTACGCATGGTCACCGAAGAGCAAGTCTCATTGCAAGCAATGTCTTCTCTTTCGGTGTGTGGCTCATGGCTACGAACTGTGCTTTGAGGGTCTCTACCTTCTCATCAGGTTCCCTTTCTCTTGAAGATCCATTTACACCTTTACAGGTCTTACCTATATAGGTGGATCCTATAGGGTCCATATACAACACTTGTATATGAAGTCTACTTTAGAATTTTATTGCTAACATCCATCTATCCATGCTATGATCTTCAGAAGCTTCATCACATGAAGTTCGATCATTGTCAGATTTCTCTGACACATGGAATCCTTCCTCAAACTCTTTTGAAGAGGTTTTAGTGTTTCATCTTCAATTATCCTTTTAGTTTCCAATTTCAGGAGCCTCATTATCTTTTCAAGATTAAATGAGTTCCTACACTTCATTTTCATCTTGATTCTCAAGAGTCTCAACCTCCAAGAATCACATTCTCAGAGATGAGATATTTCAAGAATCTCAAGGTCATAAAGTAGATATCCAATACCATCCTTTATTTTCCTAATGAAGCAGCACTCTCAAGTGCTAGATTCCATCTTGCATGGAACCTTATTAAGGATATATATTGTAGTCTCTACTACACATATATACCTGTAAACTAAGGGATAATTATGCTAAAAATCATCATTGATAAGATCATGTCACACATGATCCAATTGTATCTCCCTATAACTCTATTGAGTTAAGGTGAGTTAGGAGGATTGAGATAGAAATGATATTCATATCTCCATAAGGTATCCTTTGAATTCATCTAACAGGTACATGCTACCTTGATTAGATCAAATTCATTTTATCTTCCTTCAAACTTCGGTTGTAGACCAAAATTATGAAATCTTTGAACATTTCAAAGGTTTCTTCAGGTGAAGAGAAGAAATTTCATATCATACATAATCATTAATAGATATCATATATCCATAATGTTTACTATGATATAGATGATCCGCATACATCAATATGTATGAGATCCCGAATACCTTATCATCTTACACCATTCCCAAAGAAGGGTGTATTGGACATTTTATTATGAATACAATATTCATAAGCATGTAAGCTTTGAAATTTTAGACATTCTAAAGTTTCATCTCTTACTAGCCCATTGATCAAATCAATAGACAAATGTCCAAGGCTTGATGCTAGATCATTGTCAAATGATCTTCATCCTCCTATTGATCTTAAGGTTTAATTTCAGTATTTAGAAATGTTAATGAACCATTCATTAATTTTCTAATTTAGTGAAGTCCACTAGATTATTAGATTACTATCTGAAATATATACATCATAACTCTTTATGATAGTTCTATCTCAGATTCATGTTTATTTCTAACATTTAGAAACAAACAATGAGTGTATTCTTATATCTAGGTCATAGAGACATTCTCTAAGACTAAGGACTCTCCCACTGAAATTAACAAGTCTATCAATCCAACAGAGATTGTTGCAACAATTGCATCAATATCCATGTGGATAACTATAAACCTTTAAGATCAAATTTTCCAGTCTTCTAATACAAATGCAACCTATTGCAAATGTCATCAGAAGATTGAGATACAATTATTTGACTTTATCTTATCAATAATTTATGTAGATTAATCTGATGCTCCATCCGAGTCCTTCTCTAAGGATTCTAGATAGACTTGATAGTCATACTATCAACACATCAACTTATTGCAGTATTGGCATTCATCCAACTCTTCGGATGACATATGGAAGTCATAGATGTATAGTCAACTCTTTGATTATACTTCTTATTCGGGTCCAACCCATGCTTCCACTGCGCTCCCTTTATCTATAAGCAACCATTTCTTAAGACTAAGGATCTCTTATGTAAGAGCATTTCAACATTTATACATGCTTCATTAAATTCATACAATATGAATATTATGAAGCTTCATGAATGACCAGAGTATAGATAGTAGAATGATGACTTTCATCATCTACATCCATCTAAACTCTTAAATCATAGGTTCAGGTAGGTACTCAAACAATTTGAATACATCATCTCTTATAGAGCCACCATTCTGCATGATGCAGTGAACCATCTCATTCATGTTAAATGTCAAGAGCACATATGTATGCCAGAATATCTTCATTAATTTTATAAAGATTATTTGACAATTACGATCATCATCGACATGTCACTTCCAAAGTACATCCGATGAGAGATCAAGACTATAGAGACATACAAACCCTAGGGTTGTAGTCCTATTATCTATTTAATTGTCATTCCTCAATATTATGAGGAAACTTGCACATTGCAATCACATACATTATGTGTCCAATTGCAAGTACAATATCTGGATCATGAGTCCAATCCATGATATTTTACTGGTTATTATTGAGTATATCATTGAGTGGGTTTTAATGAAGGATTATCTGAAATAAGAAATTTGCATAAATATATATATATTACTTTGATTTAGGATTTTTTATATCAAAGTTGTCTTGTCTTGTCAACACTGAAAGTTCATTCCCTTAATCACTTTCAATGTAAGAGATATACTTACCATTATATCTCAACAAGATCTGGGATCTCCTTCCTTATCTTTGTTGCATCCCAATAATATGAGAACCTACAACTCGGATAAAAAGAAGCGGGAACACATTCCGCCTTGCAAGTCCAACTTGCACCTCCCAATTCGGTCTTTAACACCCGGACCCACCACCCCTAAGGCAATGTTGACCCGTCATTAATTGAACCAACCGTCAACAGGAATACAACTCGCTATGCGCAATCCAATATCGCCCCAATAATATGAGGACCCGATATTGGGGTCACTACGCATACGTCCTTACTCTTTCGAGAAGCGAAGAGCCCGATCCAAATGGATCGTATGCAGGAGTTGTCACTTCGGACATGCGTCTCCTACATACAATATCTGGCGACGGAACCCTTCGCCTTGACGGGAGACCATGGATGTCACTTATGTGATCCTCCATATCATATTCAAATTCTAATTAATCATTATGAATCATATTCATTATGATTAATTCTTCCAAGGGAAATAACACATCTATTTATAATAGAGTGTCATAATTTTAATTGGATTCCAATTAATCTAATCATATTAAATTAATGATCCAATTAATATCCAACAAACAATTTTTTTAATTGTTACTTGAATTATAGTATTATCTCAAATACGTATTATTTCGAATTTTAATAATTAGAAATACATCATGATTTCTTAAGCATTATACTAACCCTACCCGCTGTCATGGCCAGTACCGACGAGAGTGGGACGGACCACATACGTTGCAACCCGCAACCCCAATGTTCTCCGACTAGACACCATATCCACCTCGGGAAAGGATAATGCAAAATAGATCATTTTGTACTTGAGATGATCATCGGTTCTTCAACCGAAATTATACCATATAGTAATAATCAAAACAATTTTGATTAACATTATAATGAGATTTGCTAAACAAATCCCAAGTCCTATTCAAGCAACATGTTTGTTGGAATGTTGATCATGTAACCAATCTTGATCTAGATCACATCTAATCATTTGTTGGTTAGGGCAAAGTCATTTAAGGACATAATTATCATTAAATATTTCACAAATATTTATGCATAATTATTCCAGGAAATTAAACAATTTAATTTCACTAATTAATTAAATGACAATCACTAGGTTCTTGATTAGGAAAGTATTTTCAGCAGTGACCCTCACTTACTAAAAAAATCATATCTCAATCAATTTAAATCCAAATTAAGCAAAGTAAATTTCTAAAGTTTGCTAACTTGATTTACAACAGAACCCAAGTGATTTGCACGCATTTCAAGGCGTATCAAATCCGCAATTAACATCTTAATTACGTCATGATCCGCAGTCCCCGAAACAGTGGATACATGTTCACTAAAATGAGCATATCTAGAGCAAACGGAATCGAAATCACGCAAACTCAGATCCTACGGTTTCCTTATTTAATGGGGAATAAAATCCAAATATTATTTTCGTGTTTAAACAATTTAAACAGTGCCGAAAATAATATCAAAACAGAGATGCGAAAATGAAATGCAAGAAAACTTTCGCAAACCCTAATGAACCCAAGTCGTCCTCGGTTTATGGATCGTATCCAAAAACACCGACCCAAGGCTCTGATACCACTTGAAGGATATGGTTAGATCCTCAAGCGTATCACGGAAGCGTGATCGTCGCATCGAATACGATGAAGAACGACTAGTCGCACTAGTTGTTCTATGCAGCGGAAATTAAAAAATTTTCTTGCGACGAAACCACATGATCCAAGAACACTTCTCGGATCGTTTCGTCTAAACCACAAACAAGTATTAGGTTTACCTCTTGAAGCGTGGTTGCGATCGAGTCTCTAAACAAAGAGACCTCCTGTCTCAAGTCCGATCCGACGGAGGAGACGCTTGCGAGCGCGGGGATGAACCGCGTGCTTCTCGCAATCCATGTTGATGATCCAAGCGGCGGATCTCCTGATATCGACACACGAGATCCGATGTCTTCTTCACGAGCGGGGCGCACCGAAGGAGACGGAGATCCACGAGCAAACCATCGGGCAGCATAACGACGATGCCGCGGCGATGGAGAACCTCTCTAGGGCATCCATGGTGGACGGCCACATGAGAGAGATGGAGAGAGGACGTGTAGAGAGAATGAGAGAGAGAGATTTGTTGCCTCAACTTATGTGTCAAGAAGAGCAATGGGTGCCTCTCCTTTTATAGGGTTTTGGGATCCATGGATCTCAATCCATGTGTCAACACAAATCCAATGGTCCACATCAATTTGTGTTTCTTTCAATGGTCATGATTTGTTGCTAAAAACACAACAACAATTAATTTAATTTAAATTAAATATATGTTGATAAATCAACACAATTTAATTACAAAATTAAATCATCAATACATGGAGATAATGAAAGGAGATAAAGCCTCCTTCCATGTGGAGAGGGGGGACGGCCTCCCTTTCCTAATGGGAGTGGTGGCCGTCCACCCTCCTCCATTAGGAAGGTGGCTATTTCACCTTTTATGTAATCTCCATTATTTGCAACAACTTTTGTTGCAAATTATTTCACAAAAAATAAATCCAATTTATTTTGTGAACATTGCAATCATGCCATTGAAAAATTGTGAATCACATTCACAACCCAAAACAAAATGTAAATTACATTTTCAATTTGATGTCCAATGTGAATCCAATTCACATTAACATTTAATTAACAAATGTAAATTACAAATAGCTCTCTCTTATATATTATAAATCATATTTATAATATATATGACTAATATGGATATTGCTATCCATATTATTCATATCCATGATAATTAAATCATATTTAATCATCTTGGATCTCTATTCTCTTGTGTCCAAATAATATGAATCACATTCACATTATTTACATCTTTGATAATTAAATCTCATTTAATTATCTAAGATAACTCTCTTTATAATATGAATCAAATTCATATTACTCATGATAATTAAATCACATTTAATTATCCATTTTTCTCAATGCTCGGATACATATATCAACAATAGAATTATCCATGAACTCCTTCAAGGATAATGCGCTTTCTCCGCAGATACTTGGAGATAAGGACAGGGCGATTGTATTGTTCCACGTATAGTGACATGGATATTGAGATCGTATCTCAAATCCAGATCGCGGGCCTCCCATAGATGCTTGATTAAATCAAGACCGTAAATCTAATCTTCTCATTGTATCTGAATCACATTCAGATCAATGTCCAATACTTGGACCAAGATCAGATCACTTCTCTACTGAGAGGAGTCACTAAAATCCAGACCCGTTTCATCACTCCCTAGGAATGGAAGCGTCATGGTTATACAATCGTTTATGATCACATCACCCTCAGGTATTCCCAATACCTGTACATCCTGCATACTGGAAGACTCAGACTAAACCCGAAGTATTCGATCAACTTTATACTATCTACTTCATGGTTTTATCAGTAAGTTTCTCATACGATCATTGGGAGTCGGTATCGATCATATACTTTCCAAAAGCATATATCATACCTAGGTCTTGATCATATACTTTCCAAAAGTATATATCAAACCTACAAATTCAGTCAAGCTTCCAAAGCGAGACGACCGTGCGCACGGAATTTGATTCTTCCCAATATCTCATGAGTGAGCTCATGTCTTCCGGTTCAGTAACTGAACCTGTATGATCCCTTTGAGAGATCGTATTACTCATATGCCCTTATATGCACACCAGCGCGCCGGTGTATAGACCTTGATTAGGTCATCAACCTATTGGTCTGCCAAATGTACATACTTAGACATATAGCAACACATCTGTCTCCGGTCAGAGGATGCGTGCCTATATAATGACAGCATATGATATAGGACTTTGGTTATCTCGATCTCGTTAAGTCAACTCTTTGACCTAACTAATCTGACACCTCCGAATCTCTATTCCTATGCAGAGGACCTGCATCAAGAGTTCGGTCAGATATCAGCCTTCAGAGATAAGGATTGCCATCTCCTACTCAGGCTGGAGATCATCTCTTAACAATCATTTGACGGTGCTTGATGAGTCCTCAATCTAACTCTTTAGATATTCACCCAAGCACCAGCCTCTATGATTCAATAGTTGAATCAACAGTTGTATGATCATCAAGATGGCCATGGTACATAACCCTAATTGTACTAAGGGACCTATTATGCAAATTATATATTCTTCATTTCAGATTAAGGAGTGAATTGCAATAACATTTATTGCATAATGGCTCGCCGTGGGCTCGCATTTCCAACAGACAGTGCTGCTTCATTAGGAAAATAAAGGATGGTATTGGATACCTACTTTATGACCTTGAGATTCTTAAAAGATCTCATCTCTGAGAATGTGATTCTTGGAGGTTGAGACTCTTGAGAATCAAGATGAAAATGAAGTGTAGGAACTCATTTAATCTTGGGAAGATAATGAGGCTCCTAAAATTGGAAACTAAAGGGACAATTAAAGATGAAACACTAATACCTCTTCAAATGAGTTTGAGGATGGATTCCATGTGTCAGAGAAATCTGACAATGATTGAACTTCATGTGATGAAGCTTCTGAAGATCATAGCATGGATAGATGGATGTTAGCAATAAAAGTCTAATGTAGACTTCATATACAAGTGTTGTATATGGACCCTCGAGGATCCACCTCTATGGGTAAGACCTGTAAAGATGTAAATGGATCTTCAAAAGAAAGGGAACCTGATGAGAAGGTAGAGATCTTCAAAGCACGGTTCGTATCCATGAGCTACACACTGGAAGAGAAGACATTGTTTGCAATGAGACTTTCTCTTCGGTGACCATGCTTAAAGCCATCAGAATATTGTTAACCTTAGTTACACAACTTGACTATTGCATCTTCAAGATGTAAGTCAATATTGCATTCCTCTACGAATACCTCTTTGAGGATATTCACATGAAGTAGCCCCATGGCTTCATGGTTGAGGAAAGCAAGGTGTGCAACCTAAGGAATCCATCTATGGACTCAAATAAGCTTCTTGAAGTTGGACCATAAGATTTGATGGAATTATAATTATTATGATTTCAGATAAAATCTTGATGAGCCATGTGAAGCTTAGTGGGAGTGCCTTTGTGTTCATTGTGCTAAATGTAGACGATATCCTAATCATTTGGAATGATATAAGGATCATAATAAGTGTTTTATAGGCTGGCTATTCCATATCTTGAAATATGATTTCAAAGATACCTCTTAGATCTTAGTTCTGAAGTTGTTCAGGAGTAAATAGAAGAGGGTATTGGGACTGTCACATTAATAGTACATCTTGGACATATTCCATTTTATGGAAAATTCCAAGAAAGGCTTCCATCCCTTAAGATATGGTACTGACCTATCTAAGGGGACAACATGTCAAAGAATTGAGCAAGTGAATTCTAGAACTACTTGCCCTTGGGCATCCGTTCTGAGAAGCCGGGTGTGTACTAGATGTGTACAAAAGCCAGATGGCTGCCATGCAGTGGGAGTAGTAAACTGTTACTAATCCTACTATGGAAGTAAAACACTTGGTTGCAGTAATAACAAAATCTTCATAGATGACAAGATTTTTGAGATAGTGATCTCAAAGTCTTATCTTCAAATCTTAAGACTTTATAGATAGAGATCTAAAAAGGTCTTAACCGTAGATACCTCAAGAGATAGTGATCTCCATGAATAAGGGTATTCTGATAAGGATTATGGAAATACTGGTTATCATAAATGTTAAGACGAAGTGTCAAGGACACTATAGTTTTTAACAAGATTGAGTATTGATTGCATAAGATGCAACATTCGCATTAGATGCGAGCACTATTACTGGGGATATGCAAGTGCCGTAAAAGGACTTGGCTTAGTCTCGCGGGAACAGAGTGACTAATCTGCTTACCTAGCTATTTTCTAAATAGCCTATGATTGTCACATGAGTGCGGGTTTAAATGATTAGCCCATTAATGGCTCTTTGGACCAGTGGGAGATTGTTGGAAATGCGAGCCCACAGCGAGCCATTATGCAATAAATGTTATTGCACATATCATTCCCTGATCTGAAATGAAGAATGAATAATTTGTGTAATAGATCCCTTAGTACAATTAGGGTTATGTACCATGGCCATCTTGATGATCATACAGCTGTTGATTCAACTATTGAATCATAGAGGCTGGTGCTTGGATGAATATCTAAAGAGTTAGATTGAGGACTCATCAAGCACCGTCAAATGATTGTTAAGAGATGATATCCAGCCTGAGTAGGAGATGGCAATCCTTATCTCTAAAGGCTGATATCTGACCGACCTCTTGATGCAGGTCCTCTGCATAGGAATAGAGATTCGGAGGTGTCAGATTAGTTAGGTCAAAGAGTTCACTTAACGAGATCGAGATAACCAAAGTCCTATATCGTATGCTATCATGATATAGGCACACATCCTCTGACCGGAGACAGATGTGTTACTATATGTCTGAGTATGTACATTTGGCAGACCAATAGGTTGATGATCTAATCAAGGTCTATACACTGGCACGCTGGTGTGCATATAAGGGCATATGAGTAATACGATCTCTCAAAGGGATCATACATGTTCAGTTACTGAACCGGAAGGCATGAGCTCACTCATGAGATATTGGGAAGAATCAAATTCCATGCGCATGGTCGTTTCGCTTTGGAAGCTTGACTGAATTTGTAGGTTTGATATATACTTTTGGAAAGTATATGATCAAGACCTAGGTATGATATATGCTTTTGGAAAGTATATGATCGATACCGACTCCCAATGATCAAATGAGAAACATACTGATAAAACCATGAAGTAGACAATGTAAAGTTGATCTAATACTTCAGGTTTATTCTGAGTTTTCCAGTATGCAGGATGTACAGGTATTGGGAATACCCGAGGGTGATGTGATCATAAATGATTGTATAACCATGACGCTTCCATTCCTAGGGAGTGATGAAACGGGTCTGGATTTTAGTGACTCCTCTCAGAAGAGAAGTAATCTTATCTTGGTCCAATTATTGGACATTGATCTGAATATGATTCAGATGCAATGAGAAGTTTAGATTTGCGGTCTTGATTCAATCAAGCATCTATGAGAGGCCCACGATCTGGATTTGAGATACGATCTCAATATCCATGTCACTATACGTGGAACAATACAATAGCCCTGTCCTTATCTCCAAGTATATGCGGAAAGATCGCATTATTCTTGAAGGGTTCGAGAATAATTCCATAAGATCTAAGCAATGAAAAATGATGATTAAATGTGATTTAATCATATTGATGTGTGAAGAAATTGTCCAATGTAATTAAATGTGATTTAATTATTATGGATAAGAATAATGTGGATAGAAATATCCAATTATTCATAATATATTATAAATATGACTTATAATGTATTAGAGAGAGCTAATTATAATTTATATGTGTTGATTAATTATTATGTGTATTGGATACACATTGTGTAATTAATTGACAATGTAAATTATATGTTGTTTTGGGTTGTGAATATGATTCACAATTTTTCAATGGCAAGATTGCAATATTCTCAAATATAGTTGTGAATTATTTTTGAAGAATAAAACCCAACAAAAGTTGGTGGAAATAAATAAAGAGATTTCCATGGAGATATGCAATCTCATGACATGTCTTGAGATTGATCTCCTCATGGAAAGCTTGGGCGGCACCCAATTCCAAATAGGAATGGGTGGCCATCCATATGGAATGTACATGGAGATGTGATCTCCATGTACATTCTCTCCTTATTTATTTGGTGTAATTTTGGATTAATTTGTATTTGATTTTGTCAAATATATTTTGATCTAAATTTGTTGGTTTTACCAACAACAATCTTAGCCATTGGATTGACATAAATCAATCTCATCCATTGATTTTGTATGTCACATGGATTGAGATCCATGGATCCCAAAACTCTATAAATAGATAGGCATACCATGCTCTCTAAAATATATATAATATTGGAGGCTCTCTCTCTTCCCTTCTTCTCCATACACGCCAACTCTTTCTCCCTCTACTTGGCGGCCATCCACCAAACCCTAGAGGAGAGAATCGTCGACGCTCTCGCCACCGCGCCGCCACTTCGACGTTCTTCGGTTCTCCCTCTTCTAGGAGTGTTACACTCACTAAGTATATGTTCGATCTCGTGTGACGAGATCAGGAGCAACTATGCTTGGATCAACTTCTTGGATTGCGAGGACAACGCGGTTCATCCCCGCGCTCGCAAGCGGTCTCACCGACGATCGGACTTGAGATAGGAGGTCTCTTCTCTTAGAGACTTGATCAACCACGCTTCAAGAGGTATTGCATTATACTTGTTGTGGTTATAGATGAAACGATCTGAGAATGGTTCTCGGATCATGTGGTTTCATCGAATAAAAATTTTTTAAATTCTGCTGCACCGAACAACTAGTACGACTAGTCGTTCTTTGTCGTATCCGATACGACGATCACGCTTCCGTGATGCGTTTGAGGATAATTCAATATCCTTCAGTGGATACATAATATCAACAATGAAATTATCCTGAATCCTTTCAAGGATAATGCACTTTCTCCGTGGATATTTGGAGATAAGGATAGGGAGACTGTATTGTTCCATGTATAGTGACTTGGATATTTAGATCATATATCAAATACAAATCTCAAGCCTCCCATAGATGCTTGATTAAATCAAGATCACAAATCTAATCTTCTCATTGCATATGAATCACATTCAGATCAATGTCCAACATTTGGACCAAGATCAGATTGAAGGATATTGAGAATCCTCAAGCGCATCACGGAAGCGTGTCGATCGCATCGTATGCAATCGGGGCAACTAGTCGCACTAGTCGCTAGATGCAGCGGAAATTAAAATTTTTAAATCTAAAGATGAAACCACATGATCACGAGAACACTTCTCGGATCGTTTCATCAAACCACCAAGTATAAGGAATACCTCTTGAAGCGTGGTTGTGATCGCGAGATCCCAAAGTAGAGATCCTCCTGTCTTAAGTCCGATCCATGAAGAACGCACTTGCAGGCGTGATGATGAGTCACGTTCCTTCCCACAATCCTCGATGAAGATCCAAGCGATGGCTCCCCCGATTTCGTCAAACGAAATCCGTCGTCTTCCTTTAGAGTAAGCAACTCCAAAGAAGATGGAGATCCATGAGTCGTCGAAAGCGAAAGCTGAGAGTCTTTCCTTTCTCAACACAAAGTGGACAGCCACTTGATGGAGAAGAGAAAGAGAGAGGGCGAGAATGAGAAAGAGAGAGAGAGAGAGAGAGAGAGAGAGAGAGAGAGAGAGAGAGAGTTGTAACCTTGCACAACTCATGATCATGTTCCATGGAAGGCTACCCCAGCCCTCCTTTTATATTAGTTTAGGATCCATTGGATCTCAATCCATGGACTCATAGATCCAACGGCTAGGCTTGGTCTATGTAAGATCAATGGTTATGATTGTTGTTGGTTAAAACAAACAACATTTATTTATAATTAAATTAAATATATGTTGCAACATTATCAACACATTTTTAATTTAACATAAATAAATTAGTTAAGAGATTAATCAATATAATAAAATGGAGATAATCTTTGCCTCCTAAAATTTGGGCTTTATTTCTCCTTTTTATTATATTACATTATCTCTCAATTATCACAAAAATTTCCACCAAATTAATTCCAAATTAATTTATGAATATTTCAATCATGCCATTGAAAATATGTGAATCACATTCACAACCCAAACTAATTTGTAAATTACATTTCCAATTAATTAATCAATGTGAATCCAATTCACACTATTAATTAACAAATGCTATTTACATAAATTCTCTCTCTTATATATACATATTATAAATCACATTTATAATACACATATATCATGGATAGTATTATCCACATTCTCTAATCCTTGATAATTAAATCTCATTTAATTATCTTGGATAATAATATGAATCATATTCATATTATGCTTGATCATTAAATCTCATTTAATCTTCAAGTTTTTCTTGCTTGGATATGAAGTTCATCAAATGAATTATTCTTGAACCCCTTCAAGAATAATGTGCTTTCTCCGCAGATACTTGGAGATAAGGACAGGGCGATTGTATTGTTCCATGTATAGTGACTTGGATGTTGAGATCTCATCTCAAATCCAGATCTTACGGACCTCCCACAGATGCTTGATTAAATCAAGACCGTAAATCTAATTTTCTCATTGAATCTGAATCTCATTCAGACCAATGTCCAACACTTGGACTAAGATCAGATTTCTTCTCTACTGGAAGGAGTCACTAAAATCCAGACCTGTTTCATCACTCCCTCGGAATGGAAGCATCATGGATATACAATCGTTTATGATCACATCACCCTCAGGTATTCCCAATACCTGTACATCCTGCATACTGGAAGACCCATGGTCAACCCGAAGATCAAGATCAATTTTACACTGTCTTCTTCAGGGTTTGATCACTAGGTTTCTCATTTGATCATTGGGATTTGGTATCGATCATATACTTTCCAAAAGCATATATCATACCTAGGTCTTGATCATATACTTTCCAAAAGTATATATCAAACCTACAAATTCAGTCAAGCTTCCAAAGCGAGACGACCGTGCACAGAATTTGATTCTTCCCAATATCTCATGAGTGAGCTCATGTCTTCCGGTTCAGTAGTGAACCTGTATGATCCCTTTGAGAGATCGTATTACTCATATGCCCTTATATGCCCACCAGCGCGCCGGTGTATAGACCTTGGTTAGGTCATCAACCTATTGGTCTGCCAAATGTACATACTCAGACATATAGCAATACATCTGTCTCCAGTCAGAGGATGCGTGCCTATGCTGTGACAGCATTCAACATAGGACTTAGGTTATCTCGATCTCGTTAAGTCAACTCTTTGACCTAACTAATCTGACACCTCCGAATCTCTATTCCTATGCAGAGGACCTGCATCAAGAGGTCGGTCAGATATCAGCCTATGTGAGAAATGATTGCCATCTCCTACTCAGGCTGGAGATCACATCTTAACAATCATTTGACGGTGCTTGATGAGTCCTCAATCTAACTCTTTAGATATTCATCCAAGCACCAGCCTCTATGATTCAATAATTGAATCAACAGCTGTATGATCATTAAGATAGCCATGGTACATAACCCTAATTGTACAGAGGGACCTATTATGCAAATTATTTATTCTTCATTTCAGATCAGGGAATGATATTCGCAATAACATTTATTGCATAATGGCTCGCCGTTGGCTCACATGTCCAACAATCTCCCACTAGCCCAAAGAGCCATTAATGGGCTAATCATTTAAACGCACACTCATGTGACAATCATAGGCTATTTAGAAATAGCTAGGTAAGCTGATCAGTCACTCTGTTCCCAAAAGACTATGCCAAGTCCTTTTACGGCACTTGCATATCCCTAGGTAACAGTGCTCGCATCCAATGCGAATGTTGCATCTAATGCAACCTATACTCAATCTATTCAAAGCAGTTATAGTGTCCTTGACACTATTGCTCAATTATTATTATAACCAGTATTTCCATAATCCTTATCAGAATACCCTTATTCCGGGAGATCACTATCTCTTAAGGTATCCACAGTTAAGACCTTTTAGATCTCTATCTATAAAGTCTTAAGCTTTTGAAGATATGACTTTGAGATCACTAACTCAAAAAATCTTGTCATCTAAGAAGATTTTGTTATTACTGCAATCAAGTGTTTCTCTCTATAGTAGGATTAGTAACAGTTTACTACTCCCACTGCATGGCAGATATCTGGCTTTTGTACACATCTAGCATACACTTAGCTTCTCGTAACTGATGCACAAGTGCAAGCAGTTTTAGCATTCACTTCCTCAACTCTTTGAGGTGTTATCCCTTTAGATAGGTCAGTACCAAATCTTAAGGGAAGGAAGCCTTTCTTGGAATTTCCAAAAATGGAACATATCCAAGGTGTGCTACTAATGTGACAATCCCAATACCCTCTTTTCTTTGATTCTGAACAACTTCAGAACTAAGATCCAAAAGGCATCTTTGAGATCATATCTCAAGGTATGGAATAGCCAGATCATAAAACACTTATGATCATCCTTATATCATTCCAAATGATTAGGATATTATCTACATTTAGCATGATGAACACAATGGCACTCCCACTAAGCTTCACATGGTACATCAAGATTCTATCTGAAATCATAACACTTATGATTTCGTCAAATCTTATGTTCCAACAACAAGAAGCTTATTTGAGTCCACAGATGGATTTCTTTAGCTTTCACACCTTACTTTCCCCAATCATGAAGCCCGTGGGCTACTTCATGTGAATATCCTCAGAGAGGTATTCTTAGAGGAATGCAATCTTGACTTACATCTTGAAGATGCAATAGTCAAGTTGTGTAGCTAAGGTTAGCAACATTCTGATGATTTTAAGCATGGCAACTGAAGAGCAAGTCTCATTGCAAGCAATGTCTTCTCTTCCGATGTGTAGCTTATGACTACGAACCGAGCTTTGAAGGTCTCTACCTTCTCATCAGGTTCCCTCTTCTCTTGAAGATCCATTTACACCTTTATGGGTCTTACCCATATAGGTGGATCCTCGAGGGTCCATATACAACACTTGTATATGAAGTCTACTTTAGACTTTATTGTTAATATCCATCTTTCCATGTCATGATCCTTAGGAGCTTCATCACATGAAGTCCGATCACTGTCAAACTTAACTGACACATGGAATAATCCTCAAACTCATTTGAAGAGGTATTAATGTTTCATCTTTAATTATCCTTCTAGTTTCCGATCTCAGGAGCCTCATTACCATCTCAAGATTAAATGAGTTCCTACACTTCATTTTCATCTTGATTCTCAAGAGAGTCATCCTCTAAGAATCACATTCTTAGAGATGAGATCTTTTAAGAATCTCAAGGTCATAAAGTAGGTATCCAATACCATCCTTTATTTTCCTAATGAAGTAGCACTCTCAAGTGCTAGATTCCAGATTACATGCATGGAACCTTATTAAGGATATATATTGTAGTCTCTACTACACATATATACCTGGAAACTAAGGGATAATTATGCTAAAACTTATCATTGATCAAATCATGTCACACATGATCCAATTGTATCTCCCTATAACTCCATTGAGTTTAGGTGTGTCAGGAGGAGTGAGATAGAAATGGTATTCATATCTCCATAAGGTATTCTTTGAATTTTATCTAGCAGGTACAAGCTACCTAGGTTAGATCAAATTCATTTCATCTTTCTCCAAACTTTGGTTCTAAACCAAAAATTGTGAAATCTTTGAACATTTCAAAGGTTTCTCAGGTGAAGAGAAGAAATCTCATATCATACATAACCATCAATAGATATCACATATCCATAATGTTCACTATGATATAGATGATCCACATACATCAATATGTATGAGATCCCGAATACCTCGACATCTAACACCATTCTCAGAGAAGGGTGTATTGGACATTTTACTTTGAATACAATATTCACAAGTATGTAAGATTTGAAATTTTAGACATTCTAAAGTTTCATATCTTACTAGTCTATTGATCAAATCAACAGACAAATGTCCAAGGCTTGATGCCAGATCATTGTCAAATGATCTTCATCCTCCTATTGATCTTATAAGGTTTGATTTTCAGTATTAGAAATCTTAATGAACCATTCATTAATTTTCTAATTTTGTGGAGTCCACTAGATGTTAGATTACTATCTGAAATATTTCCATCATAACTCTTTATGATAGTTCTATCTCAGAATTCATGTTTATTTCCAACATTTAGAAACAAATAATGAGTGTACTCTACTATCTAGGTCATAGAGACATGAAGGATATGGTTAGATCCTCAAGCGCATCACGGAAGCGTGATCGTCGTATCGAATACGACGAAGAACGACTAGTCGCACTAGTTGTTCTATGCAGCGGAAATAAAAAATTTTCTTGCGAAGAAACCACATGATCCAAGAACACTTCTCGGATCGTTTCGTCTAAACCACAAACAAGTATTAGGTTTACCTCTTGAAGCGTGGTTGCGATCGAGTCTCTAAACAAAGAGACCTCCTGTCTCAAGTCCGATCCGACGGAGGAGACGCTTGCGAGCGCGGGGATGAACCGCGTGCTTCTCGCAATCCATGTTGATGATCCAAGCGACGGATCTCCTGATCTCGACACACGAGATCCGATGTCTTCTTCACGAGCGGGGCGCACCGAAGGAGACGGAGATCCACGAGCAAACCATCGGGCAGCATAACGACGATGCCGCGGCGATGGAGAACCTCTCTAGGGCATCCATGGTGGACGGCCACATGAGAGAGAAAGAGAGAGGACGTGTAGAGAGAATGAGAGAGAGAGAGAGAGATTTGTTGCCTCAACTTGTATGTGTCTATGTGTAAAGAAGAGCAATGGGGTGCCTCTCCTTATATAGGGTTTTGGGATCCATGGATCTCAATCCATGTGTCAACACAAATCCAATGGTCCACATCAATTTGTGTTTCTTTCAATGGTCATGATTTGTTGCTAAAAACACAACAACAATTAATTTAATAAAAAATCAAATATACAATAAATGTAATTTGATTTTATATCAAATTAATCTCCAATGGAGAAATAGGAAAGGAGGCAAGCCTCCTTCCATAAGGAGGGTGGACGGCCACCAATTCCTCATGGGAATTGTGGTCGTCCCCTCTCCTTTTTAGGAAGGGAGCTTCCTTTTCCTATTACATGAGATTATATTATCTCATGATTCTCTCCAATATTTGCAACAACTTTTGTTGCAAATTATTTCACAAAAATAAATCCAATTTATTTTGTGAACATTACAATCATGCCATTGGAAATTTGTGAATCACATTCACAACCCAAAACAAAATGTAAATTACTTTTTCAATTTAATGTCCAATGTGAATCCAATTCACATTAACATTTAATTAACAAATGTAAATTACAAAAATCTCTCTCTTATATATTATAAATCACATTTATAATATATTTGATTAATATGGATATTGCTATCCACATTATTCATATCCATGATGATCAAATCACATTTAATCATTTTGGATCTCTATTCTCTTGTATCCAAATAATATGAATCATATTCATATTACTTACATCTTTGATAATCTAATTATCTAAGATAGCTCTCTTTATAATATGAATCAAATTCATATTAATCATGATAATTAAATCACATTTAATTATCCATATTCTCAATGCTCGGATACATATATCAACAATAGAATTATCCATGAACTCCTTCAAGGATAATGCGCTTTCTCCGCAGATACTTGGAGATAAGGACAGGGCGATTGTATTGTTCCACGTATAGTGACATGGATATTGAGATCGTATCTCAAATCCAGATCGCGGGCCTCCCATAGATGCTTGATTAAATCAAGACCGTAAATCTAATCTTCTCATTGTATCTGAATCACATTCAGATCAATGTCCAATACTTGGACCAAGATCAGATCACTTCTCTACTGAGAGGAGTCACTAAAATCCAGACCCGTTTCATCACTCCCTAGGAATGGAAGCGTCATGGTTATACAATCGTTTATGATCACATCACCCTCAGGTATTCCCAATACCTGTACATCCTGCATACTGGAAGACTCAGACTAAACCCGAAGTATTCGATCAACTTTATACTATCTACTTCATGGTTTTATCAGTAAGTTTCTCATACGATCATTGGGAGTCGGTATCGATCATATACTTTCCAAAAGCATATATCATACCTAGGTCTTGATCATATACTTTCCAAAAGTATATATCAAACCTACAAATTCAGTCAAGCTTCCAAAGCGAGACGACCGTGCGCACGGAATTTGATTCTTCTCAATATCTCATGAGTGAGCTCATGTCTTCCGGTTCAGTAACTGAACCTGTATGATCCCTTTGAGAGATCGTATTACTCATATGCCCTTATATGCACACCAGCGCGCCGGTGTGTAGACCTTGATTAGGTCATCAACCTATTGGTCTGCCAAATGTACATACTTAGACATATAACAACACATCTGTCTCCGGTCAGAGGATGTGTGCCTATATCCTGACAGCATACGATATAGGACTTTGGTTATCTCGATCTCGTTAAGTCAACTCTATGACCTAACTAATCTGACACCTCCGAATCTCTATTCCTATGCAGAGGACCTGCATCAAGAGGTCGGTCAGATATCAGCCTTCAGAGATAAGGATTGCCATCTCCTACTCAGGCTGGAGATCATCTCTTAACAATCATCTGACGGTGCTTGATGAGTCCTCAATCTAACTCTTTAGATATTCATTCAAGCACCAGCCTCTATGATTCAATAGTTGAATCAACAGCTGTATGATCATCAAGATGGCCATGGTACATAACCCTAATTGTACTAAGGGACCTATTATGCAAATTATGTATTCTTTATTTCAGATTAAGGAGTGAATTGCAATAACATTTATTGCATAATGGCTCGCCGTGGGCTCGCATTTCCAACAATCTCCCACTTGCCCAAAGAGCCATTAATGGGCTAATCATTTAAACCCGCACTCATGTGACAATCATAGGCTATTTAGAAAATAGCTAGGTAAGCTGATCAGTCACCCTGTTCCCGCGAGACTATGCCAAGTCCTTTTACGGCACTTGCATATCCCCAGTAACAGTGCTCGCATCTAATGGGAATGTTGCATCTCATGCAACCAATACTCAATCTAGTTGGTTACATTGTCCCTGACATCATAACCAGTATCCCCATAATCCTTATTAGAATACCTTCATTCCCGGAGATCTCTATCCCCTAAGGTATCTAAAGTTTAGACCTTTATAGATCACTATCTACATGGTCTTAAACTTTTGAAGATAAGACTTTGAGATTACTATCTCAAAAATCTCCTCATCTATGAAGATTTTGTTATTACTGCAATCAAGTGTTTTATCTCTACAGTAGGATTAGTAACAATTTACTACTCCCACTGCATGACATGCATCTGGTATTTGTACACTCTAGCATACACTCAGCTTCTCGTAACTAATGCACAAGTGCAAGTAGTTGTAGCATTTACTTCCTCAACTCTTTGAGGTGCTATCCCTTAAGATAGGTCAGTACCATATCTTAAGGGTTAGAAGCCTTTCTTGGAATTTCTATGAATAGAATATGTCCAAGGTATACTACAAATGTGACAGTCCAATTATCCTCTTCTCTTGGCTTCTGAACAACTTCAGAACTAAGATCTAAGAGGTATCTTTGAAATCATATTTCAAGATATGGAATAACCAGAGAATAAAACACTTATTATTATCCTTATATCATTTTAAATGATCAGGATATCATCTACATTTAGCGCAATGAACACATAGGCACTCCCACTAAGCTTCGCATGGCTCATCAAGATTTCATTTGAAATCATAACATTTATAATTTCATCAAATCTTATGGTCCATCTCAAAGAAGCTTATTTGAGTCCTTAGATGGATTCCTTATCTTGCACACCTTGCTTTCCTCAACCATGAAGCCCTGGGGCTACTTCATGTGAATATCCTCAGAGAGATATTCATAGAGGAATGCAATCTGGACTTACATCTTGAAGATGCAATAGTCAAGTTGTGTAGCTAAGGTTAGCAATATTCTGATGATTTTAAGCATGGTCATCGAAGAGCAAGTCTCATTGCAAGCAATGTCTTCTCTTCCATGTGTAGCTCATTGCTACGAACTATGCTTTGAAGGTATGTACCTTCTCATCAGGTTCCCTTTCTCTTGAAGATCCATTTACACCTTTACAGGTTTTTCCCATATAGGTGGATCCACGAGGGTCCATATACAACAATTGCATATGAAGTCTACATTAGACTTTTATTGCTAACATCCATCTATCCATGCTATGATCTTCAGAAGCTTCATCAGATGAAGTTCGATCATTGTCAGATTTCTCTGACACATGGAATCCATCCTCAAACTTATTTGAAGAGGTTTTAGTGTTTCATCTTCAATTATCCTTTTAGTTTCCAATTTTAGGAGCCTCATTATCTTTTTAAGATTAAATGAGTTCCTACACTTCATTTTTATCTTGATTCTCAAGAGTCTCAACCTCCAAGAATCACATTCTCAGAGATGAGATATTTCAAGAATCTCAAGATCATAAAGTAGGTATCCAATACCATCCTTTATTTTCCTAATGAAGCAGCACTCTCAAGTGCTAGATTCCATCTTGCATGGAACCTTATTAAGGATATACATTGTAGTCTCTACTACACATATATACCTGGAAACTAAGGGATAATTATGCTAAAATTCATCATTGATAAGATCATGTCACACATGATCCAATTGTATCTGCCTATAACTCTATTGAGTTAAGGTGTGTTAGGAGGATTGAGATAGAAATGATATTCATATCTCTATAAGGTATTCTTTGAATTTATCTAACAGGTACTTGCTACCTAGATTAGATCAAATTCATTTTATCTTCCTTCAAACTTTGGTTTTAAACCAAAAATAATGAAATCTTTGAACATTTCAAAGGTTTCTTAGGTGAAGAGAAGAAATCTCATATCATACATAATCATCAACAGATATCACATATCCATAATGTTTACTATGATATAGATGATCTACATACATCAATATGTATGAGATCCTGAATACCTTGACATCTTACACCTTTCTCTAAGAAGGGTGTATTGCACATTTTTCTTTGAATACAATATTCATAAGTATGTAAGTTTTGAAATTTTAGACATTCTAAAGTTTCATCTCTTACTAGTCTATTGATCAAATCAATAGACAAATGTCCAAGGCTTGATGCTAGATCATTGTCAAATGATCTTCATCCTCATATTGATCTTAAGGTTTAATTTCAGTATTTAGAAATGTTAATGAACCATTCATTAATTTTCTAATTTAGTGGAGTCCACTAGATTTTAGATTACTATCTGAAATATCTCCATCATAACTTTTTATGATAGTTCTACCTCAGAATTCATGTTTATTTCCAACATTTAGAAACAAACAATGAGTGTATTCTTATATCTAGGTCATAGAGACATTCTCTAAGACTAAGGACTCTCCCACTGAAATTAACAAGTCTATCAATCCAACAGAGATTGTTGCAACAATTGCATCAATATCCATGTGGATAACTATAAACTTTAAGATCAAATTTTCCAGTCTTCTAAAACATATGCAACCTATTGCAAATGTCATCAGAAGATTGAGATACAATTATTTGACTTTATCTTATCAATGATTTATGTAGATTAATCTGATGCTCCATCCGAGTCCTTCTCTAAGGATTCTAGATAGACTTGATAGTCATACTATCAACACATCAACTTATTGCAGTATTGGCATTCATCCAACTCTTCGGATGACATATGGAAGTCATAGATGTATAGTCAACTCTTTGACCATACTTCTTGCTCGGGTCCAACCCATGCTTCCACTGCGCTCCCTTTATCTATAGGCAACCATTGCTTAAGACTAAGGATCTCTTATGTAAGAGCATTTCAACATTTATACATGCTTCATTAAATTCATACAATATGAATATTATGAAGCTTCATGAATGACCAGAGTATAGATAGTAGAATGATGACACTCATCATCTACATTCATCTAAACTCTTAAAACATAGGTTCAGGTAGGTACTCAAACAATTTGAATACACCATCTCTTATAGAGCCACCATTCTGCATGATGCAGTGAACCATCTCATTCATGTTAAATGTCAAGAGCACATATGTATGCCATAATATCTTCATAAATTTTATAAGGATTATTTGACAATTGCGATCATCATCGACATGTCACTTTCAAAGTACATCTGATGAGAGATCAAGACTATAGAGACACACAAACCCTAGGGTTGTAGTCCTATTATCTATTTAATTGTCATTCCTCATTATTATGAGGAAACTTGCTCATTGCAACCACATACATTATGTGTCCAACTGCAAGTACAATATCTGGATCATGAGTCCAATCCAAGATATTTTACTGGTTATTATTGAGTATATCATTGAGTGGGTTTTAATGAAGGATTATCTGAAATAAGAAATTTGCATAAATATATAAATATATATATTTTACTTTGATTTAGGATTTTTATATCAAAGTTGTCTTGTCTTGTCAACACTGAAAGTTCATTCCCTTAATCACTTTCAATGTAAGAGATATACTTACCATTATATCTCAACAAGATCTGGGATCTCCTTCCTTATCTTTGTTACATCCCAATAATATGAGAATCTGCAACTCGGATAAAAAGAAGCGGGAACACATTCCGCTTTGCAAGTCCAACTTGCATTTCCCAATTCGGTCTTTAACACCCGAGCCCACCACCCCTAAGGCGATGTTGACTCGTCGTTAATTGAACCAACCGTCAACATGAATAGTACTCGCTATACGCAATCCAATATCGCCCCAATAATATGAGGATCCGATATTGGGGTCACTACGTATACGGCCTTACTCTTTCGAGAAGCAAAGAGTCCGATCCAGATGCGCTTGCATACAGGAGCTGTCACTTCGGACAGGCGTCTCCCACATACAATCCCTGGCGACGGAACCCTTCGCCTTGACGGGAGACCATGGATGTCACTTATGTGATCCTCCACCTCATATTCAAATTTTAATTAATTATCGTGAATCACATTCACATAATTAATTCTTCCAAGGGAATTATTAACTCTAATAATATTAGAGTATTTCAATCTTAATTGGATTCCAATTAATCTAATCATATTAAATTAATGATCCAATTAATATCCAACAAACATTTTAATAGTTACTTGAATAATGGTATTATCTCAAAATACGTATTATTTCGAATTTTAATAATTAGAAAAATACATCTTAATCCCTCGGACATTATCCCGGCCCTACCCGCTGTCATGGCCAGTACCGACGAGAGTGGGACGGACCACATACGTTGCAACCCGCAACCCCAATGCTCTCCGACTAGGCACCATATCCGCCTCGGGAAAGGATAATGCCAAATTGATTAATTTGTACTTGAGATGATCATCGGTTCTTCAACCGAAATTGTACCATATAGTAATAATCAAAACATTTTTGATTAACATTATAATGAGATTTGCTAAACAAATCCCAAGTCCTATTCAAGCAACATGTTTGTTGGAATGTTGATCATGTAGATCATGTAACCAATCTTGATCTAGATCACATCTAATCATTTGTTGGTTAGGGCAAAGTCATTTAAGGATATAATTGTCATTAAATATTTCACAAATATTTATGCATAATTATTCCAGGAAATTAAACAATTTAATTTCACTAATTAATTAAATGACAATCACTAGGTTCTTGATTAGGAAAGTATTTTCAGCAGTGACCCTCACTTACTAAAAAAATCATATCTCAATCAATTTAAATCCAAATTAAGCAAAGTAAATTTATAAAGTTTGCTAACTTGATTTACAACAGAACCCAAGTGATTTGCACGCATTTCAAGGCGTATCAAATCCGCAATTAACATCTTAATTACGTCATGATCCGCAGTCCCCGAAACAGTGGATACATGTTCACTAAAATGAGCATATCTAGAGCAAACGGAATCGAAATCACGCAAACTCAGATCCTACGGTTTCCTTATTTAATGGGGAATAAAATCCAAATATTATTTTCGTATTTAAACAATTTAAACAGTGCCGAAAATAATATCAAAACAGAGATGCGAAAATGAAATGCAAGAAAACTTTCGCAAACCCTAATGAACCCAAGTCGTCCTCGGTTTATGGATCGTATCCAAAAACACCGACCTAAGGCTCTGATACCACTTGAAGGATATGGTTAGATCCTCAAGCGCATCACGGAAGCGTGATCGTCGTATCGAATACGACGAAGAACGACTAGTCGCACTAGTTGTTCTATGCAGCGGAAATTAAAAATTTTCTTGCGACGAAACCACATGATCCAAGAACACTTCTCGGATCGTTTCGTCTAAACCACAAACAAGTATTAGGTTTACCTCTTGAAGCGTGGTTGCGATCGAGTCTCTAAACAAAGAGACCTCCTGTCTCAAGTCCGATCCGACGGAGGAGACGCTTGCGAGCGCGGGGATGAACCGCGTGCTTCTCGCAATCCATGTTGATGATCCAAGCGACGGATCTCCTGATCTCGACACACGAGATCCGATGTCTTCTTCACGAGCGGGGCGCACCGAAGGAGACGAAGATCCACGAGCAAACCATCGGGCAGCATAACGACGATGCCGCGGCGATGGAGAACCTCTCTAGGGCATCCATGGTGGACGGCCACATGAGAGAGAAAGAGAGAGGACGTGTAGAGAGAATGAGAGAGAGAGAGATTTGTTGCCTCAACTTGTATGTGTCTATGTGTAAAGAAGAGCAATGGGGTGCCTCTCCTTATATAGGGTTTTGGGATCCATGGATCTCAATCCATGTGTCAACACAAATCCAATGGTCCACATCAATTTGTGTTTCTTTCAATGGTCATGATTTGTTGCTAAAAACACAACAACAATTAATTTAATAAAAAATCAAATATACAATAAATGTAATTTGATTTTATATCAAATTAATCTCCAATGGAGAAATAGGAAAGGAGGCAAGCCTCCTTCCATAAGGAGGGTGGACGGCCACCAATTCCTCATGGGAATTGTGGCCGTCCCCTCTCCTTTTTAGGAAGGGAGCTTCCTTTTCCTATTACATGAGATTATATTATCTCATGATTCTCTCCAATATTTGCAACAACTTTTGTTGCAAATTATTTCACAAAAATAAATCCAATTTATTTTGTGAACATTACAATCATGCCATTGGAAATTTGTGAATCACATTCACAACCCAAAACAAAATGTAAATTACTTTTTCAATTTAATGTCCAATGTGAATCCAATTCACATTAACATTTAATTAACAAATGTAAATTACAAACATCTCTCTCTTATATATTATAAATCACATTTATAATATATTTGATTAATATGGATATTGCTATCCACATTATTCATATCCATGATGATCAAATCACATTTAATCATTTTGGATCTCTATTCTCTTGTATCCAAATAATATGAATCATATTCATATTACTTACATCTTTGATAATCTAATTATCTAAGATAGCTCTCTTTATAATATGAATCAAATTCATATTAATCATGATAATTAAATCACATTTAATTATCCATATTCTCAATGCTCGGATACATATATCAACAATAGAATTATCCATGAACTCCTTCAAGGATAATGCGCTCGCTTTCTCCGCAGATACTTGGAGATAAGGACAGGGCGATTGTATTGTTCCACGTATAGTGACATGGATATTGAGATCGTATCTCAAATCCAGATCGCGGGCCTCCCATAGATGCTTGATTAAATCAAGACCGTAAATCTAATCTTCTCATTGTATCTGAATCACATTCAGATCAATGTCCAATACTTGGACCAAGATCAGATCACTTCTCTACTGAGAGGAGTCACTAAAATCCAGACCCGTTTCATCACTCCCTAGGAATGGAAGCGTCATGGTTATACAATCGTTTATGATCACATTACCCTCAGGTATTCCCAATACCTGTACATCCTGCATACTGGAAGACTCAGACTAAACCTGAAGTATTCGATCAACTTTATACTGTCTACTTCATGGTTTTATCAGTAAGTTTCTCATTCGATCATTGGGAGTCGGTATCGATCATATACTTTCCAAAAGCATATATCATACCTAGGTCTTGATCATATACTTTCCAAAAGTATATATCAAACCTACAAATTCAGTCAAGCTTCCAAAGCGAGACGACCGTGCGCACGGAATTTGATTCTTCCCAATATCTCATGAGTGAGCTCATGTCTTCCGGTTCAGTAACTGAACCTGTATGATCCCTTTGAGAGATCGTATTACTCATATGCCCTTATATGCACACCAGCGCGCCGGTGTGTAGACCTTGATTAGGTCATCAACCTATTGGTCTGCCAAATGTACATACTTAGACATATAGCAACACATCTATCTCCGGTCAGAGGATGTGTGCCTATATCCTGACAGCATACGATATAGGACTTTGGTTATCTCGATCTCGTTAAGTCAACTCTTTGACCTAACTAATCTGACACCTCCGAATCTCTATTCCTATGCAGAGGACCTGCATCAAGAGGTCGGTCAGATATCAGCCTTCAGAGATAAGGATTGCCATCTCCTACTCAGGCTGGAGATCATCTCTTAACAATCATCTGACGGTGCTTGATGAGTCCTCAATCTAACTCTTTAGATATTCATTCAAGCACCAGCCTCTATGATTCAATAGTTGAATCAACAGCTGTATGATCATCAAGATGGCCATGGTACATAACCCTAATTGTACTAAGGGACCTATTATGCAAATTATGTATTCTTTATTTCAGATTAAGGAGTGAATTGCAATAACATTTATTGCATAATGGCTCGCCGTGGGCTCGCATTTCCAACAAGACATTCTCCAAGACTAAGGGCTCTCCCACTGAGAATATGAAGTCCATCTATCCAACAGAGACTGCTGCAACAATTACAGCAATATCCATGTAGATGACTACTAAACCTTAACATCAAATTTCTAATCTTCTAATATGTATATGCAACCAATTGCAAATGTCATTAGAAGATTGGGATACAATTGTCAGACTTTATTTTATGAAATAAGAAAGTCAGAGTCAATGATTATATGTAGATTATTCTGATGCTCTATCTGAGTCCTTCACTAAGGATTTTAGACAGACTTGATAGTCATATTATCAACACATCAACTTATTGCATTATTGGCATTCATCCAACTCTTTGGATGTGATATGGAAGTCACAGAAGTAGGTCAACTCTTTGACTTTCCTTCTTACTCGGGTCCAACCCATGCTTCCACTGCGCTCTCTTCATCTATAAACAACCATTGTTCAAGACAAAGAATCTCTTATGTTGAATTCTAAGGATTTCAATACAAGAGCATTTCAACATATATACATGCTTCATTAAATTCATACAATATGAATATTATGAAGCTTCATGAATGACTAGAGTATAGATAATAGAATGATGACACTCATCATATCTACATACATCTTAACTCTTAGAGACTTAGGTTCAGGTAGGTATTCAAACATTTTGAATACATCATCTCTTTCGAGCTACCATTCTGCATAATGCAGAGAATCGTGTCATTCATGATTAAATGTCTAGAGCACATATGTATGCCAAAATTTCTTCTTTTATTTTATAAGGATTATTCGACAATTATGATCACCATCGACATGTCACTTCCAAAGTACACTCGATGAAAGATCAAGACTATAGAGACATACAAACCCTAAGGTGATGTCTTATTGTCTTATTTAATTGTCCTTCCTCATTATGTTGAGGGCACTTGTACACTGCAACCACATACATTATGTGACCAATTGCAAGTATAATATCTGGATCATGAGTCCAATCCAAGATATTTTTACTGGTTATGATTGAGTATAACATTGAGTGGGTTTAATGAAGGATTATCTGAAATAAGAAATTTGCATAAGGGTATATATATTACATATACATGTTTTACTTTGATTTAGGAATTTTTATATCAAAGTTGTCTTGCCTTGTCAACACTGAAAGTTCATTCCCTTAATCATTTTCAATGTAAGAGATATTCTTACCATTATATCTCTAGCAAGATCTGGGATCTCCTTTCCTATCTTTGTTGCATCCCAATAATATGAGAACCTACAACTCGGATAAAAAGAAGCGGGAACACATTCTGCCTTGCAAGCACTACAAAAAAAGGCGGGATTGGCGTGCACATAAGAGCTCGTTATGTGCACGCCTAGTGCACGCCATGTGCACGCCTGACGAGTGGGCGAGCACATGTGCTCGTTACGGTCGTGCTCGCTGATCTGAGAGTCGCCACGGGTGGTGGGCGAGCACTATGGGACGCTATGTGCTCGCCCACTCGTCGGGCGTGCACATATGTGCTCGCCGGTGTGATCGCCTTCTCTATAATCGGCGATTGAACACGGAGCACCGGGCGAGCACATGTGCTCGCCCAAACTGATTTCCAGGAAAAAAATATACAGGTTCGACAGGGTTTTGACGCCCCGTCGAACCTGTATACCCTGCCAATAAACCACTGCAGGTATCTTCCTAAGGATATATGTATTATAGCAAATCGTAGATTAAGATAACTAGCACTAAAAATTTAAAGGAACGCAATATACATGAATTCAGAAATAAACAATATAATATAAGATCTAAATATTACAAACAAGTCAACGCCAACAAAGTTCATATAAATTAAAAGATGTTCTAAAAGTTTAAAAGAAAATACAGGTACAAACCACAAAAATACTACTTCTTCTTTGATCTAAAAAATTTGGAGACTAAACCCTGCTTTGATTTCTTTTTTTCTTTCTCCTTTTCTTTGAACCTCGCATACATGCGTGCCTCTTCTTCAGGGTCGTTCTCCTCCTCCTCTTCGTGATCAGATTCAATCTCTTCAGGTTGAGATGCACGCCCTTGCGACCTATATTATATATGGAAGATATTTATCTATTAAATGCATTTTGTAGATATAGAAATTTAATTGTATTACTCATTCTATAAGAAGAATACTTACATGTACGCCGTGAACTCCTCTCGGAGCTTCGTCACCTGCTCCACCATCATCGCCATCTGTGACTCCATTGGAACTGAAGATTGGGACGTATGTGGGTGCGTATACGACGGCTGAGAGTATGCAGAATAGGAGTGACGATGTTCCTCCACATAGTATGGAGGAAGACCACCAAGCGTCTGCTTCCTATTCGCCACAACGTCCCTCTCCTCCAACACCTTATAAGTTTTTCAATTTTTAAAATAAAAGTATATATTAGAAATAAATATAGTAAGATAATATTTATCCATATATACCTGCTTCCAGATCGTTTTATCAAATGGTGGTTGCTCCCCAGTTGGATCGACACCCCATTTATCTGCAGATAGTGCCAGATAACGATCCTGAAATACAAAGTTTACCATATATATAAATATGTTATAATATATCAATTAATTTTAAATAAATTGATAGACTTACCAACAATTGTCCGGCTTCAGGAGTGGACCATTGCGACTCTCCTTCTCTCCCACTCATGTGGGACCTCGACCACCACTCCTGAAAAGAGGGTTCCCTTTCCAACCTAGCAGCCTGAAAATTTTTTCAAGATCTATTAAAACATTGCATTATTTTAAAGTAGAATCTCCAAAAAATAATTTTAAATCGTAATACCATCTCCGCTCTAATCTGATTGTGGCTTTTAGAGCCACTGGTAGACTTGATCCTTTATTTTTGGCGGTTTGTCTTTCCCGCCGAAGATCTTCGTCCAAACTCATCATCCGCAACGAATGCATCACAGAAATCGGCCCATCTGCAAGGATTACGTTATGATAATTGATTATTTTAAAAAGTGTAATAAAAATTATTTGACAAGTATAATACCTATCCTCCGTACACCATGACGGCGGGAACCTCTTCATCTCCTCAAAATTCATCTCCTCGCATCCCGTCTTCGCATGCGAGTCTCTCCTTGCCTTGAAAAATGTATCGCTCATTCTCTTTTCTGCCAAACGAATGAAGGCTCTACGATAAACCTCCTTCCCCATACCAGTGCCAAGGCGAAACCTACTCTGAAAAATAATAACAATTTATAAGATACAAAAAACTTGATCAAAAAATTCTGTATCAATTATAAGAAACATTTCTTACCAGAAACATGTCAAAAAGTCTCTCCTGCTCTGCAGCAGGGATGCGACACCACCTAAATTGCATGGAAGTCAGGTGTGTCTTTATTATGTTGGTTATCTCCTTTGCCACCCTGTTGCTGTTCAAAAAATCCCTGCATTTACCAAAAAAATTAACTTCCATACAATTTAAAAAAAATTTGGAAAATATTTAAAGATAAATTATATAAAAATTTTTACCTCCCATCAGCCGTAACCTCCAACAAAGGGTGGGACGCCGACGTCTGTCCAACTACAGTGGGTAAAGGCACGGATGTGCTCGGCCGTCCAGAAGAAGGAGAGTCAGAACCCATCGATGTCCGGGCTGGTATGGGGACCTGGACTGGGAATCCTGTAGGGGCTGCTGAGGTAGATGGCTCTCCATAGCCTCCTACGTAAAAGGGTGGCGGAGGATAACCAAGAGACTCGTAGTAAGCTATCACCCGGCGAACCTCGTCGGACTGTGAATCAGGAGCAACATCTGGGGTGGGCTGCCTACTGGAAGAAGGTGTGTCTGAAGAAGAAGGACGATTGGATCTATGTGATCCATGCGACCCACCGCGTCCAAAACCTGCCATGACTGTAATAATGATGCATTACATAGTTATTATTTAAGATTTTAGTTAATTCAATTATAATTGTATACTAATACTTACAACTAATCTTCATCACTTATTTCGGTGGGATTAAACGATATTTCTTCATTTTCTGAGTTTTCTGAAAAATCATTACTGGAGCCCGTATCATCTTGTAAGTCAACACACAAAACTTCATTATCAGCCAATCGAATCGATTCGATTACTGGGACTTCTTCCGTTAAGTCTATTCTTTCATTTGTCGGTGTAAATGCTTCATCTATATCATCTTCCTGATTACTGGAATCATTGGAGATATAACTTCGAGAATTTATCTTCACAACAGTTACTGTTTCAATGCCCTTTCTCTTCTTTGATATTTGTGGTATATAACATACTTGATCCGCTTGAGATGCTAAGACGAATGGTTCAAATCTGCGTATGAATTTCCTTTGCACCACGTCGACAATGTTATTTCTTTTATCAAGTACTACACCTCCATTGGGTTCATACCAATCACACAAGAAAAGAACTACTTTATTCAAGCCTGGTATACTATATTCCACTTCTATAATCTCCTTTAAAATTCCGTAGTAATTCAGATGATCTTCCTCATAACAAGATCCGCGAACCATCACTCCATGATTTTGAGTTGTCAAATATTTACCAGAATTTAAGGTATGAAAACGATACCCATTACTGTAACATCTGGGTATGCGTGACGAGCATAACACCTGGAAAAATCTGCTTACATCTGAAAGAGCATCGATAATATTTTTTGGTAATAATCCTCTGAAGACTAACGGTAGTAATCTTTCCATAAAAACATGGCAGTCATGACTCTTCATTCCCTTAAATGTAAACTTCTTCAGATCGACCAAATTGGAAAAATTTGATGCATATCCGTCTGGAAACTTCAATTTACTTGTCCATTCACAAACAAGCTTAACTTGATTTCTATCTAGAGTATACTTTGCTTTTGGAACTTCAACCCTTCCACTATCATGCTCCTTGATATGCAATTCTGGGCGATTACATATGAGTTGTAAATCACGACGAGACTTTACTGTATCTTTTGATCGACCGGTTACATTCATTACAGTGTAGAAGATGTTATCGAACACATTTTTCTCTATATGCATAACATCTAAGTTGTGTCGTATCAGTAACTTACTCCAATATGGTAACTCCCAAAATATACTCTTCTTAATCTAATTATGACTGTCACCGAAACCAGGAAGGTTTTTTGTTTTATCTCCATTTTCTAAGAATGATTTTTCTAATTGTTCCAAGTACGATAATATCATATCGCCTGTCTTAATTGGTGGAGGATCTGAAAGATCAATTGTATTTCTTTTGAAAGAATGTTTCTGTCTTCGATATGGATGATTACTTGGAAGAAATCGTCTGTGACAATCAAAAAAACATGGTTTCTGACCGTGTTGAAGCTGAAATGATTTAGTACTATCCATACAATATGGACAACTTTTACGTCCATGCGTACTCCATCCAGATAACATTCCATATGCTGGGAAATCATTTATCGTCCAAAGTAGAGCTACTTTCATGTTAAATGTTTGACTCTTATTAGCATCATATGTATCAACTCCATCGACCCATAACATTTTCAACTCATCGATAAGAGGACGTAAATAAACATCAATGTACTTTCCCGGATGTGTAGGTCCTGGTACCAACAACGAAAGAAACATAAACTGTCGCTTATTACATAACCATGGAGGTAGATTATATGGCGTTGTCATTACAGGCCAACAAGAGTAATCTTTACTTCTTCCATGAGGATTAAACCCATCTGTACATAAACCTATAACGCAATTCCTCTTTTCATCATTAAATGTAGGAAAAGCTGACATCAATTCTTTCCAACAATCAAATTCAGATGGATGCTCCATATATTCATCGACTTTATGTTCCGCGTGCCATGTCATGTATTTCGCCGTTTCTTTACAATAATATAGTCGTTTCAATCTCGGAGTCAGCGGGAAATAACGTAGAATCTTTCTCGATATTTTTTTTCCACTCTTAATAGCTGTCTGATATCTTGGCTCATTACATTCAGGACACCGGTCTAAATGTTGATGTTCACCGTAATATAGAATATGGTGATTTATGCATGAGTCTATTTTAATTTCTGCTAAACCCATCTTCCGCATCATCTTTTTGGTTTTGTAATAATTATCAGGTAATTCCGCATCTTCTGGTAACATCTTCTTAATAATCCTCAGCATTGCATCAAAATTACGATCGGTCATATTATATTCCATCTTCATCGATAGAAGATCCAAGACTGCAGAAAGTTTTGAATATGTCTTGCAACCCAACCATAATGGCTCTTCCGCTTTTTTCAACAGCTCGTAAAATTCTGCAGACTCTCCATATGGTTCCTCATCATCTAACAAAGTATCATTGAATTCTGGACCCGCAACATTCATAACCATATCTGCAAAGGGATTAATATTGTCAGCTTCTTCCACATCATGTCTGTTCTCGAAATTCTCACCATGTCTCCACCAAATATGATATCCTTCCATGAAACCCATTCTATACAGATGTAACTGAGTTTCATCTTTTGATCTCTTCTTCATTAGACGACATTTCTTACACGGACACAAGATAGTTCCATCTGAATCCACAATACGGGAACCTTGTGCGTAAGCAAATTGTATGAATTCCTGAACACCTCTTTGAAAAGAATCTGCTATACGCCCATCTACTACACGGTTGTACATCCATTCTCTATTGGTCATATTTATGAACCTGAATTAAATAATCTAAAATGTCAAATCTAAAATATTGAGGATATCTAAACGTATCACATTTTTGAGATAAAAGATGAGAAGAGAACTGTATTAATTATGTTATCACTTTAGCCCGTCCATAAGGATTCAAATTTACTAAAAGATGATCGTTGTCACAAGTATCTTTATTTATAACGAAAATTCGGCAGCATAACCCTGCACCTCTCCCGTATACCCCATAAATCATTCGTAATTAATTATCAAAATAATCATATTATTGATTATTTCAATAATAAATATGACTGATTTGGTATACAGAAGAGGAAGGGGTTATGAACCGAATTTCCGTAAGAAATAAAGACACTGTGACACGGATCACCTTTTAGTAAATTTGAATCCTTACGGACCCCCTTAGTCTGGGACCTCCGAACTAAGGAAAGCTAATATAAATGTAATATTTTAAGATCATTTTACGTCATACATTTGTAAGTGCTACAAATGAGACTATAAAATAATCTTAAAATATTTATTCATTTATATTAGCCGGGCATTTACGTATATTTGGCTGATTAACGATGGGGATAGGGATAAGTGTGATCCTTATTTAGTGCCTAATACAGTGCTTGGGTCACTAAAATGTAATGGGCACCTGCAAAAAAAATTCGAACCTGCATACATCAAAAACCACGACCATTGGTCTGGGATAAACATCCCAAAGTGAGTCCAATAGTGCTGTGAAAAAATAAAAAAAATATAACACAGTTAGAGGTGATCAAATCCTCTAACGTGTTGCACACGCCACCCGTTGTGCAGGGCCACACACCACCCGGTGTGGAAGGACGCACTGTGTGAAGAATTTTGTGCGATTTTCTAATAATTACTAAATCATATTTTGGACTAATTATAAACCTATGTATAAGTTAATGTGATATAATTGGTCACATTAACTAAAATTTAATGTGATAATAAATTATCACAAAATAAACAATGGTGTATATCATATCTCATATCAAAACGATATGAAATTTTAAAACTGTTATTAATGATATTGATAATATCTAGTATCTACATTATTGAAGTTGAGTAACTAAAGTTATTCACAAATTTCATAACTAATCATTTTCGAACATAATGTTTGTTGAGGCATTTTATCTACATTATTCCAAGGCATTATAAAAGTTGAGTAACTAATCTTTTCTAAGCATAACTAATCTAAACTAATCATACAAGCATTTTGTCATTTAAAATTTACAAAATTTAAACATAATTTTCGTTGAGGCATTTTATCGAACACCTACAGGGCATACAATTCTACATATTATTTAGACAACCAAATTCGAAATAACAATACAATAGTGATCTACTATTATCCTTAATGTGTAAAAGATATATAAACTAACAAAATACTACACTACATTCAACAAAAATTTTAAACCCTAATCTATCCAAACAATACAACTACGTAATGAAATCAAATAAAAAAAGAAAGGATTAAAGATTTTACTGAGTAGTAGATGTAGATCTACTCAAAACACGAAAACCACGGTCGTCGGGGTCGGGGCGGAGGGCTTGCGGGTCGCCGGAGGGGAGGATTTGGGAGGAGTTCGCGTGAGAAATGAGGAAGAAGGGCGCCGCAGTTTCTGTTATCGGGCTTGGGCGAGCACACTTAAGTGCTCGCCAGGCCGTCGCCCAGTGCTCGCCCATATATTTCCAGCCGCTAAAATTTTCCGCGCAATGAAATTCAAGTGGGCGAGCACATTGAGCGAGCACATGGGCGAGCACATGTGCTCCTCAATACTGGTAACCGCGCCTCTCCGCAAAATTCAAACCAGCGACCCTCATGGGCGAGCACATGTGCTCCTAGTGTGCTCGCCCATTACGGTGCGAGCACATGTGCACGCCAGGTGCACGCCAAGACGTGCACGCTAATCCCGCCTTTTTTTTGTAGTGAAGTCCAACTTGCATTTCCCAATTCGGTCTTTAACACCCGGGCCCACCACCCCTAAGATGATGTTGACCCGTCATTAATTGAACCAACCGTCAATAGGCTTAATACTCGCTATACGCAATCCAATATCGCCCCAATAATATGAGGACCCGATATTGGGGTCACTACGTATACGGCCTTACTCTTTCGAGAATCAAAGAACCCGATCCAATTAAATCATATATAGGATCTGTCACTTCGGACAGGTGTCTCCTATACACAACAACTGGCGACGGAATCCTTTGCCTTGACGGGAGACCATGGATGTCACTTATGTGATCCTCCATCTCATATTCAAATTGTATAATTAATTATCGTGAATCATATTCACATAATTAACTCTTCCAAGGGAAATACACTTCTATTCATAATAGAGTGTTTATTGGATATAATTAATCTAATCACATTAAATTAATCATTAATCCAATCATCAATCAACAAACATGTCTTTTACTTGAATAGTAGGTATATTCTCGAAGTACACATTATTCGAATTTTAATAATTAGAAAAATACACTTTGACCTTTTCCGGCATTATACAGTCCCTATCCGCTGTCATGGCCAGTACCGAAGAGAGTGGGACGGACCACATACGTTGCAACCCGCGACCCCAATGCTCTTCGACTAGGCACCACATCCGCCTCGGGAAAGGATAATACCAGATAGATCATCATGTACTTTGAAATGCTCATCGGTTTTTCAACCGAAATTATACCATATAATATACATCAAAACATTTTTGATTATATTATAAGGAGATTTGCTAGACAAATCACCAATCCTATTCAAGCAAGAGGGTTTTTCATGTAAATGTTGTCCTACAACTATTGTAGGATAAACTAAGGTTTTCATGAAATCAATGTTTGTTGATGAACCAATGATCAAGATCTATTATCTCATCATTGTGGTTTAGGCAAATGTCATTCAATGAAATAATTATCTCTTTAAATATTTCAAAAATATTTATCACTAATTATTCCAGAAAATTAACAATTAATTTTCATCAATATAATTGAATGACTTATCAGAAGGTTCAAGATCAAGAAAAATGTTAATTTCCAGCAGTGACCCCCAATCACTAAAATTAACATATCTTGATCAATTTAAATCCATAAAATACAAACTCAGTTTCCAAAGATTGCCTATTTGATTTATTAAAGAACCCAAGTGATAATTCACGCATTTCTAGGCGGATTAAAACCGTAATTATCTCATTAATCACGTTCAAATCCGCAGTTCCCGCAACAATGAATATAGTCATATTCAAAAAGCCATATCTTGAGCAAATAAAGTCCAAATTTAGTAAACTCAAGTCCTATGGTTTCCTTGTTTAATGGGGAACAAATTCCAATTGAAAATTTCGTGTTTAAACATTTTAAACAGTGCCGAAAAATTCAATTATACAGAGGTGCGAAAATTGAAATGCAGTAAAAATTTCGCAACTCTTTCAAGAACCAAATCGTCTAAGGTTTATGGATCATATCCAAAACCTTATTCAACCTGGCTCTGATACCACTTGAAGGATATTGAGAATCCTCAAGCGCATCACGGAAGCGTGTCGATCGCATCGTATGCAATCGGGGCAACTAGTCGCATTAGTCGCTAGATGCAGCGGAAATTAAAATTTTTAAATCTAAAGATGAAACCACATGATCACGAGAACACTTCTCGGATCGTTTCATCAAACCACCAAGTATAAGGAATACCTCTTGAAGCGTGGTTGTGATCGCGAGATCCTAAAGTAGAGATCCTCCTGTCTTAAGTCCGATCCACGAAGAACGCACTTGCAGGCGTGATGATGAGTCACGTTCCTTCCCACAATCCTCGATGAAGATCCAAGCGATGGCTCCCCCGATTTCGTCAAACGAAATCCGTCGTCTTCCTTTAGAGTAAGCAACTCCAAAGAAGATGGAGATCCATGAGTCGTCGAAAGCGAAAGCTGAGAGTCTTTCCTTTCTCAACACAAAGTGGACAGCCACTTGATGGAGAAGAGAAAGAGAGAGGGCGAGAATGAGAAAGAGAGAGAGAGAGAGAGAGAGAGAGAGAGAGAGAGTTGTAACCTTGCACAACTCATGATCATGTTCCATGGAAGGCTACCCCAGCCCTCCTTTTATATTAGTTTAGGATCCATTGGATCTCAATCCATGGACTCATAGATCCAACGGCTAGGCTTGGTCTATGTAAGATCAATGGTTATGATTGTTGTTGGTTAAAACCAACAACATTTATTTATAATTAAATTAAATATATGTTGCAACATTATCAACACATTTTTAATTTAACATAAATAAATTAGTTAAGAGATTAATCAATATAATAAAATGGAGATAATCTTTGCCTCCTAAAATTTGGGCTTTATTTCTTCTTTTTATTATATTACATTATCTCTCAATTATCACAAAAATTTCCACCAAATTAATTCCAAATTAATTTATGAATATTTCAATCATGCCATTGAAAATATGTGAATCACATTCACAACCCAAACTAATTTGTAAATTACATTTCCAATTAATTAATCAATGTGAATCCAATTCACACTATTAATTAACAAATGCTATTTACATAAATTCTCTCTCTTATATATACATATTATAAATCACATTTATAATACACATATATCATGGATAGTATTATCCACATTCTCTAATCCTTGATAATTAAATCTCATTTAATTATCTTGGATAATAATATGAATCATATTCATATTATGCTTGATCATTAAATCTCATTTAATCATCAAGTTTTTCTTGCTTGGATATGAAGTTCATCAAATGAATTATTCTTGAACCCCTTCAAGAATAATGTGCTTTCTCCGCAGATACTTGGAGATAAGGACAGGGCGATTGTATTGTTCCATGTATAGTGACTTGGATGTTGAGATCTCATCTCAAATCCAGATCTTACGGACCTCCCACAGATGCTTGATTAAATCAAGACCGTAAATCTAATTTTCTCATTGAATCTGAATCTCATTCAGACCAATGTCCAACACTTGGACTAAGATCAGATTTCTTCTCTACTGGATGGAGTCACTAAAATCCAGACCTGTTTCATCACTCCCTCGGAATGGAAGCGTCATGGATATACAATCGTTTATGATCACATCACCCTCAGGTATTCCCAATACCTGTACATCCTGCATACTGGAAGACCCATGGTCAACCCGAAGATCAAGATCAATTTTACACTGTCTTCTTCAGGGTTTGATCACTAGGTTTCTCATTTGATCATTGGGATTTGGTATCGATCATATACTTTCCAAAAGCATATATCATACCTAGGTCTTGATCATATACTTTCCAAAAGTATATATCAAACCTACAAAATTAGTCAAGCTTCCAAAGCGAGACGACCGTGCACGGAATTTGATTCTTCCCAATATCTCATGAGTGAGCTCATGTCTTCCGGTTCAGTAGTGAACCTGTATGATCCCTTTGAGAGATCGTATTACTCATATGCCCTTATATGCACACCAACGCGTCGGTGTATAGACCTTGGTTAGGTCATCAACCTATTGGTCTGCCAAATGTACATACTTAGACATATAGCAATACATCTGTCTCCGGTCAGAGGATGCGTGCCTATTCTGTGACAGCATTCAACATAGGACTTAGGTTATCTCGATCTCGTTAAGTCAACTCTTTGACCTAACTAATCTGACACCTCCGAATCTCTATTCCTATGCAGAGGACCTACATCAAGAGGTCGGTCAGATATCAACCTATGTGAGAAAGGATTGCCATCTCCTACTCAGGCTGGAGATCACATCTTAACAATCATTTGACGGTGCTTGATGAGTCCTCAATCTAACTCTTTAGATATTCATCCAAGCACCAGCCTCTATGATTCAATAATTGAATCAACAGCTGTATGATCATTAAGATAGCCATGGTACATAACCCTAATTGTACAGAGGGACCTATTATGCAAATTATTTATTCTTCATTTCAGATCAGGGAATGATATTTGCAATAACATTTATTGCATAATGGCTCGTCGTGGGCTCACATGTCCAACACAGATTACTTCTCCACTGAGAGGAGTACTAAAATCTAGACTCGTTTCATCACTCCCTAGGAATGGAAGCGTCAAGGTTATATAATCGTTTGTGATCAAATCACCCTCAGGTATTCTCAATACTTGTACATCATGCATATTGGAAGACCAAGAATAAACCCGAAGTATTAGATCTCTTTTCACTATCTACTTCAGGGTTTTATCTTCATTTGATCATTGGGAGTCGATATCGATCATATACTTTCCAAAAGCATATACCATACCTAAGTCTTGATCATATAATTTCCAAAAGTATTTATCAAACCTACAAATTCCGTCAAGCTTCCAAAGCAAGATGACCATGCACCGAATTTGATTCTTCCAATTTCTCATGAGTGAGCTCATGTATTCCAGTTCAGTAATGAACCCTGTATGATCCCTTTGAGAGATCGTATTACTCATATACCCTTGCATGCACAACATCACGTCGGTGTATAGACCTTGATTAGGTCATCAACTTATTGGTCTGCCAAATGCACATACTTAGACATATAGTAACACATATATCTCCAGTCAGAGGATGCGTACCTATATCGTGATAGAATACGACATAGGACTTTGGATATATCGATCTCGTTAACTCAACACTTTGACCTAACTTATCTCATACCTCCGAATCTCTATTCCTATGAAGAGGACTTGCATCAAAAGGTCGATTAGATATTAGCCTTCAGAGAAAGATTGACATATCCTTCTCAGGCTGGAGATCATCTCTTAATAATCATTCGACGGTGCTTGATGAGTCCTCAATCTAACTCTTTAGATATTCATCCAAGCACCGACCTCTATATTTCAATCATTGAATTAATAGTTGCATGATCATTAATATGGTCATGGTACATAACCCTACTTGTACTAAGGGACCTATTATGCAAATTAATTATTCTTCATTTCAGATCAGGGAATGATATTTGCAATAACATTTATTGCATAATGGCTCGTCATGGGCTCGCGTGTCCAACAATCTCCCACTAGCCCAAAGAGCCATTAATGGGCTAATCATTTAAACCCGCACTCATGTGATAATCATAAGCGATTTAGAAAAATAGCTAGGTAAACTGATCAGTCACTCTGTTCCCGTGAGATTATGCCAAGTCCTTTTACGTCACTTGCATATCTCCAGTAACAGTGCTCGCATCTTATGAGAATGTTGTATCTTATGCAACCAATACTCAATCTTGTTAGTTATGGTGTCCTTGACACTACAGCTTAATAATTATCATAACCAGTATTTCCATAATCCTTATCAGAATACCCTTATTCCCAGAGATCTCTTTCTCCAAAGGTATCCACAGTTAAGACCCTTTAGATCATCATCTATAAAGTCTTAATTTCTTAACACTGAGACTTAGAGATCACTATGTCTAAAGTCTTGTCATCTTTGAAGATATTGTTATTATTGTAATCAAGTGTTTTATCTCCATAGTAGGATTAGTAATAGTTTACTACTCCCACTGCATGGTGACATCTGCTTTTGCACACATCTAGCATACACTCAGCTTCTCGTAATTGATGCATAAGGGCAATAAGTTTTAGCATTCACTTCCTCAGCCCTTTGAGGTGCTATCCCTTTAGATAGGTCAATACCATATCTTAAGGGAAGGAAGCATTCCTTGGGATTTTCCAAGAATGGAACATGCCCAAGTTGTATCACTAATGTAACACTCCTAATACCTTCTTCTCTTTGCTTCTGAACACCTTCAGAACTAAGATCCAAGAGGCATCCTTGAGATCATACCTTAATTTATAGAACGACAAGATTATAAAACAAGTATTATTGTCCTTATATCATTTTAAATTTATTAGGATATTATCTACACTTAGCACGATGAACACAATGGCACTCCCACTAAGCTTCACATGGTACACCAAGATTCTATCTGAAATCATAACATTTATAATTTCATCAAATCTTATGTTCCAACTAAAAGAAGCTTACTTGAGTTCATAGATGGATTTATTTAGCTTGCACACCTTAATTTCCTCAACCATGAAGCCCTGGGCTACTTCATGTGTATATCATTAGAGAGGTATTCATAGAGGAGTTGCAATACTGACTTTCATCTTGTAGATAACACAGTCAAGTTGTGCGCCCATAACTAGCAATAATATGATGACTTTAAGCATGGTCACCAGAAAGAAAGTCCCATCGCAAGCGATGTCTTTTTTTTCTTATGTGTAGCCCATGTCTACAAACCGTGCTTTGAAGGTCTCTATCTTCTCATAGGGTTCCCTCTTTCTCTTGAAGATCCATTTACACCTTAATGGGTCTAACCCTTATTGGTGGATCCTTGAGGGTCCATATAAAACACTTGTATATGAAGTCTACCTTAGACTTTTATTGCTAACATCTATCTTTCCATGTCATGATCCTCAAGAGCTTCATCACATGAAGTTCAATCATTATCAGACTTAACTGACACATGGAATACATCCTCAAACTTATTTGAAGAAGTATTAGTGTTTCATCTTTAATTATTCTTTTAGTTTTCGATTTCCAGAGCCTCATTATATTTTTAATATTAAATGAGTTCCTTTACTTCATTTTCATCTTGATTCTCAAGAGAGTCATCCTTTAAGAATCACATTCTCAAATATGAGATCTTTCAAGAATCTCAAGGTCACAAAGTAGGCATCCAATACCATCCTTTATTTTCCTAAAGGAGTAGTACTCTCCAGTGCCATATTCCATCTCACTTGCATGGAACCTTGTTAAGGATATATATTGTAGTTTCTACTACAAATATGTCCCTGGAAACTAAGGGATAATTATGCTAAAATTCATCATTGATATGATCATTTCACACACAATCCAATTATATCGACTTATAACTTTATTGAGTTAATGTGTATCAGGAGGAGTGAGATAAGACATATCTCTATAATGCATTCCATGAATTCATCTAATAGGTACATGCTACCTAGGTTAGATCAAATTCATTTTATCTTCCTTCAAACTTTGGTCCTAAACCAAAATTCTGAAATCTTTGAACATTTCAAATGTTTCTTAGGTGAAGAGAAGAAATCTCATATCATACATAATCATCAATAGATATCACATATCCATAATGTTTATTGCGATATAGATGATTCACATACATCAATATGTATGAGATCATGAATACCTTGACATCTTACACCATTCCCAAGAGAAAGGTGTATTAGACATTCTTCAAATACAATATTCACAAGTATGTAAGATTTGAAATTTTAGACATTCTAAAGTTTCATATCTTACTAGTCTATTGATCTCATCAACAGACATATGTCCAAAACTTGATGCCAGGTCATTGTCAAATGATCTTCATCATCCTATTGATCTTTTAAAGGTTTAGTTTTCTGTATTAGAAATCATAATGAACCATTCATTAATTTTCTAATTTAGTAGAGTCCACTAGATGTTAAATTACTATCTGAAATATATCCATCATAACTATTTATGATAGGTTTATTCAAGAATTCATGTTTATTTCCAACATTTAGAAATAAACAATGAGTGCATTCTAACATCTAGGTCACAGAGACATTCTCTAAGACTAAGGGCTCCCACTGAAAATATGAAGTCTCTTGATCCAATGGAAATTGTTGCAACAATTACATCAATTACAACATGGATGACAATTAAACCTTAAGATCAAATTTTTAATCTTCTAATACATATGCAACCAATGGCAAGTGTCATTAGAAGATTGAGATACAATTACAGACTTTATCTTATCAAATAAGAAATTCAATTTCAATGATTATATGTGGATTATTCCGATGCACTATCTGAGTCCTTCTCTAATGATTCTAGATAGATTTGATAGTCATACTATCAACGCATCAACTTAATACAGTATTGGCATTCATCCAACTCTTTGGATGTCATATGGAAGTCACAAAAGTACAGTAAACTCTTTGACTTTCCTTCTCACATGGGTCCAACCCACGCTTCCATTGTGTTCCCTTCATTTATAAACAACCATTGCTTAATACAACGGATCTCTTATGTTGAACTCAAAAAATTTCAAAATAAGAGCACTTCAACATTTATGTATGCTTAATTTAATTCATACCATATGAATATTATGGAGCTTCATGAATGATTAGAGTATAGAAAGTAGAATGATGACACTCTATATAAATCCTAACTCTTAAAACATTGGTTCAGGTAGGTATTCAAACATTTTAAATGCATCATCTCTTATAGAGCCACCATTCTGCATGATGCAGAAAACCATGTCATTCATGATTAAATGTCAAGAGCATATATGTATGCCAAAATATCTTCTTAGATTTTATAAGGATTAATTGACAATTACGATCATCATCGACATGTCACTTCCAAAGTACATCTGATGAGAGATCAAGACTATAGAGACATACAAACCCTAGGGTTGTAGATTTATTGACTATGTAATTGTCATTCCTCATTATTATGAGGAAACTTGCACATTGCAACACATACATTATATGTCCAACTGCAAGTACAATATCTTGATCATGGATCCAATCCATGATACTTATGGGTTATTATTGAGTATAGAATTGAGTGGGTTTAATGAAGAATTATCTAAAATAAGAAATTTGCATAAGTGTATATATTACAGATACATATTTTACTTTGATTTAGGAATTTTATATCAAAGTTGTCTTGCCTTGTAAACACTGAAAGTTCATTCCCTTAATCACTTTCAATGTAAGAGATATACTTACCATTATATCTCAACAAGATCTGGGATCTCCTTCCTTATCTTTGTTACATCCCAATAATATAAGAACTTGTAACCGAATAAAAAGAAGCGGGAACACATTCTGCCTTGCAAGTCCAACTTGCATTACCAATTTGGTCTTTAACACCCGAGCCCACCACCCCTAAGGTGATGTTGACTCATCATTAATTGAACCAACCGTCAACAGGAATACAACTCACTACGCACAATCTAATATGGCCCCAATAATATGAGGACTCCATATTGGGGTCACTACGCATACGTCCTTACTCTTTCGAGAAGTAAATAGCCCGATCCAAATGACTTGTATGCATGAGTTTTCACTTCAGACAGGTGTCTTCGACATACAATCTCTAGCGACGGAACCCTTTGCCTTGACAGGAGAACATGGATGTCACTCATGTGATCCTCCATATCATATTCAAATTCTAATTAATCAATATGAATCATATTCATTATGATCAATTATTCCAAGGAAAATAACAACTATATTAAAAAATAGAGTGTTTAATTTTAATTGGATTCCAATTAATATCATCATATTAAATTAATGATCCAATTAATGTCTAGCAAACATTCTTTATTATTACTTGAATTATGATATTATCTCAAATACGTATTATTTCGATTTTTAATAATTAAAATACATCATGATTTCTTAAGCATTATACCAACCCTACTCAGTGTCATGGCCAGTACTGACGGGAGTGGGACAGACCGCACACGGTGCAACCTGCTACCCCAACGCTCCCCGACTAGACACCATATCCGCCTCGGGAAAGGATAATGTAAAATAGATCACTTGCACTTGAGATTATCGTTAGTTTTTCAACCGAAATTACACCATATAATAATAATAATCAAAACTATTTTTATTTGCATTATAATGAGATTTGCTAAACAAATCGCAAATCCTATTCAAGCAACATATTTGTTGGAATGTAGATCATGTAGATCATGTAACCAATTTGTGATCTAGATCAAATCTAATCAATTGTTGGTTAAGGAAATGTCATTTAAGGAAATAATTATATTAAAATATTTAACAATTATTTATCCATATTTATTCCAGGAAATTAAATCATTTAATTTCACTAATTTCTTAAATGGCAATCACTTAGTTCTTGATTAGGAAAGTAATTCCATCAGTGACCCTCACTTTAAATCCAATTTAAGAAAAATAAGTTCCTAAATTTTGATAATTTGATTTACAATAGAATCTAAGTGATTTTCATGCATTTCTAGGCGTCTCAAATCAGTAATTAACTCCTTAGTTACGTCATGATCCGCAGTCCCCGAAACAGTGGATACAAGCTCACTAATTTGACCATAACTAGAGCAAATGGATTCAAAATCACACAAAATCAGATCCTACGGTTTCCTTATTTAATGGGGAATAAAACTAAGTTTTATTTTCGTGTTTAAACAATTTAAACGGGGCCGAAAATATGTATTAAAAAGATATGTGAAAAAGAAATGCGACAAAACTTTTGCAAACCCTAATGAATCCAAGTCATCCTTGGTTTATGGATCGCATCCAAACCATCAACCTCGCTCTGATACCACTTGAAGGATATGGTTAGATCCTTAAGTGCATCACATAAGAGTGAGGATTTCTCATATGCGATCGGGTGCAACTAGTCGTACTAGTTGCTCGAGGCAGCGGAAATCAAACTTTTTTTCATGTGATGAAATCACATGATCCAAGAACACTTCTCAGATCATTACATATAAAACACAAACAAGTAATAGACTTACCTCTAGAAGCGTGTTTGCGATCGAGTCTATAAACGAAGAGACCTCCTATCTCAAGTCCGATACGACGGAGGAGACACTTATGAGCATGTTGATGAAACACGTGCTCCTCGCAATCCATGTTGATGATCCAAGCAACGGATCTCCTGATCTAGACACACGAGATCCGACATCTTCTTCACGAGCGAGGTGCACCAAAGGAGATGGAGATCCATGAGCAAACGATCGGGCATCATAACGAGGATGTTGCGACGAAAGACTCTCTCTAAGACATGCATGGTGGTTGGCCATAGGAGAGAGAGGAAGAGAGGGAGTGTAGAGAGAGAGCCTTGTGTTTGTCATTAGCATTTGAAGAGCAAGGGATGCCCTTCTATTTATAATATTTTGGGATCCATGGATCTCAATCCATGGGCAACACAAATCCAATAGCTCACATTGATTTGTGTTTCTTTTATAGGCCATGATCTTGTTGTTAAAAACATAACAATAATTAATTTAATAAAATCAAATGTATACTCAATATAATTCTCTTTACATTAAATCAATCTCTATTCGAGAAACAGGAAGGAGGCAAGCCTCCATCTATAAGAGGAGTGGACGGCTACCATATTCCATGGTGGAATTGTAGTCGTCCACCCTCTATATGAGGAAGTGGCTTTCCTTTCCTTATTACATGAGAGTACATTATCTCATGATTCTCTCCAATATTTGCAATAACTTTTGTTGCAAATTATTTCACAAAAATAAATCCAATTTACTTTGTGCACATTGCAATCATGCCATTGAAAATTTGTGAATCATATTCACAACCCAAAATAAAATGTTAATTACATTTTCAATATAATGTCCAATGTGAATCCAATTCACATCAACATTTAATTAACAAATGTAAAACACAAATAATTCTCTCGTATCTATTATAAATCACATTTGTAGTATATATAATTAATATGGATAGTGCTATCCACATTGTTCATATCCATGGTAATTAAATCACATTTGATCATCTTGGATCTCTTATTCTCATCTACCCAAATAATATGAATCACATTCACAATATTCACATCGTTGATAGTTAAATCACATTTAATTATCTAAGATAACTCTCTTTATAATATGAATCAGATTCATATTTCTCATGATAATTCAATCACATTCAATTCTCAATTTTCTCGTTGCTCGGATACATAATATCAACAATGAAATTATCCTGAACCCTTTCAAGGATAATGTGCTTTCTCCGCAGATACTTGGAGTTAAGGACAGGGCGATTGTATTGTTCCACATATAGTGACTTGTATGTTGAGATCATATCTTAAGTCCACATCTCGGGCCTCCCATAGATGCTTGATTAAATCAAGACCGCAAATCTAATCTTCTCATTGCATTTGAATCACATTCAGATCAATGTCCAACATTTGGACTAAGATCAGATTACTTCTCTACTGAGAGGAGTCACTAAATTCCAGACCCGTTTCATCACTATCTAGGAATGGAAGCGTCATGGTTATAAAATCATTTATGATCACATCACCCTCAGGTATTCCCAATACATGTACGTCATGTATACTGGAAGAACAAGAATAAACCCGAAGTATTAGAGCTCTTTTCACTGTCTACTTCCGGGTTTTATATTCATTTGATCATTGGGAGTCAGTATCGATCATATAATTTCCAAAAGCATATATATCATTCCTAGGTCTTGATCATATACTTTCCAAAAGTATATATCAAACCTACAAATTCAGTCAATCTTCTAAAGCGAGACGACTGTGCATGGAATTTGATTCTTCCCAATATCTCATGAGTTAGCTCATGTCTTCCTGTTTAGTAATGAACCTGTATGATCCCTTTGAGAGATCATATTACTTGTATGCCCTTGCATGAACACTAGCATGTTGGTGTATAGACCTTGATTAGGTCATCAATCTATTGGTCCGCCAAATGTAAATTCTTAGACATATAGTAACACATCTGTCTCCGGTCAGAGGGATGCGTGCCAATATCGTGATAGCATACAATATAGGACTTTAGTTATCTCGATCTCGTTAAGTCAACACTTTGACCTAACTTATCTAATACCTCCGAATATCTATTCTTATGCAGAGGACCTTCATCAAGAGCTCGGTTAGATATCAACCTTCTGAGAAAGATTGTCATCTCCTTCTCAGGTTGGAGATCCTCTCTTAATAATCATTTGACGGTGCTCGATGAGTCATCAATCTAACTCTTTAGATATGCATCCAGGCACCATCCTCTATAATTCAATTATTGAATTAACAGTTGTATGATCATTAAGATGGCCATGGTACATAACCCTAATTGTACTAAGGGACCTATTATGCAAATTAATTATTCTTTATTTCAGATCAGGGAATGATATTTTGCAATAACATTTATTACATAATGGCTTGCCGTGAGCTCGCATGCCCAACAAAACTGACATTTTCATATTCTTCTTCCTCGAATTCAACCCAAATACATTTACCTGGATAAATAACATAATGTATATGATATAGGAGAGAGAAAAGGTTGTTTCTTCTAATTTTTCTCTCTCTCTCTCTCTCTCCTATTTTGTTGATTTTTGTTTGATCAATTGGATTTTATCTTTATGGTTCTCTACACTTGCATCATTTATAGTTGCAGGCAAAACCAAATTATCAAAATGGTGTGTTGCTGGGGAGGCATTATTTTTATATCGATTTTTGACCTAATTTTGAAATTTTACGATATTCTTGGTTTTACAGTTATTTAGTCTTTTTCGATTTTCATGTAGCTTTTTCTTTGCAGCTTTTTCTCAATTTTTACAGCTTTTGTTTATGACTTTTTACATGTTTCCTCAGAAGTCAACACACTTTTTGCATAATTCTTACAGGGCCTACAGGTTCAGCCGGCTTCCTCGGAAGTCAACGCAGTTGAAAGTGCAGAGACTAGTTCTTTCTCTCACAGATCGATTGCAGAGGGGGCAGAAATAGTTAGATTTTCCCTTTTCTTGTAATATTCTTGTAAAAAATATAATAAGGGCAATTGCTCATTTTTTTTGTATTGGTAGGAAGAGGCCCCGTAAGGGCATCCCGACTTGTACCTCTCCTCCACTTTTCTCGAGGTCTGTTTAACCATGTTTCGTGCACTTAGAAGAGCATGACACCCACCACGGTTTTCTAGCATTGATAGTTTTCTATGGCTTTTCACGAGGTTAGGTGCTTGCTTAGGTGTTTTCCACGTTCCGATTTTTCTCTCTCTACTTGTGTCTTCGTAGTTAGTTCTAGGACTCGCAACCTAGGTGCTTACTTATGTATGATCAATAAAAAAATCATTAGACGTTTAATTGAAAAAATCCAAAAAAAAGAGAACAAAAATAAAATTGGGACTACTTTAAATATCTTACCCTAAAAGAAACATTAGAATCATTTGCTTTGGGAGAGTAATCTCGCACTTCAACTGTAGGTACATTTCTAGATGTTGTGAGTGAGAGACAACACTTAAGGCTAGAACCAAAGTCCGTGTTTCCTTCAAGATACTACTAGTCCATACACTTGATCACTGTTCCTACGTGGGTATGCTCGAGTAGCCAAAAATGGTCCGGGTTTACTTAGTAAAGCGAGGGGTTTATAGGACACGTAACGGGTGGCCGGAAACAGTCTGTACTTACTCCCATACTGGTTGAGAACAAGTGGTTTTCTATAAGGGCTCGAGATAGTGTTGCAGGTAAATTCGGAGCACCTATCAGCTCGTGATAATTTGTGAAAGTACTTGTATGCCAAAATAATCCTAAAACCTACAAGATAAACGACCGAACTATTACGGTCATCATCGGGTTGTGTTGGTGAATACGGGGTTTGCTTTGTGTTTTCCTGTGAGGCAAGAGTTACCACGTATTATATGCCTTCTCCCTTTCTTTGGATTTGACATCGTATTCTTCTGATTATTCTCTTTACATCGGAGATGGCAGTTCGATGGCTATTTCGCTCAGACACTGTGAGCCCTAGATCTTTCACCGTTCATCGTGCTTCTTCACAGACTCAGGATGACCCTCTTCCCGAGTCGGTCCCATCTGATCCTGAGGAGATTCAGACCCAGACTCCCTCACTCCCAGCCAATATTTTGTGGCAGACCCCCACCTCATTTTATTGTCATTTTCTCTAGCCGATTTTTCATCGAGTTCTTACTAGAAGTTTTCCTTCCCAGAAGATTTGAGGCAAATGGCTCATAGGAAGGGACCAGTAGAGGAGCTACTAGCTGAGGAACACCATGTTTATGGAAGACCAGATCCAGCCATAGATATCACTGTTAACAATGTGAGCCCAGGGCAAACCATTCCCGCAATAAATGTTACTGTAATAAGTGATTTATCAATAAAAGTTATTGATTATTTTTCACTCCCTTACTGAGATTGAATGATTGAATGCACTATAAGTTCCCTCTGTACAATAAGGGTTATGTACCATGACCAACTTGATGATCGTACAGCTATTGATTCATTGATTGAACCATAGGGGCTGATGCTTGGATGAATATCTAAGGAGTTAGATAGAGGACTCATCAAGCATCATCAAATGATTGTTAAGTGATGATCTCTAGCCTGAGTAGGAGATGGCAATCCTTTCTCATCTGGCTAATATCTGACTGACCTCTTGATGTAGGTCCTTTGCATGGGAATAGTGATTCGGAGGTGTCAGATTGGTTGAGTCAATGAGTTGACTTAACGAGATCGAGATAACCAAAGACCTATGTTGAATGCTGTCACAACATAGGCATGCATCCTTTGACCAGAGACAGATATGTTGCTATATGTCTGAGTGTGTACATTTGGGAATACCTGAGGGTAATGTGATCATAAACGATTGTATAACCATGACGCTTCCATTCCGAGCGAGTGATGAAACAGGTTTGGATTTTAGTGACTCCTCTCAGTAGAGAAGTGACCTAATCTTAGTCCGTGAATTGGACATTGATCTGAATGAGATTCAGATACAATGAGAAGATTAGTTTTACGGTTTTGATTTAATCAAGCATCTATGAGAGGTCCATGAGATCTGGATTTGAGATGTGATCTCAATATCCAAGTTACTATGCGTGGAACAATACAATCTCCATGTCCTTATCTCCAAGTATCTGTAGAGAAATCACATTATTCTTGAAAGGGTTCAAGAATAATTCCATAGATCTAAGCATTAAATAATTGACGATTAAATGTGATTTAATTATCTTGATGTGTGTGGAAATTATCCAATATAACTAAATGTGATTTAATTATTATGGATAAGAATAATATGGATAGCAATATCCAATTATTCATAATATATTATAAATGTGATTTATAATGTATTAGAGAGAGCTAATTATAATTTACATTAGTTGATTAATTATTAATGTGTATTGGATACACATTGTGTAATTAATTGAAAATGTAAATAATATTTTGTTTTGGGTTGTGAATGTGATTCACAAATTTCCAATGGCAAGTTTGCAATATTCTCAAAATTAATTATGAATTATTTTTGAAGAATAAGTCACAACAAAAGTTGTTGGATTAAATAAAGGAGATTTCCATGGAGATATGCAATCTCATGAAATCTCATGAGATTGCTCCCACTTGCAATCAAGTGGACAACCACCATAACCAATATGGAAATTGGTGGCCATCCACCATGGTTCATGGGGATGCAATCTCCATGTTGGTAATCTCCCTTTATTTGATTGGTTTAATTTAGGATTGATTTATATTTGATCTAAATTAAACTAATAGTTGTTGGTTTTTACCAACAACAATCTTGACCATTGGATTAAACATAAATCAATCTCATCCATTGATTTTATGTGTCCCATGGATCGAGATCCATGGATCCCAAAACCCTATAAATAGAGAGGAATACCATGCTCTCTAATGCTATGATTTTGAAGCACATCTCTCTTCTCTCTTTTATTCCACACGTCAACTCTCTCTCCCTCTCCTTGGTGGTCGTCCACCAAACCCTAGAGGAGAAAGTCGTCGACGCCTTCGCCACCGCACTACCGCTTCGACGTTCTTCGATTCTTCATCTTCTTGGAGTTCTACGCTCACAAAGAAGATGTTCGATCTCGTATGATGAAATAAGGAGTTCACCGCGCTTGGATCATCTTGTTGGATTGCGAGGATCACGCGGTTCATCCACGCCCTCGCAAGCATCTTCTCCGACAATCGGACTTGAGACAGGAGGTCTCTTTTTGTAGAGACTCAATCAACCATGCTTCAAGATGTATTCCTTTATACTTGATGTGGTTCTAGATGAAACGATCCAAGAATTGTTCTTGGATCATGTGGTTTCATCTCATGAAAATTTTTTAAATTTCGCTGCATAGAACAACTAGTACGACTAGTCAATCTACATCGTATTCGATATGATGCTCATGCTTCTGTGATGCACTTGAGGATGATACCATATCCTTCAAGTGATATTAGAGCCTTAGATCGAAGGTTTGGGATACAATATGTAAACCTAGGACGACTTGGGTTCGTTAAGGTCGCGAAAATTTTTGTCGCATTTGATTTTCACACATCTGTTTAGTGAATAAATTCGGCCCTGTTTAAAATGTTTAAACACTAATTAATCAGTTGGATTTTGTTCTCCATTAAATAAGGAAACCAAAAGTTCCGAGTTTACGTAATTTGGATTCCGTTTGCTCGAGATATGATTGTTTTAATGAACATGTATTCACTGTTGCGGGAACTACGAATCTTAACATGATTAATGAGTTAATTACTGTTTTGATCCGTCTCAAAATACATGAAATATCACCTAGGTTCTGCTATAAATCAAATTAGCAATCTTTGAAAATAGGTTTTGTCTAATTTGGATTTGAATAGATTAAGATATGTTAATTTTAGTAAGTAGGGTCACTGCTGAAATTACATTTCTAATCAAGAACCATGTGATTGTCAATTAATGAAATTAATTGTTAATTTCGAGAAATAATTATGGAAAATATTTGATAAATATTGGAAGATGATTATTTCCTTAATTGACTTGGCCTTAACCAATAAATTGATTATATTTGATTTAGATCATAATTGGAAACACAATCATCAAACTCCTTACTTGAATAGGATTGAGAATTTGTCTAGCAAATTTCCTTATAATAAAAAATGTTTTGATTATTACTATATGGTACAATTTCGGTTGAAGAACCGATGATCATCTCAAGTAAAAATTGATCTATTTGGCATTATCCTTTCCTGAGGTGGATATGGTGTCTAGTCGGAAAGCATTGGGGTAGCGGGTTGCACCGGATGTGGTCCGTCTCACTTTCATCGGTGGTGGCCATGACATTGGGTAGGGACTCGATAATGCCGGAGAAATCAAGATGTATTTTCTAATTATTAAAATTCGAATTAATAAGTACTTTGAGATAATACCATATATGTATTCAAGTAAAAACGATCAAGTTTGTTGATTGACTTGGATTGATAATTAATTTAATATGATTGAATTAATTATATCCAATTAAAACACTCTATTATGAATAGATGTGTATTTCCCTTGGAAGAATTAATTATATGAATATGATTCATGATAATTAATTTAAATTTGACTATGAGGTGGAGGATCACATAAGTGACATCCATGGTCTCCCGTCAAGGCGAAGGGTTCCGTTGCCAGATATTGTATGTAGGAGACGCATGTCCGAAGTGACAGCTCCTGCATGCGATCCATTTAGATCGAGCTCGTCGCTTCTCGAAAGAGTAAGGACGTATGCGTAGTGACCCCAATATCGGGTCCTCATATTATTGGGTCGATATTGGATTGCGCATAGTGAGTTGTATTCCTATTGACGATTGGTTCAATTAATAACGGGTCAGCATCACCTTAGGGGTGGTGGGCCCGGGTATTAAAGATCGAATTGGTAAATGCAAGTTGGACTTGCAAGGCGGAATGTGTTCCTGCTTCTCTTTATTGGAGTCATAGGTTCTCATATTATTGGGATATGACAAAGATAAGGAGGAGATCACAGTTCTTGCTTGAGATATAACGGTAAGTATATCTCTTACTTTGAAAGTGATTAAGGGAATAAACTTTCAAGATTGACAGAGCAAGAACAATTTGATTTAAAATGCCTTAATCAAATATCATAAATATGAATATATGATTATATATATTCTAATATAGTACATTCTTAATTTCAGAAAATGAAGTCCATGAACCCACTAAGCAGGCTTCTGGAGGTCAACCAGTTGACCGTTCCAAATTACTCGGATTGGATCCGTCATTTGGAGCTTGTTCTCTCGACTGTGCGCATAAGTTATGTGCTCACAGAATACAAGCATGAAATTCCTAAAACAAAGGAAGAATAGGCATACAATGACAAGTATGATGAGGATCATATCTTGGCTAGATGCTATATCCTGGATTCTCTCTCCAATGTTCTTCAGAAGCAACATGTGGAGATGAGCACATCCTAGGAAATTATGCAGAATCTGAAGGATATGTTTGGTGACATTAACCGCACCCAGCGTTACAACAGTATGAAAGAACTCGTTCGCTGCAAGATGCAGGAAGGAACTTCGGTTCGAGAGCATGTACTCAAAATGTTTGGGTACTTGTCTAAACTGGAGACTCTTGGGGCAAATATGGACGCAAACATGCAAGCTGATTTTGTTCCGCTATCTTTGCCCGAGTCTTTAAATAATTTTGTGGTTTCATTCCACATGAACAAGTTGTACTTGTCGAACGTTGGACTTCTTGCTGCATTAAAGTTTGCAGAAGACGTAATGAAGAAAGATGGTCCCACTGGCAGTGCAATGGTTGCACAGGTCAGAGGGAAGCGCGGTCGAAAGCAAGGTTCTCGGAAGGGCCTGGCCCAGAAGAGAAAGAAAAAGAGTCAAGGTGTTGGCTCATCTTCCAATGCATCCACACTGATAGCGTCGAAGATATCCGACGTCTGTTACCACTGCAAAAAGTCGGGACACTGGAGGTATAACTTCCCGGAATACCTGAAGTCGGTAGACAAAGGTAAAGACCCAGCATGTATGAAATCTACTTTCATCATTGAAACTAGTTTTCTCGTTGGACGAGAAGGAAGTTGGGCTGTAGATTCCGGTGCTTCTGTTCATGTATGCAATGTGTTGCATTTGTTTCAAGAAACTAGGAATCTAGAGGAAGGGGAGATAGTCATCCAGATGGGATCTGATGCAAGTGTTGCAGCAGTCATCGTCGGGACCTATCGACTATCATTATCTAGTGGTGGAGTCTTAGTACTTAAAGAGTGTCTTTATGTACCTGAAGTCATAAGGACTTTAATATATGTATCTAAGCTAGTTATAAGTGGATATTCATTCCTTTTCTGTAATAAATTAGTCATAAATCATTATGATAAATATATTACAGATGGTATTTTGACTTCTGGTGGACTATATGAATTGTGCATTGATGAGAAAGTCATGAATGTTACAACCACTAATAAAAACCCTAAAAGATCCAGGGAGAATAAAAATCATTCGAATATGATTTGGCATCAAAGGCTTGGTCAATTGTCTGTTGATAGGATCAACAGATTGATAAAGTATGGACCTTTAGATTTTATACAGGTTCAATCTCTGCCTACCTGTGGACATTGTATCCGAGGCAAAACGACTAGGATACCTTTCCGTAACAAGGTTACAAAATGCGAAGGTTTTATTGACCTAATATATACCGATATATCTGGTCCTTCATTACCGCGACTCGAAATGGATATCAATATTATTTGACGTTTATTGATGACCATTCGTGATACGGGTTTGTCTTCCTATTATGTCATAAATATGAAACCTTTGAAAAGTTCAAAGAGTTCAAGATTTTGCTTGAGAACCAAACCGATAGGAAGATTAAACAGATTCGATCTGATCAAGGTGGCGAGTACCTCTCAGATGAATTTAAGGAATATCTTAAAGAGAATGGAATTGTCTCTAATCTCACTCCTCGTGGAACTCCTCAACTTAATGGTGTTGCTGAAAGACGCAACAGGACCATCATGGATATGGTTCGTTTAATGATGAGCAAAGCACATTCACCTCTTAGTTTTTGGGGATATGCAGTAGAGACTGCAATATATATCCTGAATAAGATTCCTCGAAAATCTGTGCCTAAGACTCCTCATGAGCTCTGGTATGGAACCAGACCTAGTGTTAATCACTTGAGGGTTTGGGGTTGCTTGGTTAATGCTAAAAACGTGGATTCAAGTAAGCTAGAATCTTGCACTAGTGAGTGTTACTTCATTGGGTATGTTAAAGATGGTATTGGATACCAACTCTATGACCCTGAGACCCAAAAGTTTTTGTCTCTAGAGATGTGAAATTTCTGGAGGATGATTTTCTTAAAGGTCTGGACAAAAATGAAGTAGAGGAACTCATTGAATCCCCTGAGGATTATGAGCTTCCTAGATCAGAAACTGAAGAGATAAATAAAGATGAAACACCCATACCTCTTCGAAGGAGTTCGAGGGCGGCTGCACCACCTGAAAGGTATGGATTCCATGTGTCAAGTGAGACTGACAATGATTCTTCTTCATTTGATGAAGCACTCGCGGACCATGACATGGATAGATGGATGCTAGCAATGAAGTCAGAAATTGACTCCATGCATAAAAATGGTGTATGGACCCTGGAGGATCCACCTAAAGGGGTAAAACCCATTGGGTGTAAATGGAACTTCAAGAGAAAAAGGGTCCTGATGGGAAAGTAGATATTTTCAAGGCACGACTCGTAGCCAAGGGCTACACACAGAGAGAAGGCATCGACTTCGATGAGACATTCTCTCCTGTGGCTATGCTTAAATCCATTAGGACATTGCTAGATATAGCTGCATGTCTTGACTACGACATCTGGCAGATGGACATCAAGATGGCTTTCCTCAATGGATACCTCGAGGAGGATATCTACATGGAGCAGCCCCAGGCTTCATAACTGAGGATGGCAAAGTATGCAAGATGAAGAAATCCATCTATGGGATCAAGCAATCTTCTCGTAGCTGGAACATCAGATTTGACGAAAACATAAAGAGTTATGATTTTGTGCAAAATCCTGATGAACCTTGAGTGTACAAGAAACTTAGTGGGAGCGCCGTTGTGTTCATCGTGCTTTACGTAGATGACATCCTTATCATTGGAAATGATATAGGGTTGATGACCAGTGTGAAGATTTGGTTATCCCATACCTTTGAGATGAAAGATCTTGGAGAAGCCTCTTACATCTTAGGCTTGAAGTTGTTCAGAAACTGAGAAAAGAGAATTTTGGGATTGTCACAACATGGATATATTAAGAAGATTCTTGAACGATTCCGTATGGATAGTTCCAAGAAAAGATTCCTACCCTTAAGACATGGTATCCACCTGTCTAAAAGGATGGCTCCTCAAACTGTTGAGGAAAAGAAAACATGGCTGAATGTCCTTATGCATCAGCTGTAGGAAGCTTAATGTATGCCATGATGTGTACTTGGCAAGATATCTGCCATGCAGTGGGAGTGGTAAGTCGTTACCAGTCCTGCTATGGAGAGCAACACTGGAATGCAGTAAAGAACATATTCAAATATCTAAGACAGATGCTAGATTACATCTTGGTCTATGGAGATGGTGATCTCCAAGTATTGGGATATACAAATTATGACTTCCAATCGGATATTGATGATCAAAAGTCAACATCAGGGTTTGTATTCTTGTTGAATGGTGGTGCTGTGAGTTGGGGAAGTAAGAAGCTGGACACTATAACATATCAACAACAGAAGCCGAGTACATTGCCGCATCGGATGCTGCAAAGGAGGCGGTGTGGTTGGACAAGTTCATGCTGGAGCTTGGCGTAGTTTCCTCTGATACTCCCATCCCGTTACTCTGCGATAACACGGAGCCATTACCCAGGCAAAGGAACCCAGATGGCATCAGAAGAGCAAGCACGTGGAAAGGAAATACCACATCATTCGGGAGATTCAAACGCGTGGTGACATAATCATCACCAAGGTGGCCTCTACCGACAACGTTGTTGATCCTCTTACCAAACCTCTAACACAGAAGGTTTTCGACCAGCATGTAATGAGTATGGGTTTAAGGATTGTTCCTGAATGGTTCTGAGGGCTAGTGGGAGATTGTTAGCAATGTGAGCCTGGGGCGAACCATTCCTGCAATAAATGTTATTGTAATAAATGATTTATCAATAAAAGTTATTGATTATTTTCACTCCCTTTCTGAGATTGAATGATTGAACGCACTATAAGGTCCCTCTGTACAATAAGGGTTATGTACCATGGCCAACTTGATGATCGTACAGTTGTTGATTCGTTGATTGAATCATAGAGGCAGATGCTTGGATGAATATCTAAGGAGTTAGATAAATGACTCACCAAGCATCATCAAATGATTGTTAAGTGATGATCTCCAGCCTGAGTAGTAGATGGCAATCCTTTCTCATCTGGCTGATATCTGACTGACCTCTTGATGCAAGTCCTCTGCATGGGAATAGTGATTCAGAGGTGTCAGATTAGTTGAGTCAATGAGTTTCTTAACAAGATTGAGATAACCAAAGACCTATGTTGAATGTTGTCACAGCATAGGCATGCATCCTCTGACCAAAGACAAATGTGTTGTTATATGTCTAGGTGTGTACATTTGGCAGACCAATAGGTTGATGACCTAACCAAGGTCTATACACCGGCGAGTTGGTGTGCATGTAAGGACATATGAGTAATACGATCTCTCAAAGGGATCATACAGGTTCACTTGTGAACCGGAGGACATGAGCTCACTCATGAGGTATTGAGACTGATCAAATTCCATGCATGGTCGTCATGCTTTGGAAGCATGACATGAATTTGAAGGTAACATATATGCTTTGGGAAAGCATATGATCTATACCAATTCCCAATGACCAAGATTGAGAAACATATTGATCAAACCCTAAAGATGACAGTGTAAAAGTGATCTATATCTTTAGGATGATCATAGGTCCTCCAGTATGCAAGATGTATAGGTGTTGGGAATACCTGAGGGTGATGTGATCATAAACGATTGTATAACCATGACGCTTCCATTCCGAGGGAGTGATGAAACATGTTTGGATTTTAGTGACCCCTCTCAGTGGAGAAGTGACCTAATCTTAGTACGTGCATTGGACATTGATCTGAATGAGATTCAGATACAATGATAAGATTAGGTTTACGGTCTTTATTTAATCAAGCATCTAGAGAGGTCCACGAGATATGGATTTGAGATGTGATCTCAATATCCAAGTCACTATACGTGGAACAATACAATCGCCATGTCCTTATCTCCAAGTATCTGCGGAGAAATCGCATTATTCTTGAAAGGGTTCAAGAATAATTCCATAGATCTAAGCATTAAAGAGTTGATGATTAAATGTGATTTAATTATCTTGATGTGTGTGGAAATTATCCAATATAATTAAATGTGATTTAATTATTATGGATAAGAATAATGTGGATAGCAATATCCAATTATTCATAATATATTATAAATGTGATTTATAATGTATTAGAGAGAGCTAACTATATTTTATATTTGTTGATTAATTATTAATGTGTATTGGATACACATTGTGTAATTAATTGAAAATGTAAATAATATTTTGTTTTGGGTTGTGAATGTGATTCACAAATTTCCAATGGCAAGATTGCAATATTCTCAAAATTAATTATGAATTATTTTTGAAGAATAAATCACAACAAAAGTTGTTGGATTAAATAAAGGAGATTTCCATGGAGATATGCAATCTCATGAAATCTCATGAGATTGCTCCCACTTGCAGTCAAGTGGATGGCCACCATAACCAATATGGAAATTGGTGGTAGTCCACCATGATCCATGGGGATGCAATCTCCATGTTGGTAATCTCCTTTTATTTGATTGGTTTAATTTAGGATTGATTTATATTTGATTTGTCAAATATATTTGATCTAAATTAAATTAATAGTTGTTGGTTTTTACCAACAACAATCTTGACCATTGGATTAAACATAAATCAATCTCATCCATTGATTTTATGTGTCCCATGGATTGAGATCCATGGATCCCAAAACCCTATAAATAGAGAGGCATACCATGCTCTCTAATGCTATGCTTTTGAAGCACGTCTCTCTTCTCTCTTTTATTCCACATGTCAACTCTCTCTCCCTCTCCTTGGTGGCCGTCCACCAAACCTTAGAGGAGAAAGTCGTCGATGCCTTGCCATCGCGCCGCCGCTTCGACATTCTTCGGTTCTCCGTCTTCTTGGTTTGTTACGCTCACGAAGAAGACGTTTGATCTCGTAAGATGAGATCAAGAGTTCACCGTGCTTTGATCATCTTGTTGGATTGTGAGGATCACACGGTTCATCCCCGCGCTCGCGAGCATCTTCTCCGACGATCGGACTTGAGATAGGAGGTCTCTTTTTGTAGGGACTCGATCAACCACACTTCAAGAGGTATTCCTTTATACTTGATGTGGTTCTAGATGAAATGATCCGAGAATTTTTCTTGGATCATGTGGTTTCATCTCATGAAAATTTTTTAAATTCCGTTGCATAGAACAACTAGTACGACTAGTCGTTCTACATCGTGTTCGATACGATGCTCACGCTTCCTTGATGCGCTTGAGGATAATACCATATCCTTCAATCACAATCGGGATTCGCAATACATTACAGCAAATGAATATTCAGACTCGAGATAAGTTCCGAGTACATAATGGGTTGCGAGCCTTGATCGTTGCACTTAGAGAAGGAGCCAAGAACTTCTACCGCCTGTCGTGGTTCTAGCAACACTCTGAGATGAGTATGACCTTGGTGCCAGAACTCTACATCAATGGATTCGATTACCACTGAATCAGGGGCCATACGAGTTGCGTCTGTCGTTCATCTCACTGCTTCCCAAGTTTTACGGGAATACTGCAGAGGATCCATTTACCTTTTGCAACAATTTGAGATGATCCGTGGTATGGATAATTACCCTGAAGTTACACAGGAGGTTGTTCACCTCAAAGCCTTCCCCTTAGCCTTAGCATATAAGGCACTTTACTGGCTTAGTCATTTGGGGAGAGAGATTTCTGCATGGAATGATCTAAAGTCCATGTTCCTGCGTAAATTTTTTCCTCTCGGACGAACGAACATGATGAGGAGGCAGATCTCCAACTTCATTCAGCTACCAAACAAATCATTTCATGAGGGTGGGATCAATTCAAGGATCTTACTGAGAGATGCCCTCATCATGAGATATCGATGAAGGTACTAGTTCAGAATTATTTCGAAGGACTCCAGCCGAATATCTAGGGCCTCGTGAGCATCGCATGTGGTGATAATTGCTTGAATCAGGATGCCGAGACTATCTGGTCCATCTTCGAGGGGATGACTGAGAATTTGAGAGCCGTCGGCTCTACTAAGGCATTCCAGAAGGCCCCACAACCACCACATCACCGAGAGCATCATAAGGTGGCGAACATTTCGGATTCCGAATCCAATACCAACATGGGATACATTAGATAAAAATTAATGTTGGTAGATGTGATTATGAAGAAAGTTCAAGACTTGCAGCTACAACGAGAGTTGGAGAAACTCTCATCACTGCCTTAGCAACTAAGTGATCTAATGAAGAAGGTGACAGAACTGTAGCTTCAGTATCAGCAGGCTCAAGCTTCTTCGACCTCACAACATGCTCGTAGATCTTTACCCTCTCTGCCCACTGGTAGATTCATTTCATCCAAAGCAAGATGGGTCAGGCTACGGAGACTCTGCAGATTGATTGGCTTGAGGTTCAGACTTATGCCAGTCCCATCTAGATCACCAGCCTTGGAGACATTGATGTTGTGCCTCAAGCCACTCCTGAGATAAATGGAATATGGTATGCTCTGATTCAGCCATCATCAGAGTTTACCCCTCTGTGTACATCACCAGCAGTAGCCGCATCATTATCCGCAGCATGGACGTCAACACTATCGGCACCGACAACACTACACGCAGCTGTAGTCTCACCAGAACATTTATCAGAGGCCATATTATGTTCATCATCCTGCTTCGCAATCACATCCTAACTTTTATCAGCAAGAACAACAGTCTCCATATATGCCATAGTGATCTCCTTAGCAGTATGCTCCACAGTAGCAGATGTAGTGACATAAGAGAGCTGAGAGTTAGGGATACCGCACCAAATCCGAAATATCTTCACAAGCCCTGCCCTAAATCAGATCATGGACATTCTGAGCACGCTCTTGACTGCGCACAAGATAGAGATGGAGCAGGTTAACCATCATCTTGATGAGTTAACCGTGCCCAAGACCACTCTTCCCGCACAGCCTCAGATGAACCTAAACAACAAAAGGTGGCATCCAAACCAGGTAGACGACACAATAGGTATGATCTCTTTTCCTGAATTTGTATCTAACTTTATTCATCTCAGGAGCAGTAGATCACCACAAGCACCTGATCAGGGGGAGGAGATGGCACACAGAGAGGAGCGAGAGCCAGACCATGATATACATGCTAAGGAGGGAACCGCAACAATGATAGGGATCAACCACTCGATGATCAGGGAGAAAGGAGCGATGTTGAGATGATCGATATGGACTTTGGAAAATCAGACGATGACACCACGCTAGGCCATGAAGATATGCCCAAAGTTGATGTCTCCTTTCCTGTTTTAGAGAGTTTTGCAGATAACTTTAATACTCTTGATGTACAAGTTGATCTCGATTACAATAAAAAAGAGAATTTTATTCCAGAAATTATTCCTTTTCTCAATGCTTTGTATGGAAAAGGTACAAAAAATCCAAAAACGATGATGTTACTCTAGAAACTGAGAAATTACTGAAAGATCATATCTTTTTGAAAATCCTGCTCCATGATGCCTTGGATCACTTCCCTACACTTAAGTAACAACTGAAAAATAAATGTACAATGCTTAGGAAGAAGAAGTCCCGAATAAAGAAGCATATTTTGACCAAGGCTACCTCCGGCGTGATTCAGAATAGTTTTCTAGAAAAGGACTCAGGAGCACACTATGTCAGATGCGAGATTTCAAAATCTATATTCGATCGCACTCTCCTAGATAATAGTTCCTATATTAATATTCTACCATCTTGTTTACTCGACAAGCTCAAATTAGGACCTCCTTACAAGTCTCGTTCGATCCTTCAGTTTGTTGATAGATCCATAAAGAGACCTAGGGGCATTTTGAGGAACGTTATCGTAACGTTGCAGGGTCTGCAATTCCTAGTGGACTTTCCTGTCCTGGACATGGTATGCCCTACACAATTACACATTACCCCAATCATTCTTGGGAGGCCTTTCTTGGAGACTGCAAAGGCCCTTTTCGATTATGATACGGGGAAGGTACCTTTTCGCGCTGAGGGCGAGAAGGTACATATAGAGATGGAGAGAGAATCATCCAGTGTTGCATCTACAGCCAGTTCTGATGCTTTGAGTTCCTTAGCCACAAGTGATTACATGGATGAGGTTTGCCTTGACGACCTCAAGAGGTATCAAGTAGAGACACAAGATATCCTCGATGAGGATGGGTCCGAGACTTTAGCTGTCAGCTCTTCTGACGGTACTCTTTATTTTAGCATGGATGGTGATGTTCACATGGAGCAGTGAACTGAGGATTTTATTTCAGATATTTCAGACTCAGAGAATTTAAAGAATCCCTCCACCTCAGATGAATCAGAGATTGATTTTTACTTAGCGGAACTATTTTCTTCTAATCATTCTGAGGATGAGCACGGTAGCGAGTCGGATGATGTTTTAGACATCTTCTGTAGTTCGACTCTATAACATGTTGAGATGGTGAATGGACATAAGGCAAATACATCCACCAACAGTATAGATCCCATCACTCAATCACATGATGATATAGCGGAGATAGATCTGGCCTTACCTGAGCTGAAGACCCTTCCACCAAACATGAAATATACTTTCCTTGTGTGTCCACATCAACAATTTCTGGTCATTATGAACACGTATTTGATCAAAGAAAAAGAATCCCGTCTGAGGAGATTCTTGAAAGAAACCACAAGGCTATTGGGTGGACTGTATCTGATCTCTGCAAGATAAATCCTGCTTTGTGTTCTCATCATATCTATCTTGATCATGATAGCAGACCTTCCAGAGAGTTTCATTGTAGGTTGAATCCCGTCTTACACGATGTTGTCAATAAAGAGATCATGAAATGGTGTGACACTGTCTTTATTTATCCTATCTCTAACTCTGAAAGGGTTAGCTCATTACATGTTGTCTCGAAAAAGTAGGGTTTTCAGATGGTTAAGAACAAGAGTGGAGAGGATATTCCTAAGAGAGTAACCACATCGTGGTGGGTATGTGTGGATTATAGAAAGCTGAATGCCACGACAAAGAAGGATCACTTCTCATTGCTTTTATAGACCAAGTGATAGAATGGTTAGTAGGGAAGGGATACTTCTTCTTTCTAGACGGTTACTCTGGACACAATCAGGTGTCAATTACCCGAAGATCAGGACAAGAAAACTTTCACATGTTCTTTCGGTACGTATGCCTTTAGATGGATGCCCTTTGGATTGTGTAATGCCCCTACTACATTCCAGCAGTGCGTGCTTGCCATTTTTGCGGACATGGTCAGTAATTTTCTCGAGGTCTTTATGGATGATTTTTCGGACAATGGTGAGTCCTTTGATGATTGTTTAGCACACCTAAACCAGGTTCTTCAGAAATGTTGTGAGATCGATTTCGTTCTATCTTGGGAAAATAGCCATTTTATGGGTACAAATAGGATCGTATTGGGGCACGTCATCTCCAAGCAAGGCATGGAGGTTGACCCTACCAAGGTGGATGTCATCAAATGACTCGATCCACCGTCCAACGTAAAGTAGTTATGGTCTTTTCTATTGCATATCGATTTTTACTGATGGTTCATTAAGGACTTCTCTATGATCGTCCGATCATTAACTAAACTTTTAGGCAAAGATATTGAGTTCTTTCTAGATGATAAATGTCTTCATTCCTTCCTCACTCTTAAAGAAATGATCATCAGTGCTCCTTTCCTACAGCTTCCTGATTGGTCTCTACCCTTTAAGACCATGACAGATGCTTCAGATTTTGCGGTCAGGGTTGTATTAGGACAATGGAGGAATGGAATTCTAGTTGCCATCCACTATGCCAGCTGCACTCTAGATGATGCACAACGAAATTACACATTGATATAAAAAGAGATATTGGTAGTAGTGTTTGCTTTAGATAAATTCGAATCTTATCTTCTTGGCTCTAATATCACTGTTTATACTTATCATTCATCTATATGTTTTCTGATGGAAAAGAAGGATGCTAAGGCACACCTTCTCAGATGGATTCTCTTACTCTATGAATTTTATTTGGATATTAGAGACAAGCCTAGGGTAAAGAACGTGGTAGCTGATCACATCTCCCGTCTATAGTTTGAACATCCATCAAATGATTACACGCCAGAGGTTGCAGAGGGATTTCCATATGAGAGCATCTTTGCAGTGACAGGGCATCCATGGTATGCAGACATAGTGAATTTTCTGGTTACACAGAAGAGTCCACAAGGTTGGCCAAAATACTGAGTCGACAGGCTAGTGTCTGAGGCACGATATTACCACTAGGAAGATCCGATTATTTTTCGTGAAGGATCAGATTGTATCTACAGGCGATGTATCCTCAGGAGGAATACAATAGTGTCCTCACTCTATGCCATTCTTTAGAGGTAGGAGGACATCATTTCGGGAAGAGGACAACGAAGAAGATAATTCAGATTGGATTTTGGTGGCCAACCCTTACTAGAGATGCCTTCATATTCGTAAAGAGTTGTGCAGATTGTCAGAAAGTTGTAGGGACAACTGCTGATCGAGATGCCATGCCTATGTGACCTGTTATCATTTGTGAAATTTTTGACGCATGGGGTATTAGATTTTATGGTATTGTTTCCCTCTAGCAACGGATTTGAATACATCCTTCTCGCTGTAGATTATGTTAGCATATGGGTGGAGGCTATACCCGCAAGAACCACTGACAGCAAGATAGTGTGCAAATTCCTAAGGGAACACATTATTTCACGGTTTGGTATTCCACATATAATCATTTCAGACGGGGGTAGCCATTTCATCAATAAGGAGATAAAAAAGCTAGTAAAAAGTTATGCTATTGATCACAGAGTAGCTTCTCCTTACCACCCACAGACGAACAACATGGCTGAAGTTTCAAATAGGAGGTGAAATCCATTCTTCAAAAAGTAGTACGATAAGATTGGAAGAACTGGTCACAGCTTCTAGACCAAGTCTTTTTGTCATATCGTACTGCTTATAAGACCCCCTTAGGTACTTCACCGTTCAGATTAGTTTATGGGAAGCCATGCCAATTTCTCATAGAGATTATGCATAAATCTGAATGAGCTATCAGAGAAATTTCATTAGAACTATGGAAAGCAGGAGCCAAGAGGAAGTTAAATCTGAATGAGCTGGTAGAGATTCGAAATCAGGCATAAAGAATACCCTCATTTACAAGGACAAAGTGAAGCGATGGCATGATAGACATATCTGACACAAGATCTTTATTCCTGGTTATACAATGCACGATTGAGAATTTTTCCTGGAAAATTAATGAGCAAGTGGAAAGGACCGTACATAGTCAGAACAATGCATGACAATGGTAGTATTGCTATGTCAGATGTGTAACCTAGTGCTGAACCATTTACAGTGGATGGGCAGATGCTGAAACACTTTGTGGAAACTACTAATCATCTAGCATGAGTTGAAGTGATCTACTTTGTCCAGGATACATGATTACTTTTCGACTTTATTCCATCTTGAACAGAGATTTGTGAATCCATTCGATGTTTCCTGGAGTACATACCTGTATATTCATCATAGACCACAATCGTCTCCATTTTTGCTCGTCTTATATGCTTAGGATACAAAATCCTAAGTATAGGGGGACTTATTGCCTGCTGATTTCCGATTCTCGATTTTTTATCTTTTTACTTTTCTCTTGTATATCCTATCCTTTACTCTAATCACTGGTCCCTAATTTTGGCCACACTCTTTTCTATACTTAGGATGCCTTATCCTAAGTATAGGGGGACCGAGTGATCTCGACGATTTCGCTCTCAATTTATTCCTTTTATTCCTTAGGTTGTACATTCTTTTCCTCAATCACCACATTTTCCACTATACTTACGACGACCAGATCATTAGTTTAGGGGGGTCAACCGACTTCTATTCTTTTATTCTTTTTCAACCACTTTTACTTAGCACGAGTCATGTCCTCCTGTTCTCTTTTTACGCTATGAAGACATATCACATGTTAAGTATAGGGAGTAAGTATATACGTTATATATTTTTGTCCATAATTCATATTTTTATGTATTTTATATATCTATAAAATCCATAAAAAGTGGGTGAGGGTTAACTTAAAAAGTCGACAGGCTAGTGTCTGAGGCACGATATTACCACTGGGAAGATCCGATTCTTTTTCATGAAGGATCGGATTGTATCTACAGGCGATGTATCCTCAGGAGGAATACAATAGTGTCCTCACTCTATGCCATTCTTTAGAGGTAGGAGGACATCATTTCTGGAAGAGGACAACGAAGAAGATAATTCAGATTGGATTTTGGTGGCCAACCCTTACTAGAGATGCCTTCATATTCATAAAGAGTTGTCCAAATTGTCAGAAAGTTGTAGGGACAACTGCTGATCGAGATGCCATGCCTATGTGACCCGTTATCATTTGTGAAATTTTGGACGCATGGGGTATTAGATTTTATGGTATTGTTTCCCTCTAGCAACGGATTTGAATACATGCTTCTCGCTGTAGATTATGTTAGCAGATGGGTAGAGGCTATACCGGCAAGACAACAAGATAGTGTGCAAATTCCTAAAGGAACTCATTATTTCACGGTTTGGTATTCCACATATACTCATTTCAGACGGGGGTAGCCATTTCATCAATAAGGAGATAAAAAAGCTAGTAAAACGTTATGCTATTGATCACAGAGTAGCTTCTCCTTACCACCCACAGACGAACAGCATGGCTGAAATTTCAAATAGGAGGTGAAATCCATTCTTCAAAAAGTAGTATGATCAGATTGGAAGAACTGGTCACAGCTTCTAGACCAAGTCTTTTTGGCATATCGTACTGCTTATAAGACCCCCTTAGGTACTTCACCGTTCAGATTAGTTTATGGGAAGCCATGCCATTTTCCCATAGAGATTATGCGTAAATCTGAATGAGCTATCAGAGAAATTTCATTAGAACTATGGAAAGCAGGAGCTAAGAGGAAGTTAAATCTGAATGAGCTGGTAGAGATTCAAAATCAGGCATAAGAGAATACCCTCATTTACAAGGACAAAGTGAAGCGATGGCATGATAGACATATCTGACACAAGATCTTTATTCATGGTTGTACAATGTACGATTGAGAATTTTTCCTAGCAAATTAATGAGCAAGTGGAAAGGACCGTACATAGTCAGAACAATGCATGACAATGGTAGTATTGCTATATCAGATGTGTAAACTAGTGCTGAACCATTTACGGTGGATGGGCAGATGCTGAAACACTTTGTGGAAACTACTGATCATCTAGCATGAGTTGAAGTGATCTACTTTGTCCAGGATACATGATTACTTTTCGACTTTATTCCATCTTGAACAGAGATTTGTAAATCCATTCGATGTTTCCTGGAGTACATACCTGTATATTCATCATAGACCACAATCGTCTCCATTTTTGCTCGTCTTATATGCTTAGGATACAAAATCCTAAGTATAGGGGGGACTTATTACCCGTTGATTTCCGATTCTCGATTTTTTATCTTTTTACTTTTATCTTGTATATCCTATCCTTTACTCTAATCACTGGTCCCTAATTTTGGCCACACTCTTTTCTATACTTAGGATGCCTTATCCTAAGTATAGGGGGGACCGAGTGATTTCGACGATTTCGCTCTCTATTTATTCCTTTTATTCCTTAGGTTGTACATTCTTTTCCTCAGTCACCACATTTTGTTTTCCACTATACTTACAACGACCAGATCATTAGTTTTGGGGGGTCAACTGACTTCTATTCTTTTATTCTTTTTCACCCACTTTTACTTAGCACGAGTCATGTCCTCCTGTTCTCTTTTTACTTATGAAGACATATCACATGTAAAGTATAGGGAGTGAGTATATACATTATATATACTTTTGTCCGTAATTCATATTTTTATGTATTTTCCATATCTATAAAATCCATAAAAAGTGGGTGAGGGTTAACTTAAAAAGTCGACAGGCTAGTGTCTGAGGCACGATATTACCACTGGGAAGATCCGATTCTTTTTCGTGAAGGATCGGATTGTATCTACAGGCGATGTATCCTCAGGAGGAATACAATAGTGTCCTCACTCTATGCCATTCTTTAGAGGTAGGAGGACATCATTTCGGGAAGAGGACAATGAAGAAGATAATTCAGATTGGATTTTGGTGGCCAACCCTTACTAGAGATGCCTTCATATTCGTAAAGAGTTGTCCAGATTGTCAAAAAGTTGTAGGGACAACTGCTGATCGAGATGCCATGCCTATGCGACCCGTTATCATTTGTGAAATTTTTGACGCATGGGGTATTGGATTTTATGGTATTGTTTGCCTCTAGCAATACATCCTTCTCGCTGTAGATTATGTTAGCAGATGGGTGGAGGCTATACCCGCAAGAACCACTGACAGCAAGATAGTGTGCAAATTCCTAAGGGAACACATTAATTCACGGTTTGGTATTCCACATATACTCATTTCAGACGGGGGTAGCCATTTCATCAATAAGGAGATAAAAAAGCTAGGAAAAATTTATGCTATTGATCACAGAGTAGCTTCTCCTTACCACCCACAGACGAACAGCATGGCTGAAGTTTCAAATAGGAGGTGAAATCCATTCTTCAAAAAGTAGTACGATCAGATTGGAAGAACTGGTCACAACTTCTAGACCTAGTCTTTTTGGCATATTGTACTGCTTATAAGCCCCCCTTAGGTACTTCACCGTTCAGATTAGTTTATGGGAAGCCATGCCATTTTCCCATAGAGATTATGCATAAATATGAATGAGCTATCAGAGAAATTTCATTAGAACTATGGAAAGCAGGAGCTAAGAGGAAGTTAAATCAGAATGAGCTGGTAGAGATTCAAATCAGGCATAAGAGAATACCCTCATTTACATGGACAAAGTGAAGCGATGGCATGATAGACATATCTGACAAAAGATCTTTATTCCTGGTTGTACAATGCACGATTGAGAATTTTTCCTGGCAAATTAATGAGCAAGTGGAAAGGACCGTACATAGTCCGAACCATGCATGACAATGGTATTATTGCTATATCAGATGTGTAACCTAGTGCTGAACCATTTACAGTGGATGGGCAGATGTTGAAACACTTTGTGGAAACTACTGATCATCTAGCATGAGTTGAAGTGATCTACTTTGTCCAGGATACATGATTACTTTTCGACTTTATTCCATCTAGAACAGAGATTTGTGAATCCATTCGATGTTTCCTGGAGTACATACCTGTATATTCATCATTGACCACAATCGTCTCCATTTTTGCTCGTCTTATATGCTTAGGATACAAAATCCTAAGTATAGGGGGGACTTATTGCCCACTGATTTCTGATTCTCGTTTTTGATCTTTTTACTTTTCTCTTGTATATCCTATCCTTTACTCTAATCACTGGTCCCTAATTTTGGCCACACTCTTTTCTATACTTAGGATGTCTTATCCTAAGTATAGGGGGGACCGAGTGATTTCGACGATTTCGCTCTCTATTTATTCCTTTTATTCCTTAGGTTGTACATTCTTTTCCTCAGTCACCACATTTTGTTTTCCACTATACTTACGACGACCAGATCATTAGTTTAGGGGGGTCAACTGACTTCTATTCTTTTATTCTTTTTCACCCACTTTTACTTAGCACGAGTCATGTCCTCCTGTTCTCTTTTTACGCTATGAAGACATATCGCATATTAAGTATAGGGAGTGAATATATACGTTATATATACTTTTGTCCATAATTCATATTTTTATGTATTTTCTATATCTATAGAATCCATAAAAAGTGGGTGAGGGTTAACTTAAAATCCACGTATTATTTATAAAATCCTTGTAAATAAGTAAAATATGCTTGAAATCCTTATTTAAAATCCTTAATTAAAATATGTATTTAAAATATGTATAAAAAGTGTTTAAAATTATATCTATTAAAATTTTTGTAAAATTCTTGTAATCATTGTAAAATATCTTTTATATAAAATTTGTAAAGTTCATTAGTTACTTAATCCAAATAAAATATAGGTAATATATCTTGTAAAATTCTTATACATAAACTCATTTATAAAAATCACAAAATCCATAAAAATGTAAAATCTAAAATCCATAAAACTTATAAAATTCTTAAAGTCCATAAAAATGAGTAAAATCCATAAAATATACTTCACAAAAACATGTTTACATTTGCATTAGCATTTTTCAGAATAAGTTTGATTTCATGAGCTAAAGATTGGGAAAAGTCTAAAGTATAGGAGCTTAATTATGGCCTTTGACATTCATTGTAAGGAGCCTAGTTCGGAACTGGAATTTGGAA